>OZ020165.1:1482004-1801847 GCA_963971145.1 Sussaba pulchella | reverse complement strand
ATAATAATAAAAATAATAATAAAAATAATAATAATAATAATAATAATAATAATAATAATAATAATAATAATGATAATAATAATAATAATAATAATAATAATAATGAAAATGATAAAAATAATAATAATAATAATAATAATAATAATAATAATAATAATAATAATAATAATAATAATAATAATAATAATAATAATAATAATAATAATAATAATAATAATAATAATAATAATAATAATAATAATAATAATAATAATAATAATAATAATTATTATTATTATTATTATAATGCCGTGAGTAATTTTGGCGGTCGGGCTTTTCGGGCCCCACGAAAAGCCAGACCGAGGCCCAATCGACTCTCGTCGCTCGCACATGTCGTTTGAATTTGAATATTCTAATTACAATAGACGGATCTTAATCGCCGACGCAGTCCGTTTCGAGATGACTCGACGTGTTTCCTACGTTTAACGCGTTTTTTTTTTTTTAGAAGGTTGAGCGCCAGTCTGCGAGCATATGGCACCTTTTAGCGATTACCTTTTGTGTTTGCCTATACACGAACCGTGCCTGAATATGTATGGATACATGGGAGCCTCGGACACTCTACACGGTCGAGATGCTTATCTGGATTTTCGAGCTCTACCTGCACGATGAGGAGGACGGAAACATGAATGGTCGTCATCTATTCTCAGGCCGGAGTTTAGTTAATTAGACGATTAGTTTTTTTTACGAGAAAAAAAATACCCAATTGGCTCTACGATATATGATCTATCATGGGTATATTATTGGGGTTATTATCATAATTTTTACTATTATTATTGTTTATATATTATATTATTTTTTATACTTGAATGTTTTCTTGTCATCAATCATAACTCGATATAATTAAGAAAGTACCTCGTTTCATGACACTCGACGAATAAAATGAAAGTTCATTCGTATTACATTATTGTTATTATTATTATACCACAATTATTACGATTATCATTATTTCTCGTATTTTTATTCTATCACGTATTTTACTCAAACTATGATAGTTATGGTCGATCACAAGCGTCCTATTATTGTCGCCCATGTTTCGCATGATTTATCGTGATTTGCTCAAAAATTGATTTCTAAGAAAAATCGTCGGTAAGAAAATATTGAATCTCGCGACTCAGGCCTGGAAGAGCTTAACGACAGCGACGAGAGTTTGAAGCAACGTCTGAATTCCGTAAAGACAAATTACGGTCTTTATCGTCCGAGCCGTCCAGCAGCAACGTGGCGAAAGTCGAAGCAATCGTCGTCTGCTTTGCATGTGCTCGGAAAATCACCGGAGAATCCTCGCGACGTTAACTTATTCACGGCTCGGAGCCTCGGCGCGGCGTGATAATGCTTGCGGTAGGTAAGTGTACGCACGTCGCGTACGTCGAGGCGAGCTGTCATGGGAAAATAGATTAGACCGAATGACACGTTGTTGAATCACTCGAACAATCTCTTGAAGCTGCGATTTACAGGACGGGTGAATCAAAAAATTTGATGAGGAATGAATGAATTTTGAAAAAAAAGGCGTTCGAAATGAGGGTGATTTTTTTGACCCGGTGGTTTTTGGAATTTTGATCTAAGTGTCGAGTTTTTGACGTTTTGAAGATGTGAAGCCTTCGAACTTGAAGTTGTGGAGCTGCTGGACTTGCGGTTTAATGAGGGGAGAGGAATGAACAATCAGACTTAATAAAAGCTACAGAAACCTAGAAAACCTAGGAAAAATCTTCAAAAACCTGCAGAGCCTAAAGAACCGAAAAGCCTAAGTAACATGTGAAAAATGTTTATGAACCTGCAGAGCCCTAAGAAACTTGAAATTTTTTTTAACACCTAAGAAGCTTGAATAAATCTTCAAAAACCTAAACAATCTAAAGATCTCGGCTCGAAATATTTTATTTCCAACCATAATAATTATCGAAGGAACAAAAAACGGGGACGAAATCAACGAGGATCATCTCACCGGATGCTGGACCGAAATCCTTAACCCGAGAGGGTTATCCTTAACTCCAACGGTTTTCCCAAACTTCGGGAGTCAAATGAACTCCGAGTTCCCGCACATCTCGAAGAAACCCGAGTTAACTCGACTGAGGTTTCACAAAACGCAATTCCGAACCTCTTCTTCCGGGGAGTCAAGAAGCATAACGAATGTACGCTCGGTTGTCCGTCAAAGTTTTCCCGGGGAAATGACCGAAGACTACAAACCGCACGTTGAAGTGACAGGTCGGGGTTTTTGATGGGGGTCGTAAGATTGATGGATAATCATTTAAGCAAAAGCTCGTAGGTCCCGCGGGAACAACTATTAATTATCACAAAGGGACCGCCGGGTTGCCAGAGTTCTTCTCTGCTCAGCGCGCATCTTCTCGTCTCTTCAACCGCGGCAACTTAAAACGAGCCGAACGATTAGTTGACTGTAACCGAATTATCTTCCGGACAATGAACGGACCTGACTTAACAGGTGAAATAACACCGGAAATTTTTCGATCGATTTTTCGACGATTTCGGAATATTGCGAAAAGAAAAAAATTTCCGACGTTTTTCTTAGGAAGAAGAAGTAAATTATAGGGTTTCGAATACTAGGGAAATCTTATTGAAAGTCAGCCAAAGTTATTTCGTTGTTTAAACATTTCTTTTTCACATTAAAGTTACGAATATTTAATATGAATATTATTAAAAAATAAATATCGTTACATAAAAATAAATTAATATTATAGAAAAAGTCTAAATATTAATTTTGCTGCGAATTATATATTGTATTTCCCACGGAACGACATAATTCAAATTATAAAATATTATCACTATTATTTTTGTATAATATAATTATTGTATAAAATAATATAATATATTTAATTGTAATAATTAAATGCAACACAAATAATAATAATTTTTATTCTAATTATCTGATCGCGTAAAAAATATGAAATATTATTATTTCATCGTCGGCATATGCTTCGATAGTTTAGAAGAAAAAAAAACGTGAAGCGTATAAACCATTGGCGATCTAATGTCCAATCAATGCGCGAACGCGAGCTTAATCGGAAAGCTCTCCCGGTAGCTAACTGAAGCGTCAGTCCGACGACGGTGAATACCAAAGGCCCAGGTCACTCGGGCCACTTCGTCAGAAGCACCGAGAACAGCGGCAGCGGGTAATTAAGCTGTCTCTGTTAATTAGCAATATCAGTCTACGGCAGTCTCAACCTCGCAGCAATAACAACTTTGTTCGAATTCGTTACAACACCAACATTTCAATAGTTAACTAATCTTACTCGCTTTCAGCAATTTTATAATTGTAATCACGATTTCGTTATCAGGACTGATAAGACCAAACAATCATAATTTAAACTAATTCGTCTCGAATTAGGAAAACGTAAAAGCAACAACAACAACAACGACCAGACCAAAGTAATAAAATGTTCGTTTCCCTAACAACCAATTGAAGAATTCTGATTAATAAGCTGCTAATTAACTAATTCTAAATAATATTAACTAACTACCTAACTAATTTTTCTCGCTCCTAGCAATTTTATTAAAATTATTACGATTTTTTTATCAGCACTAATAAGACTGATTACTCCTAAATTAATTCGTGTGAAATAATAATAATAATGATAATAATAATAATAAAAGTAATAATAATAATTTCAATCAAACAAATAAAGTAATAAAATCCATGTGTTCCTAAAAAATATTAAAAATCATAAAAATTCGATGTCCCACCCTCGAAGCCCTGTAGCCCGATTTTTAAGAACAGCTTCTATCCCTAAAACCCTTCGTTACGCCTAATACAGTGTCGGGGATGTACGAAATGCCGTGACGACACGTTTCGAAAGATGGCGCGAAAATCCATAAGAAATAAAGGGTTCGGAAGAATGGCGGGACGAAGGACGAGCGAGCGAGTGAAGAAGAGATAAAGAGAGAGGGAGAGAGAGCACACGGTAGGGCTCGCCGTGCATTATTGTCATGACGGACAAGATGATCGTCGGTCATTTGTTTCTTGACGGGCGGTGACCGTGTACAGGGCGCACGCAGATTACGGCGCGGTACATCATCAGCCACGGTCGATCTCTCGTCTCGTAGTTGCCGGTAATTCCGCACGTCAGCGCCGAATATTAATTCGAATTCCGGTCTTGGTTTGACGACGAGACCGCGCAAAGACGTAACGACTCCCGTTGCTCGTTTCTCGGCCTTCCGTGAGACCGCGAGCACGCGAGTGAGTGCGAATCATAATTTTTTCTTTATCATTATTTTTTTTTTTTCGATGCCGGAGAATTAAACCAGCCGTGGCAATGAAAGAGAAAAGAGAATTTGTCGGTGAGGTTAGGTCCGGCGGAAAATAATGGCCGAGGAGCGAACGCGTGGCGAACGATGAGATCGATAATTAAAGAGGTTTTGATGAATTGGATTTGGGGTGGTTCGGATGGAAAATATTTGATTTTTATGATGGTTTGGATTAATTTTGAATTATAATTTTTTGTTGATTTGTGTTGCATTTTATTATTATTTTTAACTATTGATGTTGTACTTTTATCGACTTACTTATTTATAATTATATTTATAACTTTTAATTTTTATATTAATTCGAATTAAGTCCATTTATAAGATTTAATTCGTATTATTATAATTACTTCGATTCTCAAAAATAATCAATTATTATTTTCATCAATTTTATACCAATTCTATTGTAATAAATACATTTATTTTCAATAATTGAATAAATCCGTTTCATATAATTTCAATAGGAACTAAGAAAAAAATTTATATCAATTCTCTTTGCATCAAAAACTTCGACCGGACGACGTGTTTTATTCAATGTGAATGAAATATCTTCGGTAGCAGGAGCATTCGGGAACGGTGTATAGACGCAAAGACGTCCCGTTGAGCGTTCGAGTTCGATTTCTCGGTTTGCAAGACGTCGGGGATATTCTTTGGGGACTCCCCGTTGCGGATAAGTGGAATCATTTCAACGATTCGAGATACACGTGAAACTCGCCACAGGCTCGAGAGCCCTTGCTATGTCGTATAACTATGGCTGTTGCTATATATAGATATAGCGTTCGGTGTAATCTTTTGACTCCAGACGCGGGTCTTGTCTTCGCCGGATATTGCTGGCACAATCGGCCTCGCTAATGTCGAACGTATCGCGGCTAATCCCA
The DNA here is from genome assembly GCA_963971145.1 of Sussaba pulchella. Taxonomy (NCBI): domain Eukaryota; kingdom Metazoa; phylum Arthropoda; class Insecta; order Hymenoptera; family Ichneumonidae; genus Sussaba; species Sussaba pulchella. The sequence continues at coordinate 1,796,682 of OZ020165.1, read as the reverse complement.
CTGCGATCTCTCGATTTCTCGCGGTATTCCAAATTACTACGAAATTCGCGTCGAGAGCTTTTCGAGACGCACGCGATCGTCTCGACGCGTACCTTCGTGTTCAGTGAGAATTAAAATTATGGTTACACGATTTTTGCTTATGTTTGTTCGTAAAATGTTCGGGGGAATTCTTTTACTATAATTATTGTGTTTCTTTGAATTATTAGTATACATTATTATGAATATTAATGTTATGTAGAGAATTGTGAATTGTTTGATATTGTAATATGATATATTATAGATATATTAATGATATAAATGAACATTGTAATATAATGATAGACCGGGAACGTATTGATTGAAAATATATGCAACAAGAATCGAAATATAGAATTCTATTAATTAATTAATTCAAATGATTTATAATTCTGTGCTTTAGATTGTTCATGTAAATATTTTCAGTTTATTGATACATTTAATTAGTCGATTTTCGGTCAATGATTATTTTTCTAATATATTAATACAAGAAATAAATATTATGATATAATAATAGGCCGACAAGCTATTAACCATAAATTTATACAATCTGAAATATAGAATTCTATACATTAATTAATTTAAACACTCTATGATTATAATTTTTTCAATTAATTCATTGTCCATTGGCAACAATCGACCCTGCATACGTTAACCAAAAGACTAAAATAGACTCCTTCCTTCCCAAGCCAAGACCACAACAGAGATTCATTCTAAAGAACCCAACCGTGCTACAATTGATCCAACAAAATCAATAATCAATCCATCAATAAAAAAATTCATTAAAACATTGAATCCCTCAATCGACGAGATAAAATAGGAAAATTTAATTCCAACTCGGTTCGAAAGTTCGTATTTTGTCGCTGACCGCACGAATGACCGAAGCATCCACCTTGCACTCCCAGCCATCGAGATAACGCGGATATTAGTTTACATACTACACAATTTCTTTCTTTTTTTTTTAATCTATGCGTTGGGTACGCTGCGGCCTGCAGAGCGTAACGATAAAACCGGTCATCGGACGGTGAGTTAGTAGCATGAGAGGAATCGTTGATCCCGTCTGTCGTAGCTACAGAACTCGGACGTCGATCGGTCGGTCGGTCGGTCGTCGTCGTCGTCGTCGTGGCAGTCGCGGGCCGTAAAAGAGAGGGCGCGATAATTAAGGCGCTATGTAGTAAATAAGCCTCGATGTATCGAGGCGAATACATAACATCGTGACGTATATTGATGATGGGTGGCACTGCCATCTTTTAACCAACGAGCGGTTCGTCCCGAGGAGTCGATCGCGGGTGCGAGAAAGAAAAAACTGTCCCGAGGGGAGAAGGTGGAACGCCAGAGAATAGATGTATAATGGATAATTTATTATCTTTACTTAAATATAAATTTGTTTCAAATTGAAGCTGTATATTGCTTTATTGTAGTGAGATTATTTAGTTGACTATATGAGAAATATTTATTCAATGACGGTCAAAACAATAATTATTTTGTCATTATAATATCGAGGATTTGAACATTTAAATTCTTACGAGTATTTAAATTAGATTGAATCGAAATTAGTCGAAGTTTAATTTTATAAAAATTATTAATTAAAATATATTTATGTAAAAAATTAATTGTCATTACATCTAATGATAATATTGAGCATTTATATATGTTATCTCCTACTTGAGTTTGAACGAGGTTGAAATAAAATTAATCAAAGTATAATTCTAATGAGAATATTAATTAAAATATATACATGGATATAAAAAAATTATTATCATTCCATACAATAATGATATTCACTATTTAAATATATTATCTCTTGATAGTATCCAAATGAAATCAGAAAAAAATTCATTGAGGTATCATTTTAATAAAAATAATAATTTAAAAATAAATAAATTTATATATTCTGCTGTTTCACCTTTCCGTCTCAAAAATATATTTTTTCTTTCTCGCACCCGACATCTATACACATATCACCTATATACATGTATGTATCCATCAACTTTGTACAGCCGTGAGGCTATATTAGACCCTAATTAAGCACCGTCCTGGTTGTTAATTTTGATTACAAAAATAATCCGATAAAACATTTCGCGTTAACCCTTCTGCTCCCCGTCCAACTATCGTATAATAAATTCTCCCATATTCCATTCCTAGCAACAATCCTTCCCCCAACCCGCGAACGACTCTCGGCAACACGTGTCGAAAAATGTGAGATTTCGTTCCTGATGAATTTTCGCGAGTCCTTCGGAGATCTCGAAGTTTTAGGACCGCCTCAATTTTCAAGACCTCGCACGGGACGGAGAGGGTTGAAAATTCCTCGGGAGAAATATAATTTGTCAAACGCGTCAAGGAGACAGCTCTCACGGGGCCCAACGAACCCGACGCGTAGCGAAGCCGCCAAAAACCTTCCACCACTTCGGGCTAATGAAGCGTCACAAATTTTAAGGCTAGAAAAACACGTTCACGTTTTATCCAATCCATTGAACCCGCGACCGAGCGGACGTAAACGTAAGCATGAGCAAAATCGTGCCATGAGAAAATTCTTTCGACAGATTTGTTTGTTTTTTTCCACCGAACGTCAAAATCAGAATGGAAGACCACACGAAGGAAAAATGTCTGAACGAAAAAAAAAAATAATTTCGTCAAATTATGTAGATTTGTATTCTTAAATTTAAAAAAACAATGACTTTGGTTTGATTGATTCAATCATAATAATGATAATGTTACGTTAGCTCTGTATAGTAATAATACGAATTTTTTTAAAGCCATCCCTTACGGTAAACATAAAAAGAATAATAATAACATAATTAATTTCGAAGAAAAAAAAAATTAAAAAATGTAAAATAAAAAAATTAAATAAAATTTTAAAAAGTTGAAAAAATACAATCCGTTGGCAAGTGAATCGCACACTGTGGCTTTATGATGCAAAGAAGGCTTGCATTAGCGACTAACAATGCACCGTCGGTGCACTACAGTCTCCCCACCCGTTGAACCTCGTAATTCGTTCCCTCCCTTCCCCTCCCACGCTCGTTTTTTTTTCCCTCCTCGTCGCCTCTCCCCGCCGGTAACCGGGCTGGTTAAAGTAATAACTCTAATTGCAACCTTTTGGATACACCTTCTCACCTTTCACAATGCACCACTGCCGCGTTCCGAAGCCTCTCTCTTCGGTTCTCGGTGAACCAAATACAAGTGCGATGGCGTGTGTATACCCACGAGGCCCCATTAAGCCCATACGGATTCACCGTCCACGCAAGTCGAATTCCCCCGTGGCGAAAAACAAAAAAAAAAGAAGCATAAAAAATAAATAAAAAACGTTTCTTCCCATCGTCGGTTCTTCGTTCGAAAAACGATTCTCCGACAACTTTGCCCAATTTGCTTTCGACATATTCAACAATCGAGCGCAACGCCGATTCCCGGCCTTAATTGACCGATTTCCCAGAGTAAGCCGCGCGGAGCAACCGGCAAAGTCGACGGTTTCGCTCTCGTATCAACCGCGAAAGAGTTATTTTTTTTTTTTTTTTTGTTCGCGTTTTTTTCTTCAATTATTCTAGTCAGTTGATTGCATCGAATAAGTTGACTCGTTGCGTTAAAAGCGATGTAACAGAGGGTAATAATAATTCGCGCGGGCAACACAACGGCGTTAACGATTGCGATTCAGGTTAATACAAATCCGTTTTAGTTGCACACGTTAAACGCTTCGTAACAAACGACCGAGGGTGTATGAGGTATTCCGTGGCGAATGGGTCGGTCAGGACCGATTCAGTTCATGATTTTTTTATGACTTTCGTTCGACCGTTAAGACACCCTCAATTTTTTGTAGAATTTTCGGATCACCCTGGAGCTCGTGAAAAAATTTAAACTACGCCCAAATGAATCAACGGAGTATTAAAAATGTTGTTTTTATTTTTTTATTTGTGATAAATGTGTGTAAAATATTGTTAATGATTATTATAATACTTGTTTTGCCACGCATTGGACAAAATTAGTAATATAATTATTATTTTACCTATTATAATCGTTACCATTATTCATATAATCATTTTTTCGATTAATCAGCGAGAAATAATAATAAATAAAATAAGATATTTATCATAAATCAAAAAAATTAATAGTTTCGATGTTGACAAAACAAAAAAAAATAGTTGCAATGAAGATCCTACTCTGAAACTTTGGCAAACATCTTATTTTGAACTACTAAAATCACAGAAAAGAATAAAATTTTCCAAATTGTCGAAGTACGTGCTTACGTTTGGTAGGGGTAGTTTCAATTTGTTCACGAGCTCCAGAGTGATCAGGAAATTCTACGATAAATCAAGGGTGTTCCAAAGGTCGAATGGAAGCCATCAAAAAATCACGAGCTGAATCCGAAGGCGTCCCGAAGGGCCCATTTGCCATGGAATACCTCATATACATCCATATATCGCGATATATGTATACACGAGGTTCACGTACGAATAATATTCGCATTACATGTATATCGCGGTTTACGCCGGTGGTTATATTTACAGTCGAGTGCAACCAAATTATAAGCCCTAATGGGACGACGTGCGGATCCACTCGTCAGTCCAGTTCAGCGCTAGTTATGTCGATATATGACCACGTACACACACACACAAACTCATGGGCTGGAATACAACACGTTCCTCCAACTGGAACGAGTTAAGGATACAGAATTTCCGACGTATTGTGCAACATAATTACTCGAGTTAACGAATTATGTTTGTGAAACTTCTGTAGCGGTTCCCATTTTTCCGAGACTTTTAACGGGCAACAGACATTTTATGCCACATTATAATCTATTGGCGTACAAATGTATCGTTAAACATGGAATTTACGGCGGAAATGGTTTTTAGAGGATATCACGTGATGAGTAACGACCGTGATCGTGATTTTGAAATGAAAAATATATTTTTCAGCACTTTAATAATTCTTTATGTCATAATACTTTTCAATCTTAATACTTGATATGTTATTCAAAATAATATTAGTAATTCTTTATACTTTGAGGTCCCAAAAATATAGTACAAAATAATTATATTATTTTATAATATATGAAAAATTAAATGAAAATAAAATAAAAAATATTTAACATAATAGTATGTGTACATAAATATCATATATTTATATAATATTCATATATATATTATTATATGATATTATTGCTTATTTTCAACATAATAATCAATAGAAAGAATATATTCTCAATATTAAAAATTAAATTAATTTTCCATTCTCAATATTCTATCTTTAATTATATTTCTTATTTTATTTTCAATCTTAAAAATTAAATTAATTTTCTCCTCCGACTGACAAAAACTAAAACTAAAAAAAAAATCAATCCAAACCCTATAAATTCTACGCGCACGTCAATCCAAACGTCAATCAAAAGCCCACCTAATCTCATTAAATTCTCACAAACAAACACAACAAACGTCGTTCCTCCAATCTCTCGTGGTCCCAAAACGACACAATCACAACCCTTCGTCCCTCCCTCACCGACAAATCGGCTGTGGCAACAAATAAACGTTCAAATCCATTTAACGATTGTACAACAGGTCGAACAGGTACCGTCCTCGCCTCCTCGCAAAGACCATTATGCAAAAATCCTCGAGGGCCGAAGTCTCACGTTTCCACGATGACTCCATGACAAACCCAAAACCCGCAAATTAACCATCCCCGGGGAAAATGTTTTCCCCAAGCCGAAAAGTCCATCCGCAATTTTACGACCACGCGTTGTCGAGCTCCCGAGCTACCGGCGAGTAACGAAAAATCGCAACGAAGAAAAACCTCACCCCCTCCTAAACCCCCGGACGAATCGGCATATTACGGAGAGTTTTGAGTCCCGGGTGTAAATCTCATGGCGTCGTCGGGGGGCCAAACAATTCGACTTGAATCCAATTAAGTTAACCCCCGATGGTTACAACAATAACACAACCCCGACAATGCCTTCGCCAGTGGTTCATTGGGGGCTTAATACTCCGGGCGCCACGCCTCCGCGTGCCTCACGACGCCGCCCGCGCGGTCCTTTGTTTCGCGGTTCATTTGTCTCTTTTCCCCCTCCCTCCCGCCATCCTCCTGGACCCCTTCCCGGAGGTTCTGGTACTGGGCTCTACGGTCCACTTCGGACCTGGTGGACGTTGCCGTTTCTCGGCTACGACCTAGCCGCCCCCGTTGCGCTCTGCCCCTCGCGTACGACGTCGGGAGTAGCCGAACGGGAGAGCGAACGAACGGCTAGCAGCAGCAGCAACGGTCGCAGCTTCGAAAAGACCATAAAACGATAAATTAAACCCATAGTGGCGACCGTAAAGGCATCATTCTCGGCGCACCGCACATTATTACCGATCGCCACTGCTCTCTTGCTGCTGCTGTTGCTGTTTGCGTTACCGCGTTCCGGACCGATGTATCTATCGCGTTGTATTTCCCGAACTAAACCTCCCCCCGTCGGAGCCGCCCCTTTGCCCCTCGATCTCGCCTAGCCATTTGCCACGTCGACGTTTCGTCGTTGCAGTCGTCAATGTACCAAAAGCTCGCTATGCGCTTCCATTCGCAACTTCCGAGATGTCACCGGCGGTAGGACAGTTATGACGAGTCTTTTTGTGTTCACCAGGCATCAAGTTATATAGCGGGGTCGTAAATCTAAAAATATCAGCACGGGTTGTTTGACGGGTGAGCGTTGGATAACGAGGTGCTGATAGATTGGGGGTAAAATCGTGTATTATGAACGTACGAGTATCGATGATTTACAACGCGTGATTGTTGCGTTATCAATTCTCGCGGTTTTTATAATTTTTCCGTAGAATTTGGTGATTCGTTAAGTAATGTGAATCCGCGAGTCCTTTTCTCACTCTACCTGTCTGCTTTAATTTTTTTAATTAATCAATTTTCAATAGAAATAAAAATAGAAATTTGGTTTGCCAAATTAAAATTTGAAATACATTTTTTTCTCGATGAAAAAAAAAATTGAGCTTAGGAATTTATATCCAGAATGTTCGTTCCGAAGACAAGTCGAGCCGGATGCACATAAATCTACATCGTTGGGCCAACTTAATCCGGTAATAATGTAACGATTTCAGTAATTCAATTTGGAACGATTTAATTTAATTTCGAACGATTTCATTGTCTCGTTGCGAGGGAGGAATCTTCTGCATCATTTTGAGGGGTTCGAATTGCGGGCACGGGCTGAAATGGTCGGTAGGCCATGCCCGATCCCCGACATTTCCCCCGTCGAGACCACTTCGGACTCACAAATGACAGTAATACCGTTTGACTTGCGGTTTTGTGCACCACGGGATGATTATAGCCCACTTCCGCCGCGTAAACAACGGTTGTCTTCCGCGCGATCTTCGTCTCTCGTTCGCCACCCTGCCGTACTCGGGTTCTTCCCGCTTGGCGAACCTTTTTCTAGGCTAATGATTGACCCCTCCACGGGGGCAGCTGGAACAACCTCGAGCGAAGCCCGCGCATTAGATCGACCGGCTTTTCGACTTTTGTCGTATTTAGTGCACGGAAATGATTTTGACGATTGATCTCAACATCGGTGGAGCGATTTTCAATGGGGACGAGAATTTGTGAGATTGCGTATGGTGGGCGTTATGTGCACAACTGGAGAGGTCTTGCTCGTGCGAGAAACGGCGAGCGCGGTAGCCACCTAGCGGTTTTATTTTTGTTCAATGAATGATTCAAGCGCGATCGACGACGTTTTCCGGAGTCAAATAATATAAAAAAAGAAATATTATATCAGCCGTCTCATTTGATCACATTTTATATTAACCATTATATTGTTAAATATAAATCATTTGTCATAAATAAAATGAAGGAAGTAGCGAAATCGTTAAAAAAATGACAGGATCACGTTCTTGACATCCGTAAAATTTAGCTGGACTCCTAAATATTCTGTCATCACGATCGTTAAGTTCAATTCATAAATACAAATATCACGATCCCGTCCCATCTACGGACAACAGCTGTCCCCCTCCCCAAAAAAAAAAAGTCAAGTGGCTATAACTATCGACGTACACGCCGTAAAATATCCAGCATCGTCACGACTCAAACGTGTGTCGTGAAAAACACGTTTGTACGATGGGGAATGGGCGTATGGGGTTAATTTGGAATTTCAATTTTCCCTCGAATCGGAAAATCTTCGAGCAGCTGTTCACGGGTGTGTTCGCTGAGTTGCTCGCTCGCGCGGACGAAACCCCAATTATCCGGGAATAGAGAGAGAGAGAGAGAGAGAGAGAGAGGAGAGAGGGAGAGAGAAGCTCGTCCAGAGACTCAGCTATATACGAGTGGCAAGTCTGGCTTATGGGCCAGGCGTATTACCTTGTACAGCGCGTACGTTTTCGGTGTAGGATGGTAGACGTACTCAACGACGTGTGCATCGAGCTCAAAGGGAGAGGCAACGGGTAATGAATTGTGTTTCATTTGAGTTGCTCCGAAACGTGTAATTTAGCATCTCCTCGGACCGCCTAATTAGGCTGGGACATCTGTGAGCAGTGGCTATCAAATACCTCGTGAGGGATACACGTGTATTATTAATTTATATATAATTGTCGTCGATAACGTTCCGTGCATTCCTGAACACTGCACGTTAATATGTTGACTATTCGTCTGTACAGTGACCCCAAGAAAAGTCGTCTCGATGTTTAAAAAAAAATTTTATGAAATAAATGTTATTTTTTTTTAATGTAAGAAGCATCCGAAAAATCGGGGAAAATTGTGAAATAATTATTAGAGATTCTAGTTTGTCCTCCAATGTGTTATTCAATTAATTTATGAGATACGTTACTAAATTACTATGTTTTTGAAAAGTCATTTTAGAATGTAAGCCACTGGAAAATATGAAAAAATTCTAGAAGACTTCTTAGGCATTCTATTTTATATTCTAATAGGTTATTACATCAATTGAGGAGATTAATTACTAAATTACAAATTACTCTCACAATTAATGAGATAAAAATTAATATTTTGTGATACGAATTTTCGGTTTTTCCCAAAAAGGATGTTAAATCCAACCGATTGTCTCACAATCTCCCAATTATTCGCGAAAATGAACTAATCGTCGTCACAATAAACCCAACAGCACCAGCGTCAGAGTTGTAAACAAAAAAATCATCGCAATGTCCGCCCCGGAATCGAAAAGAGCAATAAGCTCGATTCCTCGCGCACGGATCTCGCGCGAGCCCTGGGCACGTTTTCTCTCAACAATTTTTCCTTACTTCATTTTTTTATTCTTTTATTCTCAACTCTGCAATCAAACGCTAATCTCTCATCGTTCTTCGCGCAACAACGAAGTCAGATACGCGACGGGGCGAAGCAAAATATTGTGGTATATATTTTTCTCGAATTCCTATCGTCAATTGCCAACATAATCTTTCTATCTATTACGCGGGAAAAAGACGTTGATGCGCGGGGCAACTCCACGGAAATGCTATCCTATTTCAAACTCCATCATTCTCGCGCCTGTATCGGCATCCCGCGATTTAATGGACGCGAATTCAATTATTGTTTTTTCTTTTTATCTTCTTTTGTTTTTCGATCGTCATTAACGCACGGAGAAAACGAGAAAGGAAACGCGTTTGTGTTGCACAGTTGAAACGTTCTTACGTTGTTTTCTTTTCTTCGTTTTTTCTTTTTTTTTTTTTTTTTTTTTCGTTACAGGAATAATCAGGAATGATCTTGAAAACCAGTTATGTCGTCGACCGAGCGAAACGCTCGAGCGTAGATGATCCACGTAGTTTCATACGCACGTACGCTTTGAGTTGAGTAAATTGCGGTATAAATTATGCTCACTCTGTGTCTGTCTTGCTCAATCTTTTTTCACATCTCGCGAACGAGTCATTTCGTTGTTTTTTTTTTTTTTTTTTCAATTATTATGTTCAATGATCGTCGGGGAACGGTCGCGATTATCGATAGTTCGATTTGTTTCAATAGCAGGAACGAAGGATAAGAGACACAAGCAAGACACGAGCGAAAGAGAGATGTTTTTTTTTTTTTGATAGTTCTATTTGCGATGCCTTTCTCACGGTACGCAAAGAAGTGTACGAGGCGAATTATCGCTTCTGTATTTATGTTTGTCCTCGTAACAAACTTGCCAATGGTTGTGTGTGCAATTGCAATGATTACGTTTGCAATGATAACTTCGAGGATTTAAATCATCGTGGAAGAATAATTGTACTATCCAAACGAGATTGTTGGAAAAGTAATGGCGGATAAAACGCAGTCGTCGATTCCAATTGAATCCTATTACTATTTTTTTTCTTTTTGTTTCTACGACGAATATTTGTGAGAAATAATTTTTTATTCGACGTTGAAACGGTCTGGTGAATTATTGGAGGAAGAGAAATAATAATAATAATAATAATAATAATGATATTGATTTTATTAATAATAATAATATTATTATTTATTATTAATATTAATAATATATTAATATTAATAATAATAATAATAATAAATGACAATAATAATAATAATAATCTCAATACGAATTTCAACGAAAAAAAAAAAATCTTGAAAAAATGTCAATTCCCATAAAACTCCAGCCCTCAAAGATTTTCCTCCAATTCAATATCCAGCAGAATATAAAGTAATTTCTACAATTAAAAAATGACACTCCAACCAACGGCAATCAACGCAACAGCGTGAATCTTAAATCAAGCAAAATATCAAGCTTAAAGTCGCTGCAATAAATAACGAATTATATTCACATCCCGAGGATCATCAGCTGGTAATTTACTTCCTCGTCACGCCGTTTTGAATTATCGAATTGAAACGTTTAAACCCGACGAATGGTTCGTTTTGTCGTCGAAATACCACGCCGGGCATCACCAATAAAATATTCGTCGAGAAAATTTTTCTTTCCTCCCTGCTTTCTCGCTTTCGTCAACGAGACGTGGCCAACGCGAGCGAAAGGGTTAGAAGGTAAGCCTCGTGACAAATTGGGCGACCGTTCGTGGTCGCGCTGGGAAGAAGGGTGATGGTGAGGAGGGTGGAGGGTTGGGAAGGTGGTCGAATCTGCGTTATTACGGGGGAAGCCATCGGAGTCAGAAAATTTGCAATCCTTTATTTAGTCAACAAGGTGGGAACACCCGTTTTGGTCAGAGTCGTCACTCTTTGTTGCCTTTGGCTGTCACACCCCGGGCGAACCATTTCTTCACCTCCATTAGCCTTCCGCTTTTCAACCAACCCTTCTTTCTCCTCTCTCTCTCTCTCATCCTCTCTCTCTCTCCGTCGCTCAGTTTCGTGCAATAAACCTACGTACATTCGCTTACACACCTCGATTCCTCCGCTTCGTAGTTGCAATATTTTACGATACTCCGGGGAACAATTTTCGTTGACCGGTGAAATTGCGATTCGCAACGGCCGTATATACGTTTCAACCGTTTGACTGTCATCGCTTTGCGCGTACCGTTCGCACATTTATTCTCGCATTAGCGACAGCAAAACCGCATAATGTACGTCACTTTCTCGCCTACGCCGACGGAAAAACGTGAAATTTTCTCTGTATTCGCCTATGTCGAATCACGTTTATTCTTTTTTTTTCTTCTTCTTCTTTCACGGTTATTGACGAATTACCTCGTGCGGCGAGAAAACCGACGAGAAAATTCATGAGTTTTGTGTGTTAATCGTGGAAGGGAAATAAGCCCGAGCTTATGGGGTGTACATCAGTGCCGTTATATTTTAAATCGTGATTTTCGGCGAAATCTTTTTTATTTTCTTAAAATTTTATTATTATTTTAATTATTATGGATATTATTATTATTATTGTCATAAATATTCTATTGATCTCTAATTTATTAATCAAATAATAATCGAATAAGACGACTTATCAATCGATTGGTTATGGTAACATAAATGGGAATTTAAGAATAACCAATTAATTATTTATACTGATTAGGAATAATAATAATAGTAACAATAATAATAATTATAAACATAATAATAATAATAATAAAAATAATTAATAATAATAATAATAATAATAATAATAATAATAATAATAATAATAATAATAATAATAATAATAAAAATTAATAATAATAATAATAATAATAATTATTATTATTATCATTATTAATTCTCTGAAATAATAATGATTATTATTTTTTGTTATTGATAATAATTAATTGATGATAATTCAGTCATTTATTAAACAATAATCGACCAAAATTTGTAGGAGATTATACGTTTAAAAATTGTACGTTGTAATAACGAACGATACCGATTAAACTTCAAACTGTCCAGGTCCAAAAATCTTGTAAAGAATAGGTCATCCCCATACCCCCCCACGATCCGTATAACCCGTGCGGCGCATACTCCGCGTGTTATTTTTCACGACAGCCAGAATTTAAAAGAAAAAAAAAGAAAGATCGAACTCTCATACATATTATGGTAATATTCTAATCGTTCGAGACACCTCGACACTTCTCACCAGAGCTCGGGCATCATTCCGACCCGTGTTATAATATAACGAGGACGGGTGTGCCGTTCAAGATCATCGTTTTCTCGTACCAGAACCGACGACGATCTCGAATCTCGATTTCATAAGGACGCGGGCGCGCACGCGAGCGAGCGAACGAACGTACGAGCGACGTAACCGTGATCGAGAGAAGGACGGGGAATATTCTCCGACGATCGTACCGGTCTCGTGTTACCGAGTACTCCGTGTGTCCGAAGATCCGTCTCTTCCACTTCGTTCGAGCAGCTTTTTCGCCTCGTCGCATCCGAATTAGCCACGACTTTCCAGATCCTCATGCGTGTTTATTAGGGTGGTTCTTATTCGGGTGATTGAGAATTTTCATTGCGCCGGGGACGCAAGTGATTGCTGAGCAAATGAAAAAATGGCAGGCTTTGTTTGAGCTCTCTGGAATAATTTTTACTACGCGCTGGATTGAGGGCGAGTTCGGCGTTTGAGATACATGCAATTTTTATTTATTCTTTGGTAATTATATTGGCGGAGTGGGTAATTAATCCTGGAAAAATCCAATACCACGTGGAATTGACGCGTATGGATCGTACTTTGACGAGAGAAATTATAAATATACGGGGCATCTCATGCCACGTTTCCACGGTTATTGTGACGATTATGGTCAAATTTAATTCAATAATTTTTAATATCTGAGGGTTATTCATGAGATGACCCATACGTGTATTTTTTTTTTGTGAAAGTCGGGTTCATACTCATTGATTCCATATGGTATTAAATTTATTCAAAAGTAATTAGTCGCCCCACCAATTTAATTACCGAAAGATAGAAAAATTGCATGTATTTCAAACGATAAACTTCACCCCAAATCAGCGCATAGTTGAAATCGGACTAGAAAGATCAAACCCGGCTTAAGCTTTTTGTCAATTCATTCGGAATCAATTGAAACCTTGTCGCAATAAAAATTCGAATATTATACAATTAAAAACCACCCTAACGTATACATAAATATATGATACGGTTATACAGAAACCGCGCAATACATCGAAAACATATGAATTGATACAGCGACGTATATCTCTCGTACGTCCGTCGGATCACGAAGAATCCAATGAAACATGTCATCCGCGATTTAAACGAAAAATTTTTTTACGTTGAACGTTCACTTGTCATCGACGAGTGATTTTTTAACATCCCGATCAAAAAATAAATAAATAAAAGTAATAAAAATAAAAGAAATACACTTGAAAAAATTATGAACCAATTGGACACACGATTATTCGGACGTTAAGTCGAACCTCATTATAACCAGACTGGTTAATAACCTTCTCGCTTTCTCGTCCAACGAAAACGCGCTAATAAGTAGGGGTTCGAATTAATTTGAAGAAAAAAAAATGAATGAAAAAAGAAAAAAAATTGAAGATTGCAGAATTTACCGGGTTCGACGATGGTGGAAGAAGGCAGACTGAGGAATGGAAGCCTCTTACCAAGTTCCAGAGGCTCATCCTCTTGGAAAAGATGCGATGGACCTCCCACGTTGGGTAATCCGATACGCGAGACTCTGGGGGTGACGATCCCGATCTCTAATTGACCGTGCTTTCGCCGTGTTTCGAGAACGCACTGCGCTTACAACGATAATTTTTTTGTTTTTTTTTTTTCTAAATGAAAGAAAAAAAAATGTTTTTCCACGATGGGTTGTAATAATCGTTCCGGACGTGAGACACGCTCTCGGTTTGCTCGGTTTGTCTTCTCTTTCACGTTTCTTTCGGCTTCGATGGATTCCGATCGTTGCGTAATATTACGAATTGATAGTAGGGGGAAGGTCATGACAATAATTTCTGAACAAACAATTCGAGTGTTGCAAGACGACGTGAGTGGAATTAAAATAAATATGGAAATGGATGAAATTAATTTTTTCTGTTTTTAAATTGCAACGTTTGTGATTTGAAAAAAATGAGGCGATATCAAATGCATGGAATGGAATATAAACAAGTTGATTTTAATAAGATTAATAAATAAAACCGGTGGAGGGGAGAGGGGGTGAAACGGCACATTTTAAATTGCAATTCAAAAACAGAAATGGACTGAATTTATTCATCGAAAATGTATCCAAAATACTTTTCTAAACAAAATTATTGTCAACAATTATCATGCGATAATTAAAATTTTTCCCATTTCTCCAATAAATATAAACAATTTAGATGAATTATTAAATGTTGACGAATTCTAATATTCCACAGCAATAATAATCCATAATCATTCGGGGATAAACGTATGTCAAAATAATTTTCATCGAACGCATTTCCATCCCGTTTCAAAAACGGGAGCCAAAATGGCCAACCCTAAAAATGATTTCTCAGTAACATTTTTATATTTGTTATCCCCCATTTTTTTCTTTCCCCATCGAATAAGCTTTACAAATAACCGAGCAAAGAATGCAATATCGTATACCGCAAAGAATACATGGTCGAGATTATTTCATCGTTTCGCTACCGCATATAATATTATTGCGAGCTACCGCGCATCGTCTTCGTCGATACAGACCTGCGGCTGTAACGCGGTATGCGTGAGTAATCCATCGCATCTCTGCGTAAATAAATAAATATATATATACAGGGTGGTCTATTTAAGTTCGCACAGCAAAATATTTTAACAACAACTTCGAGTAGTTTCGAAAAAAAAAACGATTGCAATTAAAGTTTCATGGCTCGAAGGGGACAAAACGGTTTCCATTCCACGAATATTACAAGGTCATTCGAAGGTCAACATAATTTTTTATAAACATAAGCGTGCACTTTTTTTTGGTACAGATTCGCATTTAAAAGAAAAAAATATTTTCACCTTTTATCCTAAATTATTTTTCTTCCTGCGAAATCAATTATTTAAATGACTTTTAATTAATATAAATTGTTCTCCAATCGAACTCTGAAGTACGATTTTTGCTGTGCCAATTCGAATGGACCACCCTGTATAAAATATATAGATATATCTATACGAGGCGCCAGTGAGATCTCGCTCGATGGCAATTTCGTCGTTGTTATTTGTTCATTCCCAACGATTGTTTCAGAGCCGAGCGGCAAAATCGAGCAAAAATTTTTCGAACCGTGCGGTCCGCTTCGGAGCTTCGCGGACGTTACGGTAGCCACACCGCACACCCGCGTGTTTCCGATAGCCGCGCAAATTCCCCGCGCAATCACGGCGAATTACTCGACTGATTGGATCGTTTATGCTGATCCTTTGAACCCGCCCCCTCCTCTCTCTCTCTCTCTCTCTCTCGCTCTTTCTCTCTCGTGCGAGCTCTCGCACTCGGTCTCTCGCTTTTCTCCGGTCCTCCCGCATATGTATATATGTTAGGGTGGTTCTCATTTGGGTCGTTATCGAATTTTGATTGCGACAAAATCTCCATCGAATCCGAGAAAAATCACAAAAGTGTGAAGCCTGATTTGACGTCTCTAGTCCGAATCTTAGTATGGGCGGATTTAAGGTGAAGTTTTACGTTTAAAATACATTCGAAGGGGAATTATTTCTGGAAAAATTCAATACCGTGTGAAATTAACGCGTATGGAACTCTACTTACGCAAAAAAAAGCGAATATTCTCGTTACTTCAAAATTATTTGAATGAATTAAATAATCATCATCAGCCAAACGGTGTTAACCTGGCACAAGATGCCCCATATAAGTATATTTTTTTTCGTGAAGGTAAACCCCAGACCCATTAATTCCATAGGGTATTCGATTTTTCCAGGGGTAATTACGCGCCCCACCAATAAAATGACCAATAAGTAGAAAAATTGTATGAATTCTAAACGGAAAAACTTTACCTCGTATCAGCGCATAATTAAAATCGATATAAAATAGTCAATTCAAGCCTAAAACATTTGTTTTTATTTTTAGAATCGATTGTGAACCCGGCGAAATCAAAATATAAAAATAAACCGAATAAAAACCACCCTGATACACACACATACACGTATAAAATCGCTTTGCGGTATCGAAACGTCTCCCTCGCGTGTATATACGCGCTTCCGCCCCGCGCTGCAGCCCCGTTAGAATTTATCATCGTACGAATAAGGCACGAATAAAATGAGAAGGCCGCTGATGCTGCAGTTGCTGGTGCAGTTGCCGTTGCCGGCCATTCTCGATGTTGCTCGCGAGAACCTCGACTCAGCTCTGCGGTCAGGGACAATCAGCCGAAGGAATTACCAATATGATTGCCACTGACATATTCTCGACTCGCCGACAAAGCTCACTACGCCTACTGTAACCTCGATCCCTAGCAAAATCCCACAAGCGCCAACTGCAACTTCACTCCCGTCCAGCTTCTGTGTGAGAGAATTACCTTTTTTTTCGGTATTTTTATTTTTATTTTATTCAATTTTTTTTTGTTGTTGTTTGCTCAGGCGAAAATCGCATCGCTCGAAAGGCTTTTTCGATCTTCGAACGGCGGGGGGAGCGGAAGGGGAGGAGGGAGAATGCATGTATTACTCGCAATTCAGGTAGCGCTCGTAATAATCGCGATGGGTTTGCGCTCTTTCTCGCGGTCTATACGTTGAATTTATTTTTCTTTTTTTATTGCCCCGATCGCTACATTGTTTTCTTTGGATTTTGAATTTTCATTCGAAATTGGAAAAAAAATGCCCATCTTTATCATATTATTGATTCATCGTATTGTTATTATTCAATGAATAATATTTAATATTAATATTAATATATTTATTATTATTATGATTATTATTATTATTATTATTATTTATTTATTTCTTTATCGTATTATTATTACTATTATCATCAGTATTATTATTATTATTTATATATCAACAAGGAACATTGAATACGAGTCGATTTATTACATCCGATAGCACACGATTTATCGTCTATACATTGTATACAGAACCATCTCCAATTCAATATAAAACGATATATATATGTATGTAATTCTCTATACATTCCATATATATGTTTTTTTCCCTCGGAAATAGTTCAGAGCAAGCTCTCAGTCCACAGTCGAATCCATCATTGCCAGATTTAATGGACGCTGCAACATATATCCCCCTCCCCCCTCCTCGCTCGCTCCCACCCCCCACGTGGATTAAACCACCCGGCAATGGGCAACCATCAATGGATTTTATAATTGCCAATAACCCTTAAACCACCTATCTATTTTTTTTCCATCAAATGACACACGAACGGTCAAATTTGACCCTGCACAAACTTTGACAGTAAATAATTCTGTCAAGAATTTCAAATATTGTATAACTATTCTACTTTGCAATACAATTATTATTTAATTGAAAAAAATAAGATTCATATCATAAAGAAATACAAAATGGCCGTAAAACGTTGTTGCAGTATTAAACTCCGAGAACTTGCAAAATCCAAAATATTTTCGTACTTATTATTGATTCGGTAAGTACAAATGTACCCGAGGGCTGCCCAACACTGATCAACATTGCTCCGCTAACTCTCGAATTCGCAGAAAGTCGGAAACAATCGTCCAATCGTTCGCCCGGCAAGAAAAAACCCTACACGCGCGTGCAAAGTTAAATTAGCAGCCTCGGCAAAGTGACGAAGAATAAGATTCGCGGTCACGAATTTGCTTCAACCCCCCGGTGTCTATACCCCGCGGTGGTGGCGGTTACCTTGGCTCTGTGCTCGCCGCTGCCGCTTTCATCGTCGTCGTCGTCGTCGTCGTCGACGTCGTCGCCGTCGTCGCAGCAGCAGCAGCGGCAACAGGAGCAAGACCCGGAGAACAGGAGTGGCCGTGGCGCGAGAGATGGATTCGCGGCAAAGTTGGTGCGGAACGATGGCAATTAATAGCGCGAGCTATAGGGTGCCCTGCGGAAGTTTAAAATGAAAATAATAAAATAAAAAATCGGGACGAATCGCGGAGCGAGCGGGGAACGAACGAATGAACGTTGTCGGCAACAGCAGCGGCGGTGGATCGGCGCGCACCGGGCTTTGGCGGCTCTTCGAACGAGTCATTAAGGGGGGCATTGTATAATCTCGTGCGTTACCGGCTCGTCGAGTGAGATAGGAACAACAAAAAAAAACAAGAAGAATAATTTTTTTTTTTTTTGAAGAAAGGAAGAAGAAAAAGGTAAAATACGAGAGGGCGAGCGCAACCACGTACACGCGGTTTATATAGCTAGGCTTCGGGCATCGTTGCAATGACCGTTGCCCGGGTTTGCCCCGGAGTTCCTCGCGGATAGAGCGACCGGCCGTGGTGCGCGCAACCGACGTTGCGTTTCGTACGCTATATGGCCGTATAGCGTTTTGCGCGAGCCCGTGCAGCTGCGTTTGGTCGTGTCGGTGTGGTACCCACCGAGCTTGGCGCACGAGCGAAATAATAAAATTTATAATTGCCTCTGATTGCCACATTCAACGAGCACCGGTGCTCTTCTATTACCCCTTCTCTACTCTGCTCTCGTCGCCTCTTCTCTGTCTCTCTCTCTCTCTGCCTCACTCACTCACTCTCTGGCTTATCATTTTTCTATTATTATTATTATTTTTTTATTTATTTATTATTATCATTATTATTATTATTATTATTATTATTATTATTATTATTATTATTATTATTATTATCATTAAATTATAGTTAGTTCTAATTATAATTGTGATTGTAAAATTATTGGTATTATGATTATTATTATTATTAGCTCAATAATCTTCGAATAAATGGAAATAGAAGTAATTAAAAAACCAATTTTCCATTCGTAAAAATATTTTGATGAGGAACGAATTACGTCCGTATATTTGTAATTTCAATAATTATCATTCCAACAATAATTATCATGATTATTATAAGTTAAATATTATTCTTATCAATCAAAATTGAGGTAATTGAAAAAGCCATTTTTTTATTTGAAAAAATATTTGATAAGAAACAAATCCGCCGATATATTTGAAATTTCAATTATTATTATCATTGTTATTATTACTTCCATTATTATTATCATCTCCCTCGCAACCGTGTGTCCAATAAATAAACGTGTATAATCTGTGAGCGTAAAACGGTGTAGTGCGAAAAGCCACCTGCAACGACCCCGCTTTAACTCTTACCGCGCTGGGTCTCTCGCTCGCTTTCCCTCTCTCTTTCGATCTATCCGTCTATCTATCTTTCTCGGTTATCCACTGTTCCTGCTGTTCCTGCAATTCCTGCTTCAAGCGAATCGTCAACGCCTACTTCCAGACTAAAAACCTCGGGTTCCACCGTTCATTTAAAGTCCGCACAGTTTTTATTCCATTTAATCACAATAGACACGACAATTAGCGCACTGCTGCACTATGTTTAATACAGACCGGAACGTTTACCATTTTTTATGCTGCGTTCATGTCCCAGATGCTTCTCTTTCACGACCATAATTTTTTTATAAGCGCCGAAAGGTCTGAATATTTTTTATTAGAATAAAATATTATATCAATTTCAAATAATTCTAAAATTTATAATCAGAGTGTGAACAATTATTGAATAAATAACCGATAGCTGAAATTTTACGATATGTCATACTTTACCAATATTTTCACGTTATTGTTATCAATATTACGAAATTTCTATGAAAAAAATCGTTTTCAAAAATAATTCCAAAAAGGCAAGGATGATAAATTTTTTTTTATCTTTACGATTATTTCGTCAACATACATAAAAGAAAATTAACCGATCTCGATCGTACGAGGCGTGACGCGAATCGCAGCAACACGAAAAAATCCTCGATTAACGACAGTCGAGTACGGTAGATGCTGCTACATCTATATATAGATGTAATAATATAATCGGATATGATGCCGACGAAGCTGGGTAGAACGTTAAAGGACCCGCGTCCTGCGGTAGCGCGATCGGTCAGGATCAGGTCGGCAGCCGTCGGTCAATGAAAGTAATTAAGTTTTTATGCCTTCAAAACGAAAATCCTCCCCCGCACCGACTCTTTCGCTGCTCGCACATGATGGATGTGTCCCGAACGGCGATGCTCTCGTTCTCTTTCAACCTCACTCTTTCTCTCGCTCTCTGAGCTTGCTTGATCGACCCGGCGAACGTTTTGATGGGACACGAAGCAGTCAACCCTTTCTCCACTTTATTTATTGTTATAAACATTAAGTAAGTTATTCTATAAAAATACAATAATATTGATAATATTAAATAATAGCTTATAATAAGATGAATATATTTTATTTATTATTATAATTAATACTATTATTATTATTATCATCATTATTATTATTATTATCATAATCATCATTATTATTATCATAATAATAATAATAATAATAATAATAATAATAATAATAATAATAATAATAATAATAATAATAATAATAATAATTATTAATTATAATAATTATTATTATTATTATTATTATTATTATTATTATTATTATTATTATTATTATTATTATTATTATTATTATTATTATTATTATTATTATTATCATCTATATAATATTCTTATTAAGATAAAACTCGGACAATGATAATTTTAATACCAATTCAATCAGATCTCAACATTTAATTTTCGTGATAATTATACTATTATTACTATTTAAAGTCCCTCATAATAATAATGAAAATTATTGTTATTATTATTATTATTATAAAAACGTCTCAACATAAATGATTCAAGAAACAGAATATTATATTCATATTAGATTATATTAAATAATGTAATGAAAGAAATAAATTTTATTATTATTATAATTATTATTTCACGATCGACGAATCGACTAATTATCACAAGGAAACAAGCATTAACGTCAAAGTGGATTTTTTCAATTTCCATTTTTCAACAGGAGCGAAGCCGTAAGCACGAAGTTGTCGACGATTCTAAATTACGCGTTTCCCCATAGGCTCGGTATAATTTCTCATTTCCTCAATCTTCGATAAATCGAGTTTACCCTTTATCACAGAAATCCATTTGTCTCCGTTAAATTATATATCTCCGTGGTCTCTGCGATTACTAACGGCGATAATGACAGTTCGCAACAAGTTTTTTTTTTCCCCTCCCCAACTTCGAATTCCACGATTACGTCAGGTGCGATTATCGGAAATCACGGTGGCCAACGATTGTACGTTAGCACGCGAGAATCATCCGCTGTCATCGTCGTCGGCGCGCTTATGCACGTAATAACACTTATGGCGAACTAGAAAAATAAATTGAAAAAAATAGAAAAATCATACGCTCTATGGTTGCCCCGCTAAAACCGCGCTTTCTGAGATTGAAGCGATTAAAACTTCGACGAGATGTCGAAAAGAGAAAATGTATATCGACTTTCGACGATTGCGTTATGTCATTAATGGAAACGACTCTCGTTTGACGAAAGGAGATGGAAAATCGCATTGCGTCGCATTTTTTTTGTTCCCATATAACTACGCGTAACGGGACTTGCATTGGTTCAAATTATAGAGGTGAAACCAGGACACCGCCACCGGGATAGTTGGATTTTTTTTTAAAGATGGATCGACGGAATTCAATGGTCCTAACGTAATCCCCCACTTTGGATGCAAAAATGAGTCACTAAATTGAGTGAAAAAGTTAATTAATATTAATAAAAATAATAATAGTCATGACAATATTATTAAATTATGTTAATATTATTGTGAATTGCATTCATGAATATCCTTGATGATAATTTTTATTATTTTATATCATAATTAATTATGATAAATTATTTTTTTTGTACTTCCAAGTTCCTCAATTCTACTCGTTTTAATTCTTCTCGTATCAAACTTCCACCATATTTTGTCAAATGTCAATTGGCACATCGACGAAAAATCGCATTTCCTCGTCTCTGTCCCGTCCCATATCGACTTCCGAGACGCTATCATTTTATCATCAATATCGCGAGGGTAGAGATCAAAGTCAACCACGACGCGAGGAGACTACGAGAAAATTCCGCAAATAAATGAAATAACTATATATATGTATATACAAATTGCGCGAGAGTTATATTGCACTAAGCACCAAGAGGCAGTTTTATACTGTGTATATGATGTGGGGGCCAACTCGCAGGCCAGAGGCATCAGTTTTACGGCGAGGTCTGCAATTCAGATAATACCCCACAATGAGAAGTATCAGAGAGACTGAGATCCCTTTCGCTCTTTCTCTCTCTCTCTCATTCTCTCTCTTTCTCTCTCTCGCTCTAAATTTCTCTCTTTCTCTCGCTCTTCCACCCGACGTATCTTTCTCTCGTACCGTATACCTTTGTTTTATTATCTTCCATACACCTTTGTGTCGTTTGTACAGGAAGATTCATAATCGACGTATTATTTCACGTTCGCGTAATTAGATGAATAAAAATAAGGAAAAATAAATAACAGTAAATAAAAATTAATAATAATAATAATAAATACAGATTGATCGAAATCAGTAAAAATAATTAATTTTAATAACCAAACTCCATACAGCCTTTCAACTGCATTTTCCCATTTCTCGTATTAAAAATTCGATGGTTTGTATTATTATTATTTTTCGTTATTTTTGTTCATTTTAAACGAACTAAGAGTTCTCTAAAATATATGGAGACACTATATTTATTGTCTCGAAATATTTTAACGTTATTTGGTTTTCCAATCCCAAAACTTCTTGTATAAATTTTCGACCGACTGAAAAATAGCAAAGAAAAAAATTAAATATCGACGATCTAAGAATCTAGGAAGGCAAAAACGTTTTAAATTATTAAAACTTCCATATCTAAAAGACTAATTTCACGTTTTCGACCACCGTAAATAATAATTTCCTCCACTCGATTTTTTATTTATTTTTTTTTGGTGCAATTTACTTATGAAGAAACCTGTAGAAGTTACTCTCGATTTTCTTTCTCTTTGATTCCGATGCTCCACCTCTCGGAGCCGTCTCCGTGCCTCCCGAAGCAAAGCCCTCAAAGATCATTATTGTCATTACGTGCCTCGCTATACATTACTGCATTGACTCGAAAGCATCGATGCCGATTGAGCGAAAGAGAGAGAGAGCAAAAAAAAAAAAAAGATTCGAGCTCTGTTGGAAGGGTGAACCCTAAGACGTTGCGCTGCCGACGTTGTTCTAACCCGGGTTACATGCACGACCGTTTCGAGCTCCGCGAAATGAAAAACTTCTCGCGCGAACTAACGAATGTCGATTACGCTCGTAATAACGCAGCAGAATATCGCGTCTGAATCGCGTGGTCGATCATATTTAAAGAAATACGTGAGCTATCGTCATTGGCAGACTTCACCGCGCCAGTGAGAACATTCTGGTTTTTAAACGGCTAAATTGATCATTTTTCGAATCTCTTAATCGGTTTACTATTTTTATTTCTTTGTTATTATTTTTTATTTATTAACAATCAATAATTTATCATTTTACTTTGTATTGAATATTAAGAAATGTATTTGATCGTCCTTAGATGACATTTCAATTTTTATTCCCCCAAGGGTGCAAAAAAAAAAAAAAAAAAAAAAAACACCGAAAAAAACTGTTTGACATCCCGTCCAACAGATTGTTAAACCAAAAAAAAGGCGTGAGATTGCTCTCATCGCGAATCAACGAATCCTCCCGACGTCGTTGACTCGCGGACTTCGTCGTCTTCCCACCGTGAATAAAATAGTGAAAGAGGAGGGTGGGAGGGTGTAAAGGGGGGGGGGGGGGGGGAGGGGGACCGGTAAAACGCGGAATGCGGTCTCGCCGCAATAGACTTTGTAACCGATCGTTCCAATCGTCGAAGCACGCTGTCACTTGCGCAATTCACAGCACCCAAAGCCATCGAGCGAATGGCCGTTTGAGCTCTCTGGTCACATCAGTTACACGACACCGTGCCTCGTCGACGTCGACGTCTCGTTCGGTCTTTCGTTCTTTCCTCCTCCTCCACCCCCTTCGCCCCCGGCAACCCTTCATGTAGACGCTCACTGTAGTACACATTAAGTACCATAATACTCGCTCCACAGTCCGCTAACCCGAAACGCCTGCATTCATCGTCCTTCTCTACGTTTTTTTGTTCACCCCCCCCCCCCCGACGACAAAACCCCCTCCGATTACTATATCGGACACTCAAGCCACACGTTACGGGCTTCGAAACCGCAGAGCTATAACGTTCCCATATGTATCATATGTTGTGACTCCTATCGTCTAATATACCCCTTGGACCGCCCCCCCCCCCCCCGCCGGTACAACTTGCCTAGGATGAAGAATTACGCCAATGACGTTTCACGATTCTAACCTTTTTTTTTTAATTATGAAATATAGAAAAATGTATGTAGGAATATTGTTGGATGTTTATAACAATATTTAAAGAACAATATTATAAATATATACATCTAAATATTATTGGGATGATATGAATATTGAACATTCTTAAATAATTAATTTATTAAATAGATATTTTTGAAAAATATATATAGCTTTTTTATTCTCAAAATATTGATAGGTCGCCTCATCTATGTTTTAATTTTTGACAATATTTTAGCAGCAATTATTACCGAGAAATTTCATTGCATAATATTCTGAACTTAATAATGGAAATGAATACCTAGATTCATTGAAAAAATAATAATTAATAATAACTAATTTATTGGATCATTAATATTGTCAATGGTCAACTAAAGTATTGGCCAACTTGACAGATCAGCTATTGATTCACAATAACGGATAAATTATTGTATGCATAGCAATTTTATGGTAAAAAATTTCTTGTCGAAGAACAATCGCCAGATCTAATATAACAAAATAATTTTGACCATTATTCTATCATATCACATCAATTTTGAAAATTATTCTTGTAAAAAAAATGCCAACACTAAAATTTCCATGATACAATTTCCCAAAAAAAAAAAAAAAAGAAAAAAGACGAATAGCAGTGTATAGAACCAATATCCTCTGCGACTTCGAAT
Organism: Sussaba pulchella; assembly: GCA_963971145.1. Taxonomy (NCBI): domain Eukaryota; kingdom Metazoa; phylum Arthropoda; class Insecta; order Hymenoptera; family Ichneumonidae; genus Sussaba; species Sussaba pulchella. The sequence continues at coordinate 1,771,395 of OZ020165.1, read as the reverse complement.
GCCAACCGCTTTTCAAACCAGACAAAGATCACACACCTGTACATAAAAAACCGTGTAAAACCGACAGTTTGAAAAATTTATTTCCATGCAGACACGCGATCCCAAAAAATAGAAGAACGAAAAAAAAAAAAACAAAAACCATTTCTGGACCGTCTTTCGTTTCTCCGCCAAGTGTTGAGTCGCTCTTACATATATTAATACACACACACACACACACACGTGTGGCGTAAAATTAGCGGTGGTGGATTGTGGAAGCACTGACACGCGGAAACGTATATAAAAGATACGCCCGGGGCAAAGTCTAACTGCTACAGAACACGCTGTGGTCGTACCGGCGTTATATTCGTTTACCTTGTGTTAATCATGGCGTTTTATGGTAATTCGATAGCGTCCTTCCCAACCGCGCGTTTCTCGAACCGCCGACGTTTCCCCTCCCGTTCTCTTTTCCTCATTCTGTTCTACGTGTCTCCGTACACGGAATATTTCTTCCCCCTTCTTCCTTCCCCCCCGTTTCTTCCGCGATCCGAGATCGCAGCAGCACGATTCGTGCAATCGATCTCTCCGTGAATAACGTCGTGTATCGATGTGGGATTCGTGCCGCGCCCGGCTCGGCGCGCAACGGTAATACGAGAGATCGAGCGATACGATCGGCCCGGGTGATCTCGATCGTCGAATATCGATCGAGAGACACCTCTCGCTCGCGTTTCAACTTCGCACGATCGTTTTTATATCGTTTCGACGAACATGAGTGATTGCGGGTTTTCGTTGTTTCATCGTTTAGATGGTTGAGCGCGTGAGCCGATTTTTTGACATCTGGTAAGACGATTGATTTATCGTTGTGGCAATTATCGCAATTAATGTGAATTATTGCAATTAGAAATATATGTTTGGGACATTTTAACCGGAGTAGTTGTCTCGTAGGTTAAAGAAAAATAATTGAATTTTTATTTTAAATACGATTTTGTTAATTGCTAGGAAGCGTAATATCGTAATTATTTATAATCTTCATTTTATTCCATTTGATCGCGTAATATTCGAAAAATTGGAAATGAATAAATGAATTGATGATTTAAAAATTGTAGAATAGATATGTATTATTGAGATAGTGTGATTCATCCCAATGATATATAAATTTTACATTTTTCAAATATTTATTTATTTTATCATTCTAATTCCTTGAATTTCAAATAAATCAACTAATAATTATTTGCAGAATCGTGAGATATTTTTTTTTTGCTTCATTCATTAATTTTCATTTTTTTGAAATAGTACAGCATAAAATTTCATTCCATACTCCGAAAATAAAAATAAAATAAATAGATAAACAAAAACAATAATAACAAATAAAAATCAATTAATTCAATCATAAACATTCCTCAACCAAATAAACCAATCATCGATTAATCAACAAATATAAATCATCCAGAAAAAATACCAGAAAAACGTGGTTTTACTTCCTTCACCAGCGCAGAAACGAAAAAATTCTTCAAAAAAAAAAAAAAAAAAATGTAAACCCGTGATTATCGCGCGAGATCGGTGGTGACGTTGTCAACCAATCTGCTTCATTGTCGTTCCCGTCTTGAGTCGGTTGTTCCATCGAAGGGTTTCCTCGGGATCGTTTCAACGACACATAATATCCCGGGCGGTTAGCTCCTTCCTCGCTCCATCGAGCCCGATCAGATTCTACAAGAGGACCGGCGAAAGAGAGGGCCCACCATCGTCACACCAACACCACCGCAACCCCGAGCGACCGATAATAAGCTTATACGTCGACTTGAACGAGCCCGAACCGGGCGAAAGAAGAGATGACTACGAAAACGAGCGCCCTGTCGCTCGTCTCGATCCAACGCGGTGTTAAAACCATGAGCTAGTTAAAGAATAATAATAACAACAATTTTAAGAAAAATCCTCAAACTTCTTCGTGTCTCTTTGACGTGGAGAAAACACGTTCTAAAGATGCATCTCGAGTGGCTCGTTTGTCCGGATTCTTTATACAAATCTTTTTAAAAAAACCCCCACAAGTACTTGAATTAGTTTGAAAGAAGTTGGATCGAAATGACGAGATTTCATCCTGGATTCTGGACCGATGGAAGGATGCTGATCGAAAAAATAAAACATCATGGAAATAATTATCGTAATGAATTACTCTTCATCAGAACCCCGTGAAAACCCAAAGCAATGCTCAAACCTAAAACCAACGTCTGCAAAAAAATTCTATTGCATAAAAATCGCTGTCGCTTTTTTAAAATTTTATTTCTTCGAGAAAAAAAAAGAAGAATTCAAACTTCGTAACGTAATTCGCAAAGCAATGATGAAACATCGAACGTGTCGAAATTTTTCACGCCACAAAAAAAAAAAACTTCCAGCAGCCGATGAGAAATCATGAAAAGGTAGTTCGATAATATTTTTGCGGTGATGTCGAAGTTAACGCGATCGTATACGCGTTTGGCCGAGCTCGAACGTTGCCGCAGAACAAACCTCGGTCGGCCGCAATCTTCGGGTCAATTTCAATGAGCAAACGTGGTCCGAGAGAGATTCGGCTGCGAGAAGATTCTCGGGAGATCGGCAATTTCGTTGAACAAACAAAAAGGTACGGAAAAGGTTTTGGGAAGCAAGACCCGGACGATTGCGGTTCGGTTTGAACCGAGCCGGTAAGTAAAGTGGGAGGGTGGAACGAAGAAGCGTTGCATGAGAAGAAGAAACCGGCAACGCGGCGGTATGCGCATATCTGTTGTAAAGAGCCGAATGCTGTTGGCGGAGAAGTGAGAAACGATGAACAGGAAAAAAAACAACGACAAAATGGATTTGAAAAAAAGTAAAAAGATGATCAATCGATCCATCTTTGGCGGCCGTACTTGAAAGTATGCAACTCGTAAGCGAAATAAATAAATAGAATGTATATAAGAATATACTAATGAAAAAATGAATCAATAAATAAATAACAGCGACGGATAAATACAAAACAAATAAAAAGGCACGAATAAATACAAAATCCGATACTCCAACTAGCATCTAAAATCTATGACCCGCAACTCAGCATCCAATATTTCAACCAAAAGAATCGATAATTAGAACAATAAAAATCTCTCCTATTTTGTCGCCTCGATGAACTAATTCTAATGATACATTTTATTTTTCACGTAATAAATAATCATATTCAAATGCCGATATATCTTCAATTTTTTCCCAGGCAATCAAGACAATAATCGCGCGACACACGCGAAGAAAGCTAAAAAAAAAAAAAAAAAACACAAAATCTCGACACTCGCATCAACGTTATTATCTCACTTTTCTCCAGCCTCCGACGTGCGTTGGGCGAGTGTGTGTAATAATTCATCGTTCACGAACGAGCGAGTCGTAGCGAAGATTCCTAGCCAGGTATAATCTACGAGTGATGAACGTCTAAATCACGGATTCACTCTACCAGCTAAACACAGGGCATAATTCATAATTTCCATCATTTTTTTCTTTCCCCATCCTATCTTCCTCTCATCCCCTCTCTCCCTTCGATCTCGCCTATCGCGGGTCCACGAACGACGTAAGCGTGCAGTAGGAGAACAAAACTTAAAAAAAAAATCCCCCCATAGAAGAAAAAAATGAAAAATAAAAAAACGTGAAAAGGTGAGAAGACGGTCGATCGTTGGGCGAGAGGGGAGGGTTAAGACATCGAGAGATGGACCGCTGTGGGGCGGCTGTTCACCGGTCCTCGGGCCAACGGGGCCAGCGGGAAACAAATGAGCTTTGGACAGGCGAGGTTCAAAGCGGCGGCTTTTGAGAAGCCTTTGACGCCCGGCAGTCGGGGGGGTCAGGACTCTTCGATGTGCAGTAGCTACTCTCCTTATTTCCATCCTCGTGCTTTCGTTCATTTATTTTATCTTATTTTTCATATAAATATATATATATATATTAGTACATTTTATCTCATTCGCGAGATATTCCGCGCTTGTTTTTTATTTAAGGTGCAGCCTTTACTTTCTCCCGAACTACCGGCAGCACCTCGTCGTCCTCCCCTCCTTCGCGTCTTCGCCCCCCCCCCTCCCCCTCAATTCCGCCCGTCTGGAACGTGATAATGAATGAGAACGCACAATGGATCGTGTCGAGGCGGTGCAGCCGACGTTGGCTGCTGCACCGGCTTGGATTCGCGACTCGAGAAGGGTTAATGACGATCCTCAACCCCCCTCCACCCCACCCCCCTCGCGGTCCGTCGCCCCCACCCCGCTCGATCGATTCGTAATTATGCTCCGCTTCTACACTCGCTTGATGAAGAATAAAGAGACGCGGGAAGTCGCGATGAAGACCGATCGACTCGCGGATTTGAAAGAAACGACGGCGATCATTTAAAAAATAATTGTAATTAATCCAAGATGTTTGTGTCGTTTGAGGGGATTCGAGTTGCTGCGATGATGAGCACAAGTTTGAACTATGAGTATTTTTTTTCTATGATTGGGGGATTTTCGTAGAGTTGGGATTAATGTTCAAGGGTTGAAATGGAAATTCGAATGTTTAATTGTTAATTTAATAGGGTAATTATTCATTTACTTTTTGAGATTTTCTGGTGTAAAAATATCGTCTCAATGTACTCGCTATTTATATGTTACGAGATTTTTCTTTGTTAGATTGTCATTTTTATATCGTCATTATTTATTTACTCTGATATTTTCGCATATTAAACTATTATTTGAATAGATTTATTATTTACATATTCTGATATTTTTTAAAATTGAATTATTATTTCAATAGCCTTACTTATTGCCATATTCTAAAGTCAAATAATTGTTTGAATGAATTTCTTTATCACGAGACATCTCAAAGTTGACCAACATTTTTAAATCATCAAATGTAACAAGAAATCCATCAAAAATTTGTAATTCTATCCAATGCAAACAAACACATTCGTGGAGTGCAACCGTACGCTACTCAATACAGCAAACGATAATAAGAAGTAACTTTGTCCTTATCGTCGATATTGCAAACCACAAATCACCATCAACGTCACAATCGACATTCTCAATATTACGTGGCTTCGATTTTGCCAGCCAACCAATAATCCAGAGACTCAACACAGTCACGACCGCACGATAATCAATAATTTTTTCTCCCTTCATCCGAACGGTCCATTGATTCGTGATTATTCGCGATCCCTCGAACGGCCGATCGAGAATCGAGCGTGGATATCGATTTCAATCCGGCTTTGTCCGTTCCAGAGACAATAAACGCAACGACGACGAGGGTGCGGATCGAAGTTCCGAATATTCGATGTTCCGACAGGTCGATAAATCGAATTAAAATGCTACGAAAATTGATGTCACGAATTGGCATGGCTCCGACCGTCAATTCCCCGAAAGATCAAAATCCCGAAAACCCAAACCATCGGCGGGTCAAAAGTTTTATTATATTTATGATGTTATTGATATAAAAAAGCAGAAATAATGATGAATGTCTGCATATATCATTATTCCGAACAATATTTATAGTATTATTATTATTATTGTTATTATTATCATTATTATTATTATGATTATTATTATTATATCGTATTATATGTATGATGTTATTAATACAAAATGCAGATTAATAATAAATAAATACATTATTATTTCAAAACCCGATTGGTAAGATTTTTATAATTATAAACTATTTCTCAAACGGAATTTTCGGTTACAAAAGTTCTCGTCGAAGAATGAATTAAACGATGCAATTAAATGGAATAATGGGTTTTCGAATCATCGAGATTTTACGATCGAAGGTTGGCTCAATTTACCACCGAGAACCCGTGGAAGACCGAGATCACTCGCGTGGAATTTTTAACAATGGTTTGGCTCCCTGCGTGCGCTCTATTGTCGATTATAATGTTGATTAATTATCGAGTTGAAGCCCGCTTACGCGAGCGTAGCGATATTATCCTTCTACGCCTACAATCGCACGGGACACCGTGGACCAACCATCGACCATCGGCATTCGACGCGATTCTTCGTCATCATCAAAGAGTCCGCGCACGACCGTGAATACAAGGTAGCCCCCCCCCTTCCCTTCCCCCTAAGTGCCGCCCTCGAGACGCGATCGACCGGATATTCTCATGTATCGAACGATCGAATAGGCTCGAGTCATTTTTCGCAGGTATGGAAGCAAAATTACTCTAGCTTATAAAGGGTGTTTAAAAAAAAACGCAGGTCTTTGACAGCGATTGTTTCGGAGATGCTTAAGGTTCTTTTGTTGTGTTTTAGGGGTTCTCAGATAACTAGGAACCCTTATGGTTTCAGTCCGTTCGTTTGTATGTCACAATTCGCCCTTTCTCTTATTTAAGTACCGATTGAAATTAAATTTGGTACACAGACGTAAATCGATTAACTAAAAATGAAAGTGATAACATAAAAAATGAATTAGTTGTATTATTATTGAAAAAATATGGAACCAATGTTCATAAATAAATTAAACGATGCCAAAAACATTCCCAATCGATAAAAAAACCATTAACACCACGAAACGATTAATTCGTTTCATTTCAATGTTTTAGATTTAAAAAAATTTCTCATAGCTTGGCGCCCCTTCAAATTTATAACAATGATAATATTAATACGATATTGAATTTGGCACGGTGACTCGGTCAATACAGCGCCGACGAAAAGGGGACTTAAAAACGAAGGAGTGAGCAGCAGCAGCAGCAGCGGCAGCAGCTAGTAGTCGGGCTTAAATTCCTTTTAGAAGGATATAATAGAAAAATTATCGTCGGAGGCCCGCGTTTATAATGACTACGGGGGGATTGGTAATTAATGGTCCTTCCAGCACCTCGTGGCATTTCGTTGCGGACTCCTGCAGTGGCGTGGGTGGCGCTGGTGCTCGCGGTGCAGCCCTCAATGAACCAAAGTCCATTCGTCGTCGTGAAAATATTACACACCGGTACGAAATATATTTTACCCTACTCCCGTTACGTTCGGATGTTCGATTAAAATCTTATAAAACAGCGAGTCTCCACAACGAACACTTTTGTATTTTTCTATTCATATTTATACGTTGATGATGTATTGATATATAATTTAGAATAATAATAATAACATATGATACCGTTCATATAATAAAAATAGAGATATAATAATAAATATAAATACTTAATCGGGTTTTGGAAAAATAATATATCTATTATTATGTATTTTTATTATATTATTATTGTCATTACTATTATTATTGTTATTATTATTATTATTATTATTAATATTATTATTATATCGAATTATATTTACTATGTTATTAATATAAAAATGCGGAAATAATAATAAATATCTGCACATATTATTATTCCAATCAATATTTATTATATTATATTGTAATTATAGTTATTATCATCATCATTATTATTATTATTATCATTATTATTATATCGTATTATATTTGACATTATTAATATTAAAATGCAGAAAAAATAATAAATATCTGCACGTATTATTATTTCAAACCCGATTGGTGAGATTTTTATAATTAACAAATATTCGGTCATTCTCATGAATTAAATCGGCGTAATAAAAATTGAACTGACTGTATTCGATCGTCGAAACAATTATTCATTCAAGTTGATACCCTAAAATCTGAAAAGCACTTGGGAATTTCAAACATCCAACGTACCGCGGCTTCGACGTTCAACTTCGAGACGACTTTCTCACGCGTATTTTCCGCGGCAACCCCGTGAAATCCATTTCCCGAACGTATTTTCTTTCTACGAATACCCGACAACCCCGTATCAACGTTAAAGTGGGTGTAGAAAAGCGAAGAGAGCGAGCACGAGGGGTTTCACAGCGCGCGCGCGTTCGGCGCGCTCTCGCAAGAGAGGGAACAGGATAATTAATTAAGTTTGACTTACCGGGCGCGCGAATTACAGGGGGTCCACGGTAGTCGATTAATTAATTGTAACTCGGTCTAACGTTCGAGCTATATAAGGGTGGGAACCGTAGAGAGTCCTCCAGACGTATATACGTCTATATACATAAGTAAGTATATATCTACGTTTCGGGCAAGGTAGGAGGGGGTGATTTTGTCACCTCTTGGAGTTCCTTCAAAGGTACCACGATATATATATATATGTATGTATCTATTGGTATATTATATTATTATTATATCTAATTAATCTATGAAGTGTGAAAGAAGAATAATAGTAATAAATACATATAGATACGTTGGTTCTTCTATGTATACAACATGTATATATCGGTAAATAATATTATCATAAATACAATAATAAAAAAATAATAATAATAAATAGATGTACGTAATTTGGTTGATTTTTCAAAATCCGGTTGGTAAAATTTGATACACACTCAATATCTCATAATTCGCCTTCCTTAATGTCACCTAATACAAATTGAACCAACAACTCGATCCTTATATATATACTACATATATATTGGGGTCCTGTACATATCCGGACGAAGTGAAAATAATGATCTCCGAGAGATTTGGCCAGAATCGAGTAGAAAGGGCAGCAACGAATCCGTCGAAATGAGAGAACGAGAAAAGCTCCGGTAGCCGGGCGGAAGGGGCAAGAGTTTGCCCTCCCCGTCCACCCCCCAACCTCCTCCCAAGCACCATCACGACCACTCCGCTACGTGCTCAGCCCGGACGGCGAACCGAGCGAAAGCTCTCCGTTCTTCTACTTTTTTTTTTTTATTTCGCGAACTCACCGCGAGGGACGCGGTTATGGGTGGATACGGGGGTGGCAAAGAGAAGTGCTATCCCGCATGCAGTAGCTAGTCGCCATTTTGGAAACGTTCTCGAACCCCACGACGGGGTGCATACAATATATACTAGGGTGGTTCTTAATTGGGTGGTCTCGAAATTTCTTTGGTATTTTTCTTTAAAAGTAATCAAAATAAATGGAAAAAAAAATTGATCGCAATTGGGAATTTGTCCAGTGAGTCTAACCCACCCCTACGAGCAATCGAATTTTATATGGAAATATCCATGCATTTGGAATTTTATTGGGAAAATTTTTTATTACTTCAAAGATATACATGATAAGAAAAAATGCATGTGACAGTTTTGTAGGAAATTTAGTGTTCTACAAAAAAGATCTTCTGTAAAATTTTCATGAATCTAATATTAATAACGTAATTCGCAAATAAAAATGGCTTTTCATGTTTGGGTCAAAAAAGCCAATTTTTGCGAATTACGTAATAAATATTAGTTTCACGACAATTTTACAAGAGACCTTTTCCGTAGAACATTGAATTCTCTACAAAACTGTCAAATAAAATCTTTTTTATCATGTATATTTTTTAATTAATAAAAAATTTCCCCAACAAAATTCCAAATGCATGCATGTTTCCTTATAAAATTCGCTTGCTCGTAGGAGATGGGGTTAGACTCACTGGAAAAATTCCCGATTGCGACCAATTTTTTTTCTATTCATGCTGATTACTTTCGAACAAAAATACCAAAGAAATTTCGACGTCATCCAATTAAGAACCACCCTAATACATACGTACGTGTAAAATTGTGTAACTGTATTCACGTTATACGTCGGGAGGGGTTGGGAGGGTTGCGAGGTGGACGACGACGACGACGTCGACGTCGACGTCGACGACGACGATGGTCGCGCGCTCTCTCGCTTTACCGGCAAATAAAAGAAATCCGAACCTGGCGCAAGAGTAATGCCTGGGGAAGCAGTTAAATCCGTTGCATGTGTGCCCCCCGGCGAGAGAGGATTCACCTCGCTCTTGCCTCTCTGAACCGACCCCCCTTTACACCCCCTCGCCACCTCAACGACCCGAACGCATAACCGGAGCTCCTGCTGTACTCTCTAGACTGCTGTAATAATACTGTATATACCGTATTATATCCCCCTTTGTCTCTGCGTTAGCTAAGCTTTTGTTTCGCAGTTATACGACCCGAGGATGGCCCGCGAGGCCGACGCCGTCGACGCCGACGATGCCGACGTCGGCAACCTCGACGGCGCGAGGACTCTCCGACTCTCGTGCTCCAATAAAACGAAAAACATCCCTTTTCCTCATTCTACCCACGTTATCTTCCTTCTTTTTTTTTTTTTTTTTTTTTTTTTACTCATCTCTCTGTCTCTCCCCGTGCGCTCCGGAGAAGCAGTACGGACACTTTACAATGCCACGTAATTTGCATAATTCCGCGTAATCTCCGACATTTTCGGGTCTTTCCATCTTTGTCTCTTTTCGGGATGATTTTTTAATTTCTTTTTTTTTGGTTTGTCATTTTTATTTTGCGCTATGCGGAAGAATGAAAAGAAACCGTGGATTTATATCATTGCGGGATGGTTTATGCGGTCGCGAAATTACAGAAAATGAAGATTATCGTGTTCCGAGAACATAATTGGGGATGAATTTTCTTTGTCTGGATTTTTTTTTTGCTGATGAAAAATGAATAACGACGGTGACGAATTTTATTCGATGGTTTTTTTCTATCTGTATTTGTCTCGCAAAAATACCCCCTCCCCCTTTCGCCTCATAAAAAAATGTGAAGCAAGCTTAGAAAACATGGAGCAAATAAAAAGATGATTTCTTGAGTCATAAATCATCAATAAAATCGGACCAAAATCGAATCAAAATTAATTTAAAAAATATAGTAAATTGTATGGAATTTGCTTTTTCAAAAAAAAACTCAAACAAATTTTTTTCGTCCTTGATTTTCAACAATCTCCAATTTTACGAGAAACCCTAATACGATTCGAATATGGTGACCCCAATTTTTACGAATCCACGCCGGAAAAGAGAGCAAACAAAAAAAATATATTCATGTATATATCGCCACCTGACAATTAAGGGACGAAATTAGTAGTCGAATGCATGGTAGGTGACGGCGATGTAGCTCAAAGTCGTCGCTCAAGAAGAGATGAATTCCTTGGATTAAGGACGACGATTGGATTGTGGCTATGCTCGGTTCAATTATGATGCCCGCACGCTATTCCCTCGTTATAGTACGTGCCGGAGCTCTCCCTCTCCCTCTCTCTCTCAAACTCTCGTCCGTTGGCCGAGTAGTCACGGCTTGAGAGCTACACTACACGTAATACACAAACGGCTATCACGGATACACGTATAGACCGTGGAAGTTGATTCTAACACGCGTGAGCGCTCCTTTATTAGTAGCGTGACCAATAAGCGCGGACGCTATTAATCGAACCGCCCAACGTCGCACGCTCCATGTGTGTGTGTGAGTGTATGAATCTCGTTGTAGTCGTCGTACAGCAACATTATCCACCAGTCGTCACTTTCAATTTTTTTTATACACCATTGTTATTTTTACTTATCGTTTATATATTTTTTCAAAATCATTTTATGAATAAATCATATTCCAAATGTATTAGAATTATATTATTATAGTGTATTATATTATTTCTATTATTATTATTATTATTTTATAATTTTATTATGATTATCGTTATTATAAATATTATTATTATTATTGTCATCAATATTATATTGATCTCTAATTTATTGATAAAATAATAATTGAATGAGACGACTTTTTGATCGGTTGGTTATGTGACATAAATGGGAATTGAATAATAACTAATTAATTATTTATACTGATGAATAATAATAATAATAATAATAATACAATTGTATTATAATACAATAACATTAACAATAATATAGTTTCTATATTATTATAATATAATTTAATAATATTATTATATTATAATTATTGTTGTTGTTGTTATTATTATTATTATGAATATCTATCATTTTCGTTTCATTTTTACTCATCATTTATTCATTTTTTTCATACCATTGTATGAATAAATCATTATGAAAATTATATCATTATTAATATGATTAATATCATCATTATCATTGTTTAATTAATTAATTAATTATAATTTTATTTCATCTCAGCATCAATGCCAACCCCTCGACGATCCATCAATCGTTCTCATTTATACATCTCACTCGTCCTAAAAGTGACACGAAATCATACAGACATATAAATAACCGTTAAAACGAATCCACCGACCGTCCCGAATTTAATTTCGTATCGCTCGGACGATAATCGACGACCCAAAGATTTCGATCGACGTTACATTGTATACAATAACACGCAACGTCGAATAATTCATTCCTTCGATCTCATCGAAAGGCGAATAACGACGAGCATCGATGCACAGAGTGATATCACGAATGATATTCTCCTCATCTCCGACCATCATCGCCCCGTGTCCGACCACGGACATGTTGTCTCTGACAATCTTCGCAGTATAATGTACAGACATGTGAAAAAAAAATAAAAAAAATTTCAATCGACAGAATTTAAAAAAATTGAGGAAAGAAAAAAAAAAAGAAAATCGATGCTGCCACGGCGATCGAAGGATCTCAGAGACAAGCACGTCGTTCCGGACAGAGCGAAACCCTTAAAGAGACACGGTGCGGCCGATCGAGTTACAAAATCGATACGGCTGGATCGAGGCGTAATGGCCGAGCGGTCGGTTTCGTCTATATATACTCGTTGAAGAATTTAATAACACCCGTTTATATATCTATTTATATGCTTAATGCAATGTCACATATACACACGGCGAGCGAATTAACGTGGCAGAAGCATCGGAAGCAACGTCGGACGACCGAGATACTTTGTAGATATTTTATAACCGGCAAAACACGCCGAGATATCACCGTCAAACCCGTTTTTCCATGTCGCTTGTTCAACGAGAATTTATTCGCCGCGAAATAACGACGATGACGAGAAGCGCACTTGACACGGGTTGACAATGCGTGGAACACTTGATGATAACGATAGATGGGCGGATTTTATTATTTTCGTTGTTGAATTTTTTTGTGAATCATTTTGGAAATATATTTTCTTGGAATTGATTGATTTTTTTTATTTGCGATAATTAAATCGTTTTAACTTGGAAGTCATTTTTGAATTACGCTGGTTGGGGTAATTTTTTTTGCTGATTTGAAGTTGAAGAGAATATTCTAATTGAGATATTTCTCGGATTTAGAGATTTCGAGATAAACGAAGCAACTAATAATTAATAATAATTAAATGAGACAACAACGACGAGATAATAATTTCGTAGATCCAAAAAATCAACACTCTAGAATCTACCACCGAAAACTCATAGTATAATAAAAATATTTTCTCATAGAAACCCTAAATTTAGTTGACAGAAAAAATTTAAAATATATTTTTTTAAATTAATAATAAAAATATCAAAAAATGAGAATGTTTTAATTTAATAAAAACAAATAAAAATAAAAAATATTTCACAACAAGATTTAGTAATTTGTTACTCCCGTGACTCCTTTTTCACCAGAACAACCCATTTTGCCCCTCCATCGTCCTTCAAAAATGGCTCTCAGGTGTTTGATAATCACCCCACAATTACGCCCTAGTCGCAATTCACGCGACCAACAAAGCTTCCTCCAAGCGAAACCGAAACACCAACAAAATGTCCCTTTCAACGTCCCTAAAAAATTGGAGCTTCCCAAAAACTATTATAAAAAAAAAAAATAACGAATTTCAAAAAAAAAAAAAACAACATATACAAACATATAATATGCCAACAGCTTGTCTTCTTCGTTCTATCGTCAGCGGTAATAAGCACTGTCTAGCCGACGAGAGCTTCGAGACAATACAATGAAACAACTGCCAATGAGGGCAAAAGTCGTGACGTTCGATTCGCCATCTGTCGACATGTGGACGGCTATCGCGTGCTTGTTTATTCAAAAACTCGTCGAATAAAAGAAGCGATAACATTTTTGTCGAAGAAGTAGACACAATGCAAATTTGGTCCTGAGACGAAGTAAAAAAAAAAAAAAATGAGAGGTAGAAGAACGGGATTCGCGCTTTCATAGTCGCGTGAGCGTTCTACGATGAAAGAAGAAAAAAAGTAAAGTCAACAATGCAACAATAGAAATTCGACGCTACAAAGTATTATTCATAGAAAATATTGTGGAGACCGGCTCAATCAACCCCGCCGAGGCCACACACGCGCTGTCGGCGCGAGAACGAGAATTATGGGGGTAAAAAAAATAAATTCTACAAATTAGTGGAGAAAAATAAATAGATAAAAATTTAAAATATCTGAAATCTTTTTAGCTATTCTGGAATGTTGGAAATTATATGCAACGAAAATGACAGAAAAAAAAGAACCTAAAAATTAGTAAACAAATGAATAAGTAAAAATATCTAATAACAGAAATCTATCTGTTCTAAAATATAAAAAATTAAAAATATTGAACAACTTTTTATCTATTGTGAAATATTGGAAATTATATGCAACGAAAATAACAGAGAAAAATAGAACCCTAAAATTAGTAACCAAATAAATAAGTAAAAATAAAAAATAACAAAAGTATTTAATAAGAGAAATCTATCTGTTTTAAAATATAAAAAATTCAAAGCGACTAAATATTATTCATAGAAAATAATGTAGAGTCTCGCTCCATCGGGCCCATCGCAGTTGGACACGCGCGGTAGGCGCGAGAACGAAAATTGCAGAAAAAAATACAAACATATAAAAAAAAAAAAAAAAAAAAAAAATGAAGAAGACGCGAGCCCGAAAAGGCTTCGAGTTGTAAACGAGTTTCGGCTCGCAATTTAGTTTATCGCTCCCGGTTGAGATTATCTCACCAACGATGAGCAATAATGACAAGCTCTAAAGTGTTCGACCATACGATTTGGCGAAAGTGGAAATGTCGATGACGACTGAAATTATTTAATTTCCTAGCCTGCGGCGGCGGTGCTAAAAAAATTTTTAAAAAAAATGCGTTCACCATTTTACAAAAAAATTGAGTTACTTTACGTATCACTCATCTGCTCGACAAATCGTGAAAATTATTGGCATTACAATTTTCATTGCCATCAGTTGCAGAATAATTTTTTCATTCCATTAAATTTTTGCTAAACATCGAAAAAAAATACCAATAATTAATTTGATGTTTTTTCTTAGGTTAACGAATTAATTTATTCGAACGTAGAACAATTTGTGAATCGTCAGATGCCTTCTCTCGAAATCGCACAATTATATACGAGACTCAACGTTTTTTTCTTCTCCTTGAATGCCAAAAATAAAAGTATGAAGTGCTCGAGTCCCTTTTTTTCGCCTTTGATGAGAAAAACTCGACCCTCGGGCGAGGGAAATAACTTAACGATCCAAAACATCTTTAATCTCAAAGTTTTTTCTCCGCCTATTCGCCCTCTCAATCCTCTCCCTCCCTATTAAATCGCGGAATGGCAATCTTCTATACACGACTTGCGAAGTTAAAATAATAATGATAATAATAATAATAAAAACGGAGAAAAGAAGCGGATTTCATCAATCGGTGATCTTAGCATATTCTTTCGTTTTGTCAACGTGGTCAAACCACCTAATCCATACTGTTTTCTTGTTGTTTGGACATTCACCTTTAATTTAGTAGAAAAATTGTATCGATTAGTTATTTAGTTTCGTTTTTATCCCAATTTAAAAATGAAAGAACAAGACGCGGATTTTTCAGTGAAAAATCACCAGAACGAAATTTGGCAAACCAATTTTGACAATGTCTTTCTTTCAAGGCTTCATTCCCATATACGGCACGTAACATCTTTTTTGCCTGCGATGCGTTCCTGCCTTTTCGGAAATAATACAATAAAATATGTCTGAAATTCGCGTCTTGTTCTTACATTTTCAAATTGGGATAAAAACGAAACTAAATAACCAATCCATACAATTTTTCTACTAAATTAAAGGTGGAAGTCCGAACAACAAGAGAACAATATAGATTACGTGCTTTGACCACGTTAACAAAACGAAAGAATATTCTAAGATCACCTATTAATTAAATCCGCAATGACTTAGTTGCCAACCCAATAATTTATCACCGGTATTTATTCCGCAACCATTTTTTTACCGAGACGTCATAGAACGTCGATAATAATTCCGCAGAGACATAAAACGAAGGAAAAAGAACGACTTACGCTGCAAAGAGGAAACTGCGAGCAAGCGAAGGAATTACGGAGATAAGGCCACAAAAAAAAGGGGCGACCGGAAGAGGCGGCCGGCAGTAACTGCTTAAAAGAGATTCAAAGCGATGGAGAGACAAATTACCTGGAAGTTTACCAATCCGAACGTACATATATATTCGTCGCGTTCCTCATTTTTCTTTTGTTTTTTTTTTTCATTCAATTTTTTTTTTCAAATTTATTTATTTTTTTCTCTCCCACTCACTTTCATGTCGCCTTCGTCGTTTTTTTTTTCTGAGCAACGACCCGCCTTCGGCGCACCCCCGGCGTTCGTGCGGACCAGAAGCGTGAGCGCGGTCCCCGCGAATGAGGGAGTCCTGATAATCTTGGAAGGGTCTTTTTAAATTGGCTCCTTTGACGCAAACGCGCGCCGGGGATGAGTTTCATATCGGAATAATTTTCGAGGCCGCCCCCTATCCTATCCCCTCCCCCCACTCCGGTTCTTTACTCTCGTTTCCACACCTTTTCTCATCGTCGTTTTATTTATTTGGGTTATTTATTTATTTATTTACTCATTGAGATTATTTTTTACTCATTCATTTATTTCTCTAAATAATAATAAATCAATTAAATATCATTATTATGGTGATCCAAAATTAAAATTTGGTTATCGACATAATTCTACATTTAATTTATCGGTTTTTTTTTTAAATATATATTTTTGATTTACTTCTATCTTTTCTATCAGATTATATTTTTACTTATTCATTAATTTCTCTGAATAATGATAAATTAATTATTCTATTCTATATTAATTATATATCATCATTATTATAATAAAAAATTCCAATTCGGTTATCTACATAATTCCACATTTAATTCATCGTTTTTTAAAAATATATCTTCTGAATTTACTCCCATCTTTTCTATCGTTATCCTGCAATCACTTGCTGGACCTTGCAATGTCGCCCGAGAAGAAAAAAAATGAAAGTGCGAGGATTTCTCAACAAACAAAAAATAACAATCAAAACAAAAAATCAACAAACGAATAAAACACACTAGCCAACGATGTGTACACCGGGCGAGTGTGAAAAATTCGTAATGCCGTATGATTACTACAAGGAAATTAAGCCCCCCCCCCCCTCTTCTCCTCTCGCGGGGGGCAGGGAGGGGCGTCATAGTTTCGTTTGAGAACCGGAAAGATGGTTAAAATAAAGTAATTGTTGCCATTACCGCGTACGCGGCTGTAGCCTGAGCGTGTTTCGCAGATGCAACCCGGGTCCGCGTACATCCCCCCCCCTCCCTCCCCCTCGCCCCTGGTGAAATGCATGTACATATGCAATTTTCCGTGCAACTTGCTTCCTCGCACTCGCGTGGTTTGCGAATAAAAAGGTTATGCTCGAAATTCCCCCGACCGACTAGCATCGACCGGCGGTTTAAAGCGCATGCAAACACACACACACACACAAAAATACACACGCCAGTTTGCGGTTTGTGAGAACCCGGGCAATTACCGCCTCTATTCAGATCGTAATCCGGCGCGCTTGTTTATAACGAATTAATTTAGATGTCTTAATTGCATCGGTTAATTGTTGTAGAACGTAGCTATATTATATATATATATTATAACGCATAAACGTAACAATGTGTGTATATATGTTTACACAGTTGTATGTGCAAATATATGTACGAATGTGCATCTCCGATATATCATATCTCCAGCTACCGTCTGGGTTTCGGATTAAAGTGCTTTCACTCGACGCCACTTCCGTATGGATAAGACTAAACTTGTTGCTCATTATTATTCGTTATTGTTATGAAAACGAAATTGTATTTATATTTTGTTTATGTTTTATTGTGTAAAGGAAAAAAATACGATTCGACGTTGTACGAAGTACACAAAAATTATACAAGCTTCATTTATCGCGCAGCTGCAATTGCCAAAAATAAATTGCGGTAACTGCAATAAAATCTTTGAAAGAAATTAATTAACGCAGAAGCGTGAAATAGAAAACATATATTTAAAATTCGATTTACCGAATGTTCGCTTCGATCTGATATTCCTTTCGATTTCCCAAATTCATGATTTAAATTTCATTGCGTGTGGATAAAATATTAATGTAAAAAAATTATAATTAAAGTCGTGTCTGAAATTAAACGCCGAGGTAATAACGTACTAACGAATTTGTTAGCTAAAATAAGATTTCAAAATAATTTTTATCGTCATAATAATTTAAAAAATAATATTTACTATATTTATATAATAATTTTCATTGCCATGATAATTGTTAAAATAATATTTACTATATTTATAAATACAGGGTGACCCGTTTGGAAAAAATATGGTCGACTAACTCTTCCGAAAAACGATTTAAAAAAAAAAAATGTAACTACCCTATGCTAGTAATTTATCATCGATTTCCCATAAAATATCGTACAAATCGAATTAAAATGTGACCTTTTTCATTCAGGCTTCCTCAGCACATCAAAACGCTGGAAACGTTGGCATATAAAAGGAAAATAAATATTTGAAAAAAGAAATAGCGATCGTGATCGCAGCATAAACGCGGATGGCGTTTACCAAGTTTTTATCTCCACACACGGGCCGTTGATTACACAGCCTGCGCGATCGCAAACCTCTTGGGCGCGCATCACTCTCGCTTTCATCCTGGGAAAGTTTTTACGCGTTGCACCGTGTTAATTATAATCGTAGTTGAGTAATCGCGATATGCGAGCCATTATCGTGTGTTCCGGTACGAGAAAATCACGAAGGCTTCGTGACAGTCGTACTGTAATGCGCATTGTGCTCGAAACTTATTACGAGAATGATTTTTGCCACTTGTTGCCACGTACTCGCTCTGTCGTTCTCGGAGACAATTGTGAGAAAAAAATTGGAAAACTGCAACAGCAGAGAGAAATCGCGATTTATGTTACTGTTTTTATTTCTCTTCCTCGTCATATTTCTTAATTTAATTCATTCTCGACACGGGAAAAAAATGTTCGGAATTATTTCCGACAAATTATTCGGTTTTCGAATAAAAAAATTAAATTAAAGAAAAATAAATGAAAAACCTTCGTAAAAAATAATAAATCTATGGATAATCTTTAATATACAATATAGATAGAATTTATATGATATTATGAGGGAATCTATATCTTTGTTCATTACTAAATTATGAATAAAATAATAATAAATTAAATAAATAAAAAATCTTATTTCCTTTCATCGAATAAAAACTCAAGAATTAATTTTTTCTCAGAAAAAAAATGTAGACAGCCCTCATCCTCATTTATTTATTCTTTCATATATATTTTCGCTTTTCTCCACATATTATTCTTCACGTTAGGGTGTTTCGCAACGAAAAAAAAAATTCCAACTGTTGCAAAAATCGATTTTTTTTAACCGGGACACCCTAATATTCATCCAATCAAGTACATCCCATTTCCACCGAACACTAATTCAAAAACAAGGCTCCCCTCTCTCCTTCCTCCCCCCAAAAAAACACTCCCATCATCAAAATGTCTCTTCCAATATCATCAAAATTTTCCGGGACGGTTTTAGTCTGCCTCTCCACAGTTCGACTCGGCACAGTTTGACTCCGCGAATTTGACAGATGAGAGACACTCTTTCTCCGTCAAACTCGAAGAAAGTGTCAAGTGTCAAAGAGTGAGATTGACTTTAATCTGTCAAACTCGCGGAGTCAAACTGTGCCAGGTCAAACTGTCCCGAGTCAGACAGTGGCGAGGCATACCCAAACCATCCCAAATTTCCCTCATAAAACAAACAATCATAAATCCATCGAGCGACAAAAATAAAATCCATCAGTCCCAGAACCGACAAAAGTTATCGATCGTTCGTAATTTTCCCTCACCCGTGGGATTAACACGTTTCCCCGCGAAATGCACAGCGTTAAACAGCCACACGCGTTGAGTAACGAACGCGAGAATGGCGAGTTTCAACGAGACCTCGGGGCAAAAGCAGGGGCGAGAGGGGTCGAGGGGGGGGGGGCACTTGAAGCAAACGAATGGCAAAGCCCGTACATGCGAAACACGCCACGGACCCGGGCGCGAAGATTCTTCGCACGTATGAGAAATAATGAGCGAGGAAGCTAGTCAGCTTGCCACAGTTCACGATTGTTTGTGTGCACTTGGTCGTGCACGATATTGCCGAGTATGGCGATTGCGCGTGTGTGTAAGTGCGCGTGTGTTAGTGTATTAGAGTATAGAGACTGTGCCCGGGACCGACAGACGGAATGTCTATGGGTTCTTCGCACGACAAGCCAATAAAACGTTTCCACGGGATATAGAATATAGCCTAACGCGCGCGCGAACTTCAGCGCGACTGTAAAATGCTAATTTCTCACGCGGGGATGCTTAACGCCTTTCCAAACTAATTTCACCGACACTGCGCGATCTCTTCTCGCAATCCTAGCAACTTTTTTTCTTTTTTATCACCTTCCGGATCAAATGAGGGATATAAAAAAAAATAGACGGTAGAAGAAATTTTGAAATCTTGTTGATTAAGGCCGAGGACTGGATTGCTACATTTTATTATTCACGGGGAAAAAATGGAATCGTTACGGAGTTACGTGTTTGGATTCACATGTAAATATATTGGAGAAATATCTTTGATGTGGATTTTTGTAGTTGCATGGAATTTATCGCATCAGGGCTGAAAAATAAAATTATGGAAAGCTCTTGAGGGGGGGATGAGGTTAATTCGATATAAAAAAAGCATATTTTCGATAATTTTTTTTTACGACACAGTTGATATACACTCATTTCTATAATAACTACTCAATAAAGTAACATTTGGAGAATATTCTATTGGTTTTTTTGATCTCAGATAATCCAGTAATGAGTTATGAGGGGCTCCGCAATAAAACTTTTTCTTTTAGACGTCTGCCGAGATTCACCGTCAATGGTTCATTTGTTCATAAAAGTTAATGAAAATTTTATAGAATATTCTTCAAACGTTACTTCATCGAGTAGTTATCATAGAAATAAATGTTTATTAACTGTGTCGTCAAAAAAAATTATTGAAAATATGTTTTTTTTATATCGAATCAACCCCCCCTTCATTTTCCCTCAAACTAGACCCCTTAATCGTAGTTATTTGTTCAAAAAAGTATTTCCAACACATTTCTATCGCATAAATGCCCATTTCCTCCTCCGATCATTGCATATCAACCGAGATTCGGTGTAACCGATTCGAAAAAACAAAAAAAACCTTCAACCAAACGCGTGAATCGGTAATAACCGTGAATAATCGTCTCCTCTTACAAGTCCTTACGTTTTTCATCTCCGTGACTCGTCAAGACACAATACATATTTCTTTCTTCACTCCCCAACGATATATTCAGCGGGAACAACGAAAAAAACAACGGATTTCTCGGTGATCGTGTGAAAGATAAACGCGAGAGGGAACGAAAGGGGATGTCGCGGAGAAAGCTTGACTCGTGATCGAGAGGCTTCTCCATGGGTTTTTTCTTATTTTTATCATGCAGTCGGCTTTACGGTGCGTATTAGTCGTCCGTATTAGACTCAAGCTGTGCATATCTGGTCGTAATAACGATAATTTCGCAATTTTTTCGTCGCATCAAATCTACCGGGTTTGATCTTGTGAACACGAGCAACGTACAAACAATCGAACAAAACGTATCCCAAAAATGTAATCTTCCTTTAAAATGTTAAATCGATTTTTAAAAAAATCGTGACGGCAACGAAAAAAAAAATTATCAATTAAAAAAAAAATAAAAACAAATTTATATGAAATAAAAATGACGAAAAAATATGAAATACGATTAAAAAATGTTTCTCAATCCATAAATAATACTTATTCCAATGACTGCACACAAAGAATTGTTCGACGTCACGTTCTTTCTCCCCCTTTTTCAAAAAAAAAAAGACCTCGATGAAACAAACTCAAAATTTGTTGATCTTGTAAAATAAAATTTGATAATTCTACAAGCTCGAATATCTCAAAAATCTCTCTAAATATCAGACTGTAATGAAAAAAAAAATTTTCTAAAACAAGAAAAAATAATAAAAAACGAAAACAAAAGATGGCCGAAGCGGTTACAGATCGCTTCGCCAAACGCAATCCATCTCTCGCGTTGCAATCGCACAGCGAGGAAAGAAGGCATAATTAAATTAAATGAAACTTCCTTTCGCCCCTTAACCATCATCACGCCGCGTCGGAGCTGTCTCTCTCTTTCTCTCTCTCTCTCTTTTCTCTCTGTCTCACGTGCATCCTTACCTCGGGGCTACAGTTGTTGCCCCGTGTACAGAGCACAAGTTACCGTGCCACAAACCGAGCCGACGCTATTTGCAGGCAATTTGCGTTCGCCCGTTCGAGGGCGCAAAAAATTGCAAAATAATGGACTGGTATTAATCATATCTGTGCCGGCGCGTTTGCGTACGCGTCAACGTTCGCCGCTCCGCTGAGCCAACCCTCGAGAACATGCCTCCGTATTTGAATCGAAAATAATAAAAATAAAATGTAAGAAAAAAAAATTATTTCTCAAAAAAAAAATAATGAAAAATAAATAACAGTAATCAAAGATAGTATTTTTTGAAAAAAAAATGCCAATATGTAAATTACACATACCTGGTCGAATTATTCCATTCAGATCGAAGAAAATAAATAAAATCAAAGAAAACAAAAATTTGAAAAAACAAATATTATTTATTCGCAAAAAAGGGATGAAAAATAAATAACAGGAATCAAAGATCGTATTGAAAAAATAAGTTTCAACATGTAAAATATACATACCTCGTCGAATTATTCTATTCAGATCGAAGAAAATAAATAAAATCAAAGAAAACAAAAATTTTAAAAAACAAATATTATTTATTCGCAAAAAAGGGATGAAAAATAAATAACAGGAATCAAAGATCGTATTAAGAAAATTAGTTTCAACATGTAAAATATACATACCTTGTCGAATTATTCCATCCGGATCGAAGAAAATAAATAAAATCAAAGAAAACAAAAATTTAAAAAAAAAACAAATATTATTTTTCTCAAAAAAGGGATGAAAAATAATTAACAGGAATAAAAAATCATGTAAAAAAAACGTTCAAAAATATAAAAAATACGAACCTTGACAAAATATAATATTTCCATACGACAAAGTTGATAACTTTCTATTCAACAACGTAAAAATGATAAATAAACGATTCATTTGTACATCATTCCTGTGAGAATAAAATTCGAAAGAGGAAAAAAAAATTAAAAAAAAAAAAAAAAAACACATCAACATCAACGTTATATACCTCATAACGTTTTTTTCCATTTCTTAATGGACTCGAGTCCGCTGCCGTATTCGGAGGTGTTGAGCATTCTCGATCTCTTCAACATTCCAGGTTTATGTCCACCGCCGCCGACACCCGAACCACCACCGGCTGCTCCTCGTCCTTTCTGCGGTATTCTGGCGGGTCTGAAAAACCGTAAAAAAAAAAAAATGAAAATGAAAAAAAAAAAATTAAAAAAAAAAAATATGTAATATATGACTCGTGTCAGTCACATAGGTGGCATTCGCGGTTGCGTGTAACCCGCAATTTTCGGTGATTCGATGTAAAACGACATGTGGTCCACCGTTTGGACAGTCCGTCGCTGCTGCTGCTGCTGCTGCTGCTGCTGCTATGGGCGCTTGCACCAAAAACCATACCCCGAAAATACGGCGAAGACAGCTCGTCTTAATGGGAATTTTACAACGAAAAAAAAAATATATAGTATATAAATATTTTTTGAAAAAAACCTATTCTGGGTTTGAAACGATGTTGGAGCGTATACGTAGCGGATTGTTGCGGACGAACGAGTGGGGAATGAGCGAGAAGAGACTACCAACTGGCGTGCCGAATTTCTCTTCTTCTTTCGTTACCATTAATGTTTTTTTTTTCCCCCTATTTTTCCTTCTTTTTTTTCTTTTTTTAGGGGTGAAACTTTTGCCGCATGCTTTCCGAAAGGACGAAAGCTTCTCGGCCAGGATGACTTTCTTTCGTCCTGATCATAATCACCCTCGAATAATTGCATTTGTCCTGAGTTTTATGCTCCGAAGCATTTTAAAAATATTTTAATCAAGTGAGACACTAATTAATCTTAACCCAAAAATTATGATTTCGATCAATCGTTCCGGACGTTTTTTCCTCGGGCTATTGATTTGTTCTCTCGACTTATTAATTTATTTATTCATGTTCTTTATGCTATGAAAAATTTAGAAAAATATTCAAATCAAATAAAACCCTCAAATAAATTAATCTCCAACCCCTCCCAAACAAACATCGCATCCCACACGAAATAACCCCTTAATCCCGTCACCCATGCGTAAATTTCATACGCAATATCACCAACCAGGTTTCCCCAACCCCCGTCGTCGCGGTAGGTTTCCGTAAATGCCACAACTTCCAAGCCGGAAGTCGCGGTCGCATCAGTCTGTTTAATAGCCGTATTGTATAATTATGAAACAATGGAAGATACGTCGACCGTGTGGACGAGAGCGAGAAACTTGACGTGGACTAACCGTGGACGTAGCCGTGACCATTGCAAGCCCGGATTTCACTCGCGTCGCTTTCGAGCAATCGCGAATGCAACGCTCGGATATGAAACGTATGCGAACGTCGACGTAGGTAAGCGCACCGACGAGAGCACGACCGCGACGTCAACCGCTGGCACAAGCAGCAACGACGACGAAAGCATTAGGGTGGTTCTTGATCGAATGATGGCGGAATTTTATTTGGTATTTTTATTCAAAAGTAATCAACATAAATAGAAGAAAAATTGATCGCAATGGAGAATTTGTCCAATGAGTCTAAGTAAAATTTTATTGGGGAAAATTTTTTATTACTTCAAAACTATACGTGATAAAAAAAAATTTCATTTGACAGTTTTGTAGGAAATTTAATGCTCTACAAAAAATGTCTTTTGTGAAATTTTCGTCAATCTAATATTGATCACTAAAAGTGCGGTTTTACACACATTGTGACATAAAAATTTATATGATACTCGTACGTAAAACATTTTCTGGACTCGTGTGATTGCAACATTCGCCTTCGGCTCGTTCTGCAAACTTACACTCGTAAAAAAATATTTTTTCGTACTAGTCTCATAATGTACTATTTTGAGCCAGCCATGAAAATCCATTTTTACGTCATAAATATTAGATCAACGAAAATTTCACACGAGACCTTTTTTGCAGAGCATTAAATTTCCCACAAAACCGTGAAATAAAATTTTTTTTATCACGTACATTTTTAAAGTAATAAAAAATTTACCCAACAAAATTCCAAATGCATGCATATATTTTCATATAAAATTCGATTGCTCGTAGCCTTGTGTTAGACTCATCGGACAATTGAGAACCACCCTAAGGAGCGAGAACAGGAGAACCGGAAGAATCTGGAGCTGGAACTGCAAGCTCGTGTACGGGACGCGTAAGCGAGCGTCGTTTATGCGTCGTACGTATGACGAATGACGTTTGGACGACGGTTTTGACGTCCTGGCGAGACTACCGAGAGGATCACCAGGACGTCCACGTGGACGTCGTTCGCGTTACGACCGCGACGACCGTCAGAACTGGCAGATACGACGGACTAACTTCAACATCTCTCGACGTCGTCGCGCATCCTCGACGTTATTTGCGTATACACACGCGTAACGATTATCTCCGTATTGTCTCGGACATTTCGAGCTCGCTGGTTCTCTTAACGCAACGAACCATTCGTAAATCCTTCATTAATACGTGGAAGGCACGCGTTTCCACGATTCGCGATGTCGACGGTTGTAATAATGGCAATAATGACGGAAGCCGAAGCTTGGCTGGAAGCTAGAGCGCTAGCAGCAGCGAGGGATTGAAGTGCGGAAGAGGGATTTATCGAATTGCGAGATTCTCGTCCTGAATTTGTTTTTGGGCTTAATTTTTTGTTTATGGCGAAGGTTTTTTAATTATTCAACTTTTTGAAGCTATCGTGAATGGGCTTGAATGTATTTTTTTCCAAGGTCTGAGGTTTAGAACCGTGCAGTGATTTTTTTTTCGAATTTATTTGGTGCGAAATTGTGAATTTATTTATATAATGGCGGTTTTTGTTTCGATTTTATTCTTCAAATTTATATTTTTATTAGAAGATTTTAGTGGTTACCAATTTAATCCGGTTTTTTAAAAGCCGGAAAAGGTTTAGAGAAGTTCATAAATAATTAAATAAATAAATAAATGAATGAATAAATGAATAAATGAATAAATGAATAAATGAATAAATGAATAAATGAATAAATGAATAAATGAATAAATGAATAAATGAATAAATGAATAAATGAATAAATGAATAAATGAATAAATGAATAAATGAATAAATGAATAAATGAATAAATGAATAAATGAATAAATGAAGAAATGAATAAATGAATAAATGAATAAATGAATAAATGAATAAATGAATAAATGAATAAATGAATAAATGAATAAATGAATAAATGAATAAATGAATAAATGAATAAATGAATAAATGAATAAATGAATAAATGAATAAATGAATAAATGAATAAATGAATAAATGAATAAATGAATAAATGAATAAATGAATAAATGAATAAATGAATAAATGAATAAATGAATAAATGAATAAATGAATAAATGAATAAATGAATAAATGAATAAATGAATAAATGAATAAATGAATAAATGAATAAATAACTAAATAAATAAATAAATAAATAAATAAATAAATAAATAAATATATAAATAAATAAATAAATAAATAAATAAAAATAAGTCTGCGTTAGGGCTAAATTGACAGGAGAAATCAATCTCCCGTATTTCGATTAAAAAATCACTGCATCTTTCATCTTATTGTTATTTCCGTTGATTATTTTCCATTTAACTTCAGCCTACCAAAAAAAAATTCTTCAACGTCGTCAAAAACCTTCCTAAGACCATAAAAACCCTTTTTATCTTCGTTCTATGGATTACTTCTAACGTTTAATCAATAAAAACTCCGAATGCGACAATTATTGTCAAATCCTCACCTGTCATTGCTCAATCTGTTGTTGTGCTGCGGTTTCGATGGCTCGTTATCCCGAAGAGTTTTTCCAATTCCGCCTATTCTCTGCGGCGGATCCCGCAGGGCGAAGCTCTTGGCGTAATGACCCAGATGCAGATCCTTTCGATTGAATATTTCTCTCATGTCGCGAGGATAACTCGCGTAGAATCTTATCCACGAAACGTAGGCTAAATTTTAAAAAATCCCAAAGAAAAAACAAAAAAAAATACATCCTCAATGAATACGCGTGTAAACTCAACGTAGATAATTTTATTTATTTCACTAACGCATTCCACAATCCACAGGGTTGTCTGACGAAACAATTAAAGGACAATCTACAACTAGAAATCGATCTTTTATCCCGTAGAAATGATCTGAAAAAAAATTCAGACGCTTCTAAGCTGTATAAAATCGAACTAAAAAATTATTTTCCCTCGTAATTAATCAAATTCATTCATCCTAAATATTAAAAAACGCCCAGCGACTATAGTAAAAAAATTTTCCCTGAAAAAACGACTCAACCTCGCCATTCCTACTCATTCTATTCGTTTATAAAAAAAATACAATCCATTTAAACAAGTTATCATTAAAATTATCATCGATATCTCCACTTATTTCCCCAGAATAAAAGATAAAAAAAATTGTCATTTCCACCCTTTTTTTACCTTTCTAGGTGTACATCACCCCTTAAATAAATGAGCAACATCGTGGACCGAAGAATATACAAAAAAAAAAAAAAAATACTTACGAAGCCTAGTCACGTGGGATCTACGATCTTTCTACGACTCGTGCTCTCGTGTTTCCTTATTAAACGTAGTTCAATCTATTCCCTACGGATCTGCGTTCGCGCGTACATACAACCTATACAGCTATATAAAGCGAACAAAAGCAACACTTTTCACGGCGATACAGACCTCACACGATATATTTCCCCCCCTTCCACCCTGAAAGCACGAGTTAACGGTGGTACATTGTGAGGGATCGAAGCAGGGACTCGAGTCAAGTGTGACGAGCAACCGTTGCTCCATTACTGCTTTGCAGCTAATAGTTCAGGGTTTCTCCCCCGGTTTTCGTGCTTACCCCGTCGGAGGGGGGTGAGAAACTCCGGAATAACGCGCTCCCGAGAGAACCGGACATGTGCCTTCGTGACTCGATTGGTTACATCGCTTTTTCGCGAACAAACGTTAGAACGCGTGACAAAATATTTTTTGTATTTTTTTTTTTTTTCCGCGTCTTTGGGTCGTGTGAAAAATTTGTTGGACCGACAAAATAGTCAAAATTTTATTCGTTTTACGAACGAAATATTAGGCGATGTAGAAGGGAAATTGATTATAACAAATTAGCGGGATTTTTAAGTACAGACTTGTCAAAATCGATGCTATTTAAATTGTAAATAATTCGATAAAATTTTTCCAATTAGTTTGGGATTCAACAAAACATAAAAAATCATTGAATAAATAAATTAAACATAACAATATTTAACACGATTTATAAGTACAGACTTGTCTCAATCGATGCTATTCGAATTATAAATAATTCGATCGAATCTTTGCAATCAATCTGTGTTTCATAAAAAAATCCCTAAGTAAATGAATCAATCATAACAATATTTAGCACAATTTATAAGTACAGACTTGTAAAAGTCGATGCTATTCGAACCATCATAAAAAAAATAAAAAAAATCCATTCCGTAATAAATCCAACGTGTCCCAATTCTCAATAATTCCCCACTAAAAATGTCTCCAATCCACCGCCAAAAAAAATAACCTGAATAAATAATTCAATAAAAAAAAAAAAAAAAAAAATTATTTTCCACTGTACTATCCTCGTTCAATCCCTCATATCCCAAACGCAAACCCTCCGACGTACCAGCTGCGACGACAATTCCGCGAAATCTCGTATAGAAATTGTATGAAAGGACGCGAAAAAAAAAAAGGAAAAAAAAAATTCCACACACACACACACACACACACACACAGACATATATATTTTTCGTATCCATTTAACGCATAAATCTCGCGAGGAAGTTGTGGGAGGTCCGGGGATTGGGCGGTGGCGGGTTGGTGGTTATGGGGGGGTTGGTTTGTGGCAAAGAGAAGAACGAAAATAGCGGCACCGAGAAGCGCCCGTGCCGCCTCGCTGTAGCTGGTATTGTTCCTAAGTGATGTAACTGCGTCTTATTGTATTTGTATCCTGTATCGCATTGTTAAGAGTCTCCTCGCCACAAAGCGTAAGTGGTTTTGGCGGAAGCCACATTCAGTGGTTGGATTGTGTCGGATCCCCCGCGGTTCGTCGACGCCGCCACCCATTTTGCCCGCCCTCTTCGCAACAAACACGCGCGCGCGAGCGGATTACGCGCGTTGAGTTACAGTCGATTCGTTGTAACTCGTCATTAACGTCTTGGATAAATGTACTTTGAAAAGGGGGGGAAATAAATGAATGAATAGAGCAATATTTTCGATAACTTGGACATTGATAACGGGAATTTTTAAAATCAGAATGATTGCAATGAGATTGAGAAATATCGAACGATCGAGTGATGATATTTATTTAGGCGATTGATTGATTTTTAATTCATTTTATGTCGTGTTAAATTTTTTTTTCTTGATTTTTAATTTATTTTTCACTGTGATTGATTTTTATTGTTGATTTTTGATTTATTTTTTATCGTGTTTAATTTTTTTTCTTCATTTTTAATTTATTTTTTACTGTGTTTAATTTTTTTTCTTGATTTTCAATTGATTTTGTATTTATATATTTTTTAAACCTTATTTTCGTTCAAATTTATTTCAGATATTTATCTCTCTAATCTCGTAAAATACTTTTCACCCCCCCCCCTCCAGATTTGTCATTGAATTCCATATTTCAGAAAAACAATTAAAAATTTCGCGTATAATTGAA
Source organism: Sussaba pulchella (assembly GCA_963971145.1). Classification (NCBI taxonomy): domain Eukaryota; kingdom Metazoa; phylum Arthropoda; class Insecta; order Hymenoptera; family Ichneumonidae; genus Sussaba; species Sussaba pulchella. The sequence continues at coordinate 1,741,557 of OZ020165.1, read as the reverse complement.
ATTGATACTATCCTTCAAATATAATTCCTAAATTATCGCAACGAAATTAAAAACAAAAAATATCACCAACGAAATGAAAATAATTTTTTTTTTAATCGTAGGAATTGCGGTAGGAATGGAATTTATGACGAACAGAGTATGGATAACGATCCGAGCACCAGAATGGTTGTTTAGAGGGTGCGAGTCGCATATACGGGGATGGATTGAAGCTGAGTGGATCCCTTAGGTTTGATGGTGGAGCCGCGAGCGAGCGAAGCGAGGGTCGATGAGAGCTAGAAACCCCAGGGGGGTTGTTCTATGGAGCGCGGTACTACTGCTGCCTACACACAAGCTGTTGAAGGGTCTGTTCGGCTCTATTGAGGTGATAATGTTACGAATTAGCGAGATTTTCACTTCACCACTTGCAACTCATTTTTTTTTCTTCCTTCTCATTCTTTCGTCCCGACACACCCGATATATGCTCACACGATAACGCGATCCGTGGTTCACATAAATTTTTCAAAGTCTACGTAATTTCGAATTTTGTGAAATTCAACAATTTTATCATAGCACGTTCTATTATATTATTTAAATTTTTGAAATATTATATAAGAATGATCTTTAATAATGAATAATATTATTATGAAGTAATAATAATAATAATAATACTATTAATAATAATAATAATGATAATGATAATAATAATAATAAGAATATAATTGTATTATTATTATTAATATTATTATATTATTATATTACTATTACTATCAATATTATTATTATTATTATAATTATTATTTCGTTACATTTATTATAATAATGATAATTATTATTATTATTGTAATTATTATTTCCTGACATTTATAATAATAATAATAATAATTATTATTATTATTATATATAACAATAATAATAATAATTATTATTATATATAACAATAATAATAATAATAACTATTATTATTATAAATGTAAGGAAATAATAATAATAATAATATTGATAGTTATAATAATAATGATAATATTAATAATAATAATACAATCATATTATTATTATCATCATTATTATAATTATTATTATTATTTATATCATTATTATTATTAATATTAATATTATTATTATCGTTATTATTATTTCTCTGAAATATTTTTGGAATATGTAGGATAATATAATATGCTATGATAGAATTCTTGATTCCGACGAAAATCAATGGTAGTAATAATAATAACAATATAATACATATTCAATGTTATATAAAATATATCTCTTATATATATCATTATTATTAGACGTTATATTACACCATATTAGTACATCATATTATCTTATATTATTCACCAGTTACGACGATAATTACACTGAATTTTGCAGCGAGCCGTGGGTTGAACAACAAAAAAAAAAAGAGGTCGAAAAAAAAGGCCCGAAAGTGCATTATTCGAGAATGTGACAAATTGATTTCGCGGGAACTTGTAACTGTATTTCCATTTACGTCCCAACGAAATGGATCCGTCCGTCTTGCCGTTATTTCGACCCGAACCAAACCCAAGAAGCACATACGACCCCCCCCCCCCTCCCATCCCTTCGTCCTTCCCCACGCCCTCAATCGTCGGCAATTAATCTATCAATCAACGGACACATACGTTCGCGGTTCGGTCAAGTGGTTAACGGTGTTACGTCAGTCAAATTCTGATCCACTTGCGTTAACAGCTCGAAAATCGTGGCTAACCTTCGTGTAAAGCAACTCGCGAAATTCAACTTACGAGGTTAAAAATTCGAAAGCCTCTTTCAAACAAGATTTATCGGTTCGACTCTAACACACGCACATTTACTGCTTTTAAGCTCGTTTCCTCTTTTTTATTTTTATTTATTTATTTTGTTTTCTAAATCGAGTACTGCAATACGATCGATCGGTCAAGTGAATACGGAGATAAATTGAAAGTTTTATGCGTTCGGAAATACGCGAATTAAAAGATTATGACTGTCGCGATTAATCTGCTTTTTTATTTTCGAACAGAGCGAAAAAAGGAAATTCTAAAATAGATTCTTCGTTCAAATAATAATTATCAAACTAAGCCAATTTCTTGGCACTGGTAATCCGAAAAATTAACTTTGAAAAATCGAAGAATGATTATTTTTTCTGCTGATTTCCACATAGAACGTCAATGATTCTATCATCGTCAAACGCAAAGCGTTCCTGGCTAAATTAATAGCAAAGAAAAAATAAATAAAAAGAAATTAAGGAAATGTAAATGAATTAAAAAAAATAAATCAAAATAAATAGAGGAAATATAAATAAATTTGAAAACATAAATCAAAAAACACTCAGGAAATATAAATTAATAAAAAAAATAAATCAAAAGAAATTGACGAAATATAAATAAATTAAAAAAATAAATCAAAAGAAATTGAAAAAATATAAATAAATAAATAAATAAACTAACAAAAATTGAAGAAATATAAATAAATTTAAAAAAAATAATATACAAATGAAAAGAAATTATATAAAATGAAAAGAATTAAAAAAAAAATGAATAAAATAAAATAAAGTAAATAAATAAATAAATAAAACCGATCGTTAAATCGTCGCTCGATCTCCAACGGCCGAGGATGCACGATAATCCGCGAGAATCGTCGACGAGGGTGGCAACGACGGCCCCCTCCCGGTTCCCTCATCATCACACGCCCCAACCGAACGAATTCGAGTAGTCGAATAATGGATTTATCATTGCACCAAATAAATTTTCTTCCCATAAAGCGTCGAAACGTACCGAGCATGGCTTGGCAAACAAGATCATCCCGCCTCGCTCATAGACTATGTAAATACGACTATCCCGAGTGCCGTCGTAACGTTGACAAGAGCGAGACGAGAATATCGCTAACGCGAGAGACCCCTCAATACGCCGTATGGGAGGGGGACGGGGGGGTGGGACTCTATATATTCGCGCGTTTGAGGGGAGGATCGACAACGAAATTGGTTTACGTATTACACCGACGTGGCTTTAATAATTCCACCCTCGACGATTCGAGTCAATTCGCTTTTGTCATTGACGAAAAAAAAAATTAGTTAAGGAACGTGGATCAGTTTATCATTGTTGTCTCATCGAATGAATCACGCGCGGGTAGAAAATTATCGGAATATGAATCGGATTTATGTGAATCGTTATATTGGGTTGACAACTGAATTATTGCGGATTTTTGCGATTTAAAAATTGTTAAACTGCTCGTTATTATCTCGACGTATATATCATCAAGAATGAAATTTTGAATGTGTAAATTATCTCAAAATAAATTTTGAAATAAAGATAAAAATGAAAGAATAAAATTTCAAAAAATAAATTAATGAAAAATTGGCAAATAAAATAAATAAAGAACAATAATTAATTGGCGAACAAATAAAAAATTGGCAAACAAAATAAATAAATATTAATAAATTATTTGATAAATTTATTATTAAATAAATGTAATATATTAAATAATATTATTAAATAAGCTTAATAAATTAATTATTAAATAAATTTAATAATAAATAAATTATTATTTATTATTAAATAAATTTAATAATAAATTTTAATTGGAAAGAACAAAAATGAATGGCAATGGTTAAAAAAAAAATAAGCAAACAACCTAAACGTCGATCATAGCCCAAGTTCAACGAATAAATATTATTCTTCACGAATCGCCACAACCAAAACAGTGTAAAAAACCCAATTAATCCGAATAAAAAATTTACTTACCCCTGCAAGCCGCGCTGTGAAAATGTTTGTTCTCCATAACGAGAGTTTCAAATTCATTCTGCAAAGCCGTTGCCGTAGCTTCGACCGTACGATGCTTGGAAAGATGTCCCATCAATTTGTCGAGAACGTCGTTCATGTTCTCCTGCTTTATTCTTATCCTTCGGGATTCCAACATACGAACGAATTCAATCTCCGGCGGGGTGAGAAAAATCGTCGAAACGCCGCAAGTTCCCGCGCGCGCGGTTCTACCGATACGATGAACGTAATCACGAGCCGATAATGGACCGGTATATTGAACTACCGTGTCGACTTTTGGCATGTCGAGACCGCGAGCTGCAACATCCTTTGCAACAAAAAAAAATCCCAATTGATCCATTATTGATCTTGTTTTCGGTCGATAAATTTTTTTTTCAGGTAATTTTTAGTTTGATCGATCAAATTGTGAATTTGCTGATGCGTTAGAAGTTAATGTCTATGCGGAATACAGAATTCGAGGGGAAAATAAATTACGGTCGTTGAATTTTGAATGCAAAATTGTAATTGATCGATCCAATTGCATTGAGGCCTTATATACGCGAAAAATTTCTAAATTTATCATTTTTTAATTTATTTTTGATTCCATTAGCCTGATCGGTTAGGAATATGAGCCGAAAAAGACCCTACATTGAAATCACTTATATAAAACCTCGATAATATTAAAAAAAAAAAAGTCTCTCCCCAGACACCGAATTTAACCATGAAAAAAAAAAATTCCTACACTTCTGTCTTTCGCCCTACCTGTATCATAACAATAAAACCCTCCCCCTTCCACCCACCAACGAAAACACAAAGAAATAATTTTCCCAATTGCGGAGCGTAAGCTGCAGGAGCTCGTCGTCCATCCAATCTACAAATGTCTTACAAACCGCGCGTCGATTTCTCGTTTTTCGACAACGCTTAAAAACTCGCTCTTGCTCTTCATCTCCCTTCTCTCTCTTTCTCTCTTTCCATCTTTCGCCGCGCGTGCATGCTCGATATAATATACGAAGTCTCGAGTGCCCGACGGTTGTATGTAACGCGACGACGGCCCGCTGCGGGCTCCAACAGCGAACGTTTGATAGCGGTCCCGTACGTCATGTCCTGGTTGTGTAGGCATACACAAGTAACTACTCCCGCTCTCTATGTTTGGCTAGCTCAATGATTTACCGTCGCAGGGTGCAAGACCCCGGGGCACGTGAAATTTTACTCCGAGGACCGAGAAGACCAGGGGGTCGATAGGGGGGAGGGGGGGGGGGCAGTAAGATTTCACCGACCGAAATTCTTTCACGAAACGATTATACGTCCATCCTTTTTAAATCTTCGTTAATACTTTTTATTTACTTATTTATTTTTATTGTTTTTTTTTTTGCTGGTGAGGGGATTCATTATCTTCGGTGCTCGATTCTGACTTGGTCTACTTATCAAATTAATTCAACGGTGGCCGGGACGGCGCTACGGGTTCCAGACTCGTAGGAAAAAAAATGTCCGAAAATGTTCGAACGCAAGTTTTGTGGCTGATCACGAAGGACCAACAAGAATCTATGAATGCAATTCGATCGTTCGCGAAATATTTCTCTATCCTACATTTTGATAAATCGAAGATTAATTTTCGATGGAAATTGTTATAGACAATTCGGGGCCGATCTTCGTCAAAGTTAAATATATAAAAAATAAAAAATATAATGAATCAATGAGAAATAAATAATAAATAATATAGAAATAAGACATAAATAATATATAAATAACCTAAATAAATAATATATAAATAAGAAATAAATAAGAAATATTGTATAAATAAGAAATAAATCATAAATAATATATAAATAAAAAATAAATAATAAACAATATATGAATAACATACAACATTCAAAATATTGCAGTGATTTTGCCAAAAAAAAAAATTTCAAAGCTGCCACTGGCTTCGAATGTGACTCGAGTTTCGGCCACGAGAAGATTTTTCGATCCGCGATTAATGTCGGCGATTAAAACGAACGTTAAAACGTTGGTTCAGGACGAAGCCGACCGACGAATTGCCAGCAGGATCGGCAACAACGGATAACCGTTCAAAAACATCTCACTCGGTCCATAGATCACCGAACTTTCCTTCTCCACATCTACCACGCTGAGCATCGAGCTCGGAAAAAAAAAAGAAAAAAAAACATTTCATCGCGATTCGTCCTAACGCGCGCACGACCGTCCCTTTCTCATCGTCAAAATTAATAACGCGCGCCAAATTATTTTTTTTTTTTTTTTTTTAGTTGGCTCCGGCAGTCGGACGTGGGCGGTTCGTACGCATAAAAATTGTAAGCGATCACATGTTTCTTATCCATACACGTTACAAGAATTAAATACGATGCACTATCACGGAAAAAAAAATTATCGGGTCGGCAAAAAATAAATAAATAAATAAATAAATAAATAAATAAATAAATAAATAAATAAATAAATAAATAAATAAATAAATAAATAAATAAATAAATAAATAAATAAATAAATAAATAAATCAAAAAAACAAAAAAGAAAATCGAAATTATAACAAAACTTATAGCTATTTCAATCAGAAATAAATACTAAAGTAAACGAAAAGTAAGCTAAGAAAAAAAGATGGAATAAAATAAAATTATTATTATTAACTCAATTATTCGTTGGTTTACTTCCCACCGTTGACAAATGGGTTAAATACCGAGGCGTGAGACTTCTCGAACAAGACACCCGACAAGACCACCAGGAAATCGTCTCCGGAGCGTGCACGAGACACATCACTGATCTGACATTTTTTTTCCTCCCCAATGATTTCTTTTTTTTATTTTTATTTTTTTTTCAAGTGGTTTTAATTTTTAATACGCATCTCATACCGATCGTTCGAGCGAGCGTGGCATGAAATTGAAACCAGATCGATGTACACATAGCCGGCAGTGGTATTGACTGGGGCTTTCGGTCCAGAGGGTTCTCACAGCAATGAAGGAAATATATATTACGTAAAGACATATCCGCGATCATTTATCGATCAATCGGTTTTTGTTCATTATTTTTTCCTCCATTCTTTCTTTCAACATTTTTGTCAGAATTTTAATGATCAAATAATCAAAGTAATCGACGGATCAAGTCTTGATGCATTTAGAAAAATAATTTCGCGGAATTTCTATTGCTGTGTTGGTTTTTTTTAATCTGTTTTATTATTTATTTGTTTAATATTTAATTTTTTATAATATTATTATTATTATTTTATTACTATTTTTTATAATTTAATTTTTTAATATTTATTTTTTATTTTCAAGTATTTATTTATCTGTTTATTTATTTATTTGTTTTATTATGCGTGGACGAATCAACGGCAGCGCCATCGACGACTCGGAAATAATAATTAAACTCGTTACGATATCTTCGTGCGAGCGCATAATTTTTAGTCTCAAGACGCAGCGTGGTTCCGTGGATACTAAATTTCACCGACGAAAGAATAAGACACGCGGCGGAGATGACAGTTCAAGATTTATCACGAGTGTCCACACGAGTCGTCCCGATATATTTTTCGCTTTTGTATCAATTTGTTTTTGTTTCCCTTTACTTTTTCTTTATTTATTTTCTCGCGACGGTCAACAGTTCGTGAATTAATAATAATAATAATAATAATAATAATAATAATAATAATAATAATATAGTTAAGTGGAATATAGTTCAGCGAAAAATAATTTATCGACGCGTAATGAATTTGTCGAGTGAGAAAAAAAATGATTAATGGATGAATAAATTTTTTTGAACTCACCGTGCAGAGAAGAACGCCGCTTCGAGCTTTTCGAAAAGTCTTGAACACTTCGGTGCGTTCTTTCTGTGACATGCTGCCGTGAAGTTTGAAAAATTCGACGTCGACGAGAGGATCCGAATCCTCGTCGTCGTCGTCCCGAGGCTTGCCCAAAATTTTTGGAAGAATTTGCGCGTGATAGTCGATCATGTCTTGGGTAGCCATGAAGACTAAGATTTTGTGCTGGCCGGCGGCCTACGCAGATCGAAAGTAAATAAAATTTTGAATAATTTATCTACAATTCCATTGGTTTTTTTAATTACGAAAATATAATTTTGTTTCAATGTTTTTTGGAGACAAAATTGAGAAGAATAAAATAAGAATAAATAATAAAAATAGAATAAAATAATGAATAAATAATAAGAATAGAATAACATAATGAATAAATAATAATAAGAATAGAATAAAATATTGAATGAATAATAATTAAAATAAAATAAAATATTGAATGAATAATAATTAAAATAGAATAAAATGATGAATAAATAATAATTAAAATAAAATAAATTAATTGAAATAAAATTGTGTTTCACTGATTTTTATGCAAAGTGAAAAATTTACTAGCGTGTAACTTTTAGTATCTTAATTATTTTGAAATAATTATTTTAATTAATTCATTGATGGCATTTTTCCTGACTCACCTGACATTTTCCAGCGATGTAAGCGCTGAGAGTAACCATTCTCAGCTTCGGTGGTGTAACGACGTAACTTTGTACGACCCCCTGCGGCACAACCAGATCTTCATTCTCATCTTTCAAATTTCCACCTGATTTTGTCAAATTCTCCTGTGCAGCATCGACGAGAACTGGATTCGTCATCGTCAAACCAGCCAATTTTTCCACAGCCGAAGTCAAAGTAGCTGACAATAAAATTGTTTGCCTCGAACAATCCGAACCTACTTTGCAGTCCTTCGCATCATTCGATTCAACTTCTTCTTCCGGGGATTCAGTTTTCAACTGTTTTTTCGTTGCCTCGACAAAATTATTTTTCGTTTTTTTCGTTCTTATTGGAAATTCTTGATCGTCCGAATCGCTGTCAGTTCCAGAATGATATTCGACTTTGTTCGAATCTTCTTCTTCTTCTTCTTCTTCTTTGTCTTCATCGTTATCCGAATTCACATCACCGCCTTCGCTCGCTGGCTCGTCGGTGCCAGATTTTTGTAAAATATTTTCCACATTTTCTTCATCGTTCTCCGCAGTCTTGTCGTTCACTTTCTTACCATGATTCCGAATCAATTGCAGAGGATCGTAACCAGATTTATCGTTCTCCGTGTTCGAAGCTTTCAAGGCCTCGACGATCTCCGAAATGTCCTTCTCGTATCCCATATCGAGCATTCTGTCGGCTTCGTCCAGCACAAAACATTTGACATCTCTTAGTGTCAGCGCCTCCGTGTGCTTTACATGATCCAACAATCTTCCCGGCGTGGCGACCAAAATTGTACAACCTCGTCTCAGTCTTGCTTTCTCGGCTTTTCTTTTTTCACCGCCTACCAAATATCCAGCCACAATCCACGTAAATGGTTTGACGAGCTTCAAAAAACATTCGTAAGTTTGCAGAGCTAATTCTCTCGTAGGCACGACTATCAATGCTTTTAAACCGCTGTTACGCTGCAGTTTCGGACGAATCTTTTGCAATCTCTCGACGATGGGCAAACCGTAAGCCAAAGTCTTTCCGGAGCCAGTTTGCGATCGTACTAGAACGTTTCGACCCGACAGAATGACTGGAATTGCTTTTTGCTGGACCGTCGTCATGTTTGTAATTTGCATGTTTTGTTCTAGATTGGAGACGGCGTAATCGTGAATTCCCAGATCGGCGAACGATATTTTACTGAAAACCGTTTCGTTCACTGGCTTGACGAATCGCTGTCCGATATTTGGAACTTCTGGATTGTTTCCGAACAGCGAGGAAACTTTGGACGACGATTTGTTGTAATTCGGCTTCTCTTGCTTGTCCTCCGATTTAGATAAATTTGTCTTGGGTCTATCGTCTGGCTTTCCGAACCGTGACTGCCTATCGTCTCCAAATTGCTTCGCGTTTCTGCCTCGAAAATTTTCCTGCCTCGCTTTATTATTTTTTTCACCCTCGTCATCAATTTTTGGATGTATCGGCAATAGTCTCGTCTCCGTTTGCGACGATTCCGAGCTTTTGGAAAATATATCGCCCAGAGATTTCTTACCGTCGCTTCGATCGACGTTTCTACGTTTCGCCACGATAGTTTTCAACGCGTTTTCTTTGGTCGGTTTCATAAATTCCACCAAAGGCTTGCCATTCGTTTTTCCTTCCTTGACTTTTGACGGAGAAGCTTGAATCTTTCTAGACGCTTTGAAATTGTTATTTACAGTTTTGAGATTAGTTTGAACCGGCGGTTTCTTAAATCGAGCTACGTTGTTCGCAACGATAGAAGCCAAAGATTTCTGTTTTATCCTAGTCTTCGATCCAATTTTTGTTCCCGCCGCAGAAATGTCTTGCGACTGTTTTTTCGTCTTCGCATCTTCGCGCAATGATTTTTTCATCATTCTCTTGACGTGAGGCATGAAGAAATTCGTCGTGCTACGTCGCACCTGTGACAGTTGCAAGCAAATTTCCTTCCGTAAGACACTTTGGACGTTTGTCAAACGCATGGGAGATAAACATTGATGTGACATAACCTAAAAAAATATTGAAAATAACTGACCTTCTCCGGAGCCGCGTTTGCCGGACCAGTGGAGACATTTAAACATATGTCCATGTTGAAAACTGTAATAAATACGATTTCGAGTTACGAATAACGAATAAAAGATTAAGTTTTCGTTGGAACAATGTTTAAAACGTCAATTTGCACGAGTGAAAGAAAAATCGTGGAGCCACGCGGATTCGCACGTGTCGACGACTGCAGCAGCGCCGACGGCGCTGTTTGGGTTTGTTACTGCGCATGCGTCGACTCGCCGCTAAACCAAAATCCACGAATTTCCATTTCCGATAATTTCTACGATCGTAATTAAAGATCGTGGAATAAATTTAATGATGTGACGGATCGTTGATGGTTTAATGGATTGCTCTTAAATTTCATAGAATCTAGACACCATAAACGTTTCATAACAGACGGTGGATTGGAAACTGTTGGGTGCAAACGTCGTGAAATTTAAATGCATGAAAATTTGGTAGACAACGATAGTAATTATAGAAGGGATAATAAATTAATATGCGACGAAATGTTGATTGTTTGCATAATTGTTCTTGCTTTTCATGGAATCTAGCAGCCATGAATATCCTATAAAAATGCTGTATCGGGAACTGTCGACTGGAAACGTGAAAATTAAATGCATGAAAATTTTATAGACAACAGTAGTTAATTTTATGTCGGATGATAAATTATTATACGACGAAGTTAATTGTTTAATTGATTGCACTTGCATTTTATAGAATCGAGACGCCATGAATATTCCATGTTGTCCAGTACACAAATGTTGTACTGGAAACTATTGGTCGCAAACGTAATCAATAAGTCTATAGGAAAATTAGAGTGCATGAAAATTCGATGCACTTCAATCGTATCAATTATTAATGAAATAAAATAAAATAAAATAAAATAAAATAAAATAAAATAAAATAAAATAAAATAAAATAAAATAAAATAAAATAAAATAAAATAAAATAAAATAAAATAAAATAAAATAAAATAAAATAAAATAAAATAAAATAAAATAAAATAAAATAAAATAAAATAAAATAAAATAAAATAAAATAAAATAAAATAAAATAAAATAAAATAAAATAAAATAAAATAAAATAAAATAAAATAAAATAAAATAAAATAAAATAATTCAATCAATTAAAATCGAATTAGACTTATAAAATTAAATTGAATCTAACTAAATCAAACTGAATTAATAAAATCAAGTGATCTTTAATGCAACGTGCCATACACGTCGTCTGTAGCGATATATAATTATCGACAGCGTATGAAATCCGTACTACAATAATAGCACACCGAATAAATAACATACAAGGCCAAAACCACCTTTACTCGTCCAGCCCGTGAAACCACAAAATTCTTCGGTTTAATATCCAAAAAAAAATTCTCAAACGAATAACGATTAAAGGTCATTATTTTGAGACTCGAAATTTTTGTCGTAGACTCTTGCGACGACCGATCATTGAAAGTATCAACATCGAGTTGATACAGCGAGACGAGTTATAACGCAAGACGAGTAATATATAACGTATCCCCGCCAAAAAATTCTGTTCCCATGACTACATTTATCCGCGGGTCTACGTGTTTACATTTCTTGCTAGAATCATTATCTCTCGAACGGTGTCGCGAGCTCCGGACGGCTGAGAATAGTGTGTTTTCATCCTCGGTTGACAGAACGCGTGATTTTTCACTTCGACGAGTTTACGGACAACCCGCGAGACGTTTGACGAATCGACTTTGTTAATTGATTGACGATTTTTTGAGAATATATTTTTGAATATTATTTTTTTTTAATTGAAATGAGTCATTCGGGATGTTTAAGTGCGACCACCGCGGCGAGAATAATCTCGAGTTTTGGAATGGTACGTGCATGGTTTGTGTTGTACTGAATTTTTGTCAAAATTAAGGGGGGGGAACCTTATTTGTGATGGAATCGGGCAAACGATTGACACTATAGCGACCTTGATTAAATATTCTTCTTTGCTTCCTGATACAGGAAGCTATGTGAAGCTGTGAAAAATTGCCACCGTGATTTTTATGTTCAAAATGTACCAAAATTTTCAGAAAACACATTTGGAAAAAATGTCCCAAAATGTGTGATTGTGTCTGTAATGACCCTGCGAAATGTAAACGTCTATAGCTCAAAAACGGTTCGAGCTACAGCGTTCAAATTTTTCACACATATGCAGTTCTATAATCTCTCAATAATGTGTAATTTTCGTAATAATTGCCGCAGCCGTTTCGATTTGACAGCGTTTTGAAAATTTCCAAAAAAAAATATCTCAAGTTCGGAGGAAAAAGTTTGCAACTTTCGATTCGATTTTTCTCTTCTATATTTTATTTTAATTCTTAATTTTTCAGTCCACGTCGCTTCTGATGATGAACATCCTGATGACCGATTTTTTTTCGCGCCAGGACGATCAAGAATTCCTCGTTTCCGTGGAAACGTGGACGATGCTCGGTCTCAACTGGACGAAATTGCTTAAAACCGCGAATATACGGAAACAAGGTGAGCAAGTGAATAATAACAAGGACAAGGTTTGCGCGTGCGTGGTAGATCGAACTACGAGGAACGAAACGCGCGTGTCTGACGTACAAACGTGCGAAGATTGCTCAATTTACGTGCGTCGAAGTACGTACGCGATGTAAATTATTTCCTCGGCAAATACGCGGAAACGAGAGAAAAATAAAACAAATACATCGTCGCGTCCTTCGAGGTGCAAATTGTCGAGGAATTTTTTTGACCACGAAAATTCGGTGGATAATTAATTATTATTATTAATAATTTTTGTGATGATTTAAATTATGCGTATGAAAGAAGAGAAATGATAATTCGTGAATCACGACCTTCCGGTAGATGCTGATTTCACTGATATTTATATGTCGAAACAGCGAGATCGGCGTTGTCTTATCAGGATCGCAATTGAAAGGAGACAAAAGAGACGTAGCGATGCAATGAATTTCGTTCAATAGGGAAATTTACTCATTGATTTAATTTATTTAATTTATTTAATTTGTTTAATTTATTTAATTTATTTAATTTATTTAATTTATTTAATTTATTTAATTTATTTAATTTATTTAATTTGTTTAATTTATTTAATTTATTTAATTTATTTAATGTAATTAATCTATTCAATTTATTTGATTTATTTAATTTATTTAATTTATTTTCCAGTTCAATTGATGCTTATATGCTTCATCGGTTATGCTCTCCTGTATCTATTTGCTAGCGCGTTTCTAGCGCTAGCAACAATTTTTGTAAGTAATCTAAATATTCATCGTAATCTCTGAGTTAAAACAAATGCCTGATAATTTATTTTTTACATTTAAAAAATTGTTAACAAATCAATCGTTTGGGTTTTTAATTTCAGAGAAGGCCGAAATATGCTATACCATGGCTGTACATTCAAATGGTGAGCATCGTCGATGAGATTATAGCTTTTTGCGTTCGATTGAGCGATCATCGGCATCGCGACATTCACGAAAAAGCTGACTTGCACATGCCACTGTCGAGCGTCTACTTAGGTCAGTAAAATCGTCTTAAACAATTTCAATATCTCAACAGCAACAACATAAAAGTTTTATTCACGTCCTCTTCATTTATTTATTTATTTATTTATTTATTTATTTATTTATTTATCATTATTATTCATTATTTCGTTACGATATCATTTTTTTACGTAAATCGCTACGTTAATTAATTAAGCAAGCCAATAAAAATGTTCGCAGCAATCTCTGAGTTATTATATCCATTCCAATGCACTTTTTGATTATTTTAATTGGTGATTACTTTGCCATATATAGAATATTTACATTAATTTATTTTCATTTATTTATTTATTTATTTATTTATTTATTTCATTTGTTTCTGTTCCTTTGTTATTCAAGTGGTGGCGGTGTATTTTTGGATGATCGTTTACTCGGCTCGTCAAGATTGGATGACGACCGTACGAAATCCTTACGACGTTTACAATCTCGAATTCGGACCTTCCGAATCGACCGACGCCAACGTGCCCAAAACGCCTTCTTTCCTGGCTCAAAATCTTTCCATCTTCGAGTCGCCCCAACCGCACATACACGTCAAATACGACGTTGTCTGACATCGCCATTTTGCACAAACAAGATATTTGAAGAAAACGAATGGTTGTCGAATATACCAATTTGACTATTTGAAGTATTAACGAAAAAAAAAGATGATCAAAGAATACGAGATTCGACGATTTTATTATGAGCTCTCTCAAAGTCTGAAGTAGTTAGATCTTAACGCAACATTACTGCGATTATGTGTTAGCGCGATGAAGTTCTGAGTCGAATTTTTATATTCGTTTCGTTCTTCGAAGATCGAAATATTTGATAAGTGGATTAGACGATTAATGACTCGCTGTGAATTATCTTTTGATAATTATTCCATTTTATCGTAAAAACGAGTTATCATTGAATCACGAACTTATCGTTACGATTGAAATTGAATGAATCGAACGCAATACATCAATTTTTTTATACTCTAGCGCAATTGTTCTGTAGACCGAATACATATTATTATTTATACCACATGATCGCCTGTAAATACGTCCACAGTCGCTGACAGCAACAAAAAATAAATAAATAAATCAATAAATAAATAGAAGAATATTAAAAAACCATAAAGTAAATAATTAATAAACAAAATAACAATTGCTCTTCCGAGACCAAAAAAAAATATTCCTGCAAGATTCCGTACAAGCAGTTGACCCTTAAATCGCAAAATATTCCAATTTTATATTATTTTATAAAGAAAAAGACAAATTTTGATATAAGAAGATGTCAAAAATTGACGTAGATCGATCCGAAAAACCGAAGAAATTTCCAAACCTCAAACTGCGCGGATTTCCTGTGAATAACCGAAGTATCCGCAAGGATCAATAGAGTGTATCAAAACGTCCGCGTGATCATCGATGCGGAAACGTTCGCTGGCCATTGAAAATAATATGAAAAATGATCGCGGTTTACGTCAAAACACTTTTAAACTCGGTGAATTTGAATCGCTTCACAAAAGCATATTCCTTCGGGTTCTCCGTCCTCATTCCCCATCGATTCTCATCCCCCCCCCCCCCCCCCCCGCGAGCTATTACGATGATACCACGCGAAATTCGGCGCTATTATAGATTCCGCTGTACAGCGAGTAGTTTTTTTTTTCGATAATGGCGAAGCGAGGGGCAGCAGAACGATTTGTCTAAAAATCGTGTACCAACTTCCGCGCATCCGAACTCCTCCCCCAACCACCCCCAACCTCCTTTCTCATCCCCCGTGCTTTGCCATTGGGATGTAGAATGGAATATAGACGAGCATGTATAATGGCAACGGCGAACACGACGAGGAGACTCGATGGAGCGGCGAGCCGAAGCATTTCCAACGATTTATCGACGGTCTCCAGGGTCATAGCCGTACGTCGTCAACTCTTGGTTGTAGATTTTTAACTCTCTACTGTGCGCAAAATCATTTTTATCTTTATTTACTATTTATTTTGAGTTATTTCAATTTTTAAATATTATTTTCATTTATTTTTATATTCATTTTTGTTGTTATTTTTATTTACTGCTGGCAAGAACGATGTTAATGGAGTTTTTTTGCTTAAATTTCTCCTTTCGGAGTTATGTTTTTCATCTTGTCCCAAAACCCCTAAAAATCAGTCGTTATTCATCTCAGTTTGTTTTCCCAATTATTTCATACAAAAAAAGAAAACTGATCGTTGTCCGATCGATAATAATTCAAAAAATTAATCTTAAAAAAATCTAAAAACCCTTCGGAGTGTTTAAAATAACGAAATCGATTTTCAAAATCCAACTTCTATCGGAAGTACTCGAAACGATAACATTCTCACGTATCTCGTCCTCGATACATGCCCGCACACGACGTGAAAGCGATCGGGCTAGCTTCTGACTCGGGTTCGTCAAAATTCATAGCTCGGTACGCAGTGAACCGTTCCATCCCGATACAGCTAGGTCCCCCCATCCAGCGTTCTACGCCATCCGCGGCAACTCGAACGTTACTCCGGTATCGGCGCACGGGGGATGAATGTGTACGGGTGACGGTACGGGGCAAGGGTAGCCGAAGAGGGGAGGCCAGAAGCGGAGGAAACGACTGCGACGACGTCGACGACGACGACGACGAGCGTGTGGGTGGGAACCCGACGCGGTTGGTTGCCGGTGCTTTTAAAAAGAACTGAGCGAGTCAATTTGTAGTCTGTCGCAAACTTTTAAAACACTAGTTGACAGCCAATCTCTCTGTTTCCTTCCAAACCTCGGTACCGTCCAACCCCTCCCGCTCCCACCCCCCTCGGTCTCGCTCGGTTTTTTCCCACTCTCCGGCGTATATACGTTCCACAGGCAACCTCCGTCGCCACCCCTGGCTCCCAACAAACCCCCCTGCGACCTCTCGCCGCCCTGACGAAAGAAAAAAGACGGAAAAAACAACCCCTTCGCAGCATCGCGGACACTCGAGAACGCGGCCCCACCCCAAACGTGTCGCGCGGATGGAGCCGATGGATTGTAAAATAAAACCAACTTGGCTCTTTCGCGGCCCTGGGAAATGGAGTACCGGCTAAATCTCATTTCCGCGGGGTCTCCGCTACGAATTCCTATCTACTACTATTTTCGTTTATTTTATTTATTTGTTTATTTATTAATTTACTTATTTATTCATTTATTTGTTTATTTAGGTATTTATTTATTTATTTATTTATTTATTTATTTATTTATTTATTTATTTATTTTAGGTTGCTCTTTTCGAACTGCATTATCAGGACTATATAATCACCTTAATTTTCTCTAGTCCTGTGATTTCCAAACGAAGATAGAGCAACGAAATTTTGGACCAATAAATTTGGAGCGTCTTGGTTGCTCCATCAATAAATAATTAATCAATTAGATATTGGATTCATAGATTATTAGTTGATTATTTCGTTACGATATAATTTTTTTACGTAAATCGCTACGATAATTAATTAAGCAAGCCAATAAAAATGTTGGCAGCAATTTCCAAGTTATTATATCCGTTTCAATTCACGTCTGGATTATTTCAATTCCTCATTACTATGTCACAAGTACATCTACATTAATTTTTGTTCCAGTCAGACAACAAGAAATTTCAACAGTGAATAACAAAAAATTGATTAACCAAATGTTTCTTGACGTGATAAGCTATTAAATACAAAATAGATTGAATGGGAAGTAAAGTTACGGTCGATCAATGGACTTTGGATCATTGATAAAATATCGTCCATTGTGTCGGTTGTGACGAGAGCCGCGGTGTTTTGCTGCATTGTGTCATGTCACCGGCGTGTGCGCAATTAATCATTCTCGGTGCGGTTCGAGAGGCTGCGTCGCGATTGAACAAAGCAACGGCCGACAAGTTATATCGTACTCGTGCAACGCAAACATCACAATCCACTTAAACCGAGGATTTGACGACAATGCCAATAAGACGCGTTAATAATCAACGCTCGTGATAATACTCCTTCGCATAATATTATTACATGTTCGTTACATAAAAACGACGTTTATAACAGTTAAAAAATGAATCCCCTTCCCAACCTTCGTAATAGTATTTGTTTTAAATTATAAAACAAGTATTTATTCAATTTTTAAGAAGAATCTTGACGAGAAGTTCAACATCTCTAACAATTTTGGTTTTTGAGATATCGATGACCTCAAAAAAAAATTCTCCCTTCCCCAATTTTCAACCCCATAACAACGAAATTCCCAAAAATTCTCAGACCAAAGCTATCAACCTGAACATCGATGATTCATTCCAAAAACTTTTTTCCATCACACATAAATAAAAACAATGCCACATTTCGTATTTAGCTTCTTTATTTCATCGTACGGACGCGCCATTGATAAATTTGCGCAAATCCCATTGCGAAAAAAAAATGTATTTTCCGCAATGCACGTACGAACGTTACGTACGTCGAAAACGAATCGTCGATTTGGCATTACTTTTCCAGACAGACAGATTTTATTGATCTGGTTTGTGTGTATACGAAACGCCGAAGCAAACTGCACGAACGAACGAGATGAGCTCTAGCCGGAACTGAACGCCCCATAAAGCTAACCAATGCTAATACTTCGGATCTCGGCATTGGCGTGGACTTCGAAAACTAAATTTTCTCGGGTACGAGGGATTTATGGACGTACGGAAAATACGAGGATCCGCCGTTGAGGTTGGACCGGAATCCGCAATAAACGCGTAACCGAGCCTAATTCGTAATGTTGGCCGAGTCATTGTGCCATTGTCGAAAATTCTTCCCCCTAACCGAGAACGAGACAGGCGTTTCGTCGCGCGCATAATGCCACAGGGTTATCGTCCAGGAAACTGCTAGTAACGGGATCGTAAGAGGTGGGTACTTTTCGAAAGTACTCCCCTCACCCGTTTGGCGACCCCCCCCCCCCCCCCCCCCCCCCGAGAATATAATATACCGAGCGCGGTGCGGTGATGCTTCATGGACGGTATTTGGCTATCGTATTTCCGATTGTTGTGACTGAATTCGATGTATCATGTCGGGAAAAAGATATGGGAACTATTTGATTATATTGAATAGATTAGAAAATAATAAATTATTAATAAATAATCATAATAGTTAGATATATGTAATAATTCTATATTTTTATAGATAATATAAATAATTATTATTATGAATAATTAATTGTTTCTATTATTTGTTATAAATTATTCTGTGGAAATTGATTTTTTTATTGAGGAGAGGTAATATTCAATTCGATTAATTGATGCTGAGCAAAATATTTTGGGGTTATTTCATTTTTTCATCAGTGATTTTACATGCCAGAGTTGAAATAACAACTATACAAATTATTTGATTATATTGAACAAAATATAGTGGGTGACCATTAATTTTTTATCGAAGTGAGGTAATATTCAATTTGATTAGCTGATTAATTAACTGAGCCAAATATTGTCGAGCCATTTTTTTTATCAGTAAATTTACATGCCAGCTTGCAGAAAAAATAGATCAGATAGATCAAAACTTTTCGTCCAAAAAAGCTAGAGAAGCCACAGCCACGATATAAATTCATTGCCTTTGTATCTGGTTGGATTGACGAGCCAACGGAAATTATCTAGCAGCAGAATTCTTGGTTGTTATAAATTTACTTTTCGTCAACATTTTATCGGTATGTTGGACCTATCGTTCCGGCAATAATTCACGGCTCCGTCGGGTCACAGGGGCAGCTTTCGACAAACCCCCGTGCGCACGACAACGCCGTGGAGCTCACGTACCAGGAGACGCCCCCGTCTCGTATCCTCCTACCGACAAATTTGTTTGCCAAGTGGAAAAAGAAAAGGAAAAAAATATTAAAAGAAAAAAGGAAGGGGAATATAAAAAGTCCGAAGCATCGGCCAAGGATGTTAGCATATGAATGCAAAAATCTGTAACCCTGTCTAGTAGAACATCTAGGCTTATTCTAGATTTATCTAACGCGACCAAATAAAAGAATGTTGTTGAAACAAATCAATCTTTTTCGGACTCCTGGTTTATTTTTGTTGAATCTATACTTTATCAGCTTTGATAATTTATACTTCAATCGGTGAATACGATATGGCGAATAAATGAGAAGCCAATGGGGTGGGAAAGAGCAACAATAGCGCCGATATAGAGAAAGGGTGAAGAGAAAAGGCAGCGAACGATAGAAGAGTATTATTTTTAAACATAGGGGACAAAATTATTACCAACATAATAACCAGTTTATTTATTTATTCATTTATTTATTTGTTTATTTATTTATTTATTTATTTATTTATTTATTTATTTATTTATTTATTTATTCATTTATTTATTTATTTATTTATTTATTTATTCATTTACTTATTTATTTATTCATTTATTTATTTATTTATTCATCTATTTATTTATATTTATTCATTCATTTAATTGTGAATATTAATTCGTTTCAAATTAAGAGAAAATCTCTGGTTCATCGAAACAACGCAATGTCATCCTACCCCACGTGCCAAACGCTATCAAAACAATCGCCCAATCATTCAATCGAACAAACACCGATCTATTTCACCCCAATTCCCAACCGGTTTGTAAATCAACGTGATCTCGTGACGTTCGTCGAACAGATGAATAAAAAATCCGAGCTCGGGATTTTTTTTTTTTTTTTTTGCGGAAGGATCGCGTAGTAGGCTTTTACTCGCAATGACCCAAACCCATACGAAACGGATATGGGCCGGGCGAAATCGCATTACTTTCGAATTTGTCGGGGACAAACGGCACGTGGCTGGCCTTTTTTTTTCTTTTTCTTTTTCCCCTCTCTTTTCCATTTCTCGGACGTTCGGTCGAGAGCTATTTCTCTTGTCGTCCTGGCAGGCGTCGAAGGAAGTAAATTTGTGAACCCGATGGACGGTGAACACAATGGGTCACATTTAATAGTACATTAAACCCGTGCCGGCCGAGAAACTGCCTTCGATAAGCAGCGTGACGCGACTATGGCGCTCACATGGACGCGGTGTGGTCCAGCGAACGTTTTCTCGGACTCTCTGCGGGGGCAGCGCAATTTTTGTCTACCCTTGTGGGGTAGAGAAAATATATGTTGTCTATTGTCCACCATGGAAGACAACCCTAATGCCGAATTTGGGAGAACGTTAACACGCGCTGTTGTTCGTTCGACGATCCAGTCACGGTTATGCGTTGAAACTCACGGATTTCTATGGGAGATTTCGATTGTCGGAAGAGGGAAGATTTTCCGTTACTTCGGGCATCGAATTTTTCAATTCTCACTTGGGGAAGAAAAAATTATTGGGCGTTTGGAGATTTTTAATCCATGGATTTGATACGAGGTTTTGGTTGATTGAGGACGTGAAGTTGGGTAATTTATTGACGAATTGATTGAAAATTGATTTTAATGGGAGTTTGTTGAAATTAATTAAATCTTGGTAAAATTGAGATATATCTCAATAATTATCATCATATCAAAAAAATATATTTAGATTTATTTGATTATTATAAATTTTATAATTTTTTATAAGTTGATGGGAGACGAAAATTATTGCATGATGATTTGAAAATCCTGGGACGACCGGAAGTAGACATGCTGCCGAAAGTATTAACCTCGTTTTGTAATACATAAATTCATCCAATTACCATATCCTCCAACGTACCGAGCACGAAACATTGTACGTTCATAATCCCGAACATTGTCCCTCGTTAGCGTTAGCAAGAAAAAAAAATGTCCACGGAAAAAACCAGAGAAACTCTAAATCCTCCTCATTATCCGACTTCCGGTCTGTGATCATTGCCGAGTTCCATAACTCGCATCGTCGCTCGAAATTCAACTTCGTTCTCCTTCCAACCTCCTTTAAAATACCATAAAAAAAAGTTCTGTAAAAGTTTTGACCCGCCAATGATTCAAATTTTGATAATTTTTACAGTCGAAGACGTGTTGATTCGGTAAATTAATTCACGGAGTAGTTATTATAGAAATAAATGTTTATTAACCGTGTTGTCAAAATAAATTATCGAAAATATGTTTTCTTTAATATGAAATCATCTTTACGGCCCCTTAAATATTCGGAACTTCGACCCGCCCCCACCGTAACCTCGTTGCAATCTGGAGCCACCGACGACGACCGGTCAAACGCCCCGCGCCAAACCGAAAGTCTCTACAAAAAGGGTCTAAAAGACCGTGTGGGTGCGAGAAAAGCTTTTAAAAACGAGCGACTTCGCTGCGTTCCGAGGTTTATCAGCGTATCGCGTAGGTGTCGAAGGCTCTCGCGTCACCTCGTTCGGTGCAATTAAGGCGTCCCTTCGGGACTCGGCAAGCCTCGGGCCACGGCGGCAGCACCGTGTCGGCCTCTCTTCGGAAATTATGCAAAGCAGATTTTAAATTCAGATGCGACGGGTCGCGCCCTCCGTGTTTATATATTTAATACATCCACGCAACCAGATATCGTCCGAACTGCTTTATCCAGTCGCACATGCGACGCGTTTCGAGCAAAAGTCCAGCAACTTTTAACGTAATTCACTTTGTTAGCTCGAAAATGAAGCTTGAACTGACGACCAGGCTTGCAAAACGAGTCAACGTTGACGTATTTTGCGATTTTGCGAGAGAAAAAAATTGCAGACGCCATTGCTGTTACTGCGTAACAATTTTTATCGACTTCATAGACATATATTAGTCAAGAATTTATGTAACCATTCATAACATCTCGATTATTATGCGTATAGTCGAAATAAAATCGTTTAAAACGGCTATCGATTCTACATTCCATACCAGAAAAACAATTCTAACTCTCACCAATCTTTCCCAAAAAAAATGGAATAAATATTTTTAAAAATTAGCGAAAGACCGGTCGGTGAGCAAATAATTACCCCCACAGTCGCTACATTTCCGTACGCGAGTCGAGGATTCACAGCGAGGGGGTGGAAACGCGTTGTGACTCGTATACTCAACAAATTAGCGCGTTTTAAATCCAATCCGGGCTGAAAGGTGCTTGTTTTGCATTTCTCGCGTACCCCGTGCACTTGTAGCGTACGAGTGTACATACCGGTGGAATATACGAGCAACATTTGAGGTGTAAAATATTAAATCCCGACGCGCCTGATGTTGCTTCTGCTGATGTTGGTGCGGCTGCTATGCCGCCGCCGTGCGTCGCCGACAGAGCTCTTCTCGTCTCGCTGTACACCCACGATTGTGGTATAAGTGTCTACCGTGGTCCAACGACGTGTACGACACCATCTACAGGGTGTCCCAAAATCACCGCAGCCAAATACAATTTTTTTTCTATGCGGATATCATTTTTCCTGCAGTTTATTATCAAAGACAATTTTTTAAATTTTTTATCTTGACGTTATTATATTTAGAAAAATATTTTATAAAGTGAGAATCACGCCGACAATTTGTTATAATTTTTTTTATTCTTTTTATTTCTCAAGTGCAATTTTTCTTCAATTTTACTTTATTTGATTTTTTGTTAATAACTTTGAAAATTCTAATTTCTGTTAAAAAATATACGTTAATTAGTTTCTTAGAGAACTAATTGACCTTTCGTACTTAGTAGATGAATATTCCACTTTACAATGTATTTTCCTCAATAAAATGATGTCAAAATAAATAAAAATATCTTCAAACTGAAAAAATTGTGTTATCAAACATAAATTGCAGGAAAATTTCAAACCGCAAAGGAAAAAAAATGGTAGCCCACGTTTGAACACTTCAAAATGCTTATCTTAATTTTTTTTAAGTACGATCAACGGTTCTAGTTCGGCGAAGATCGAGCCAATTAAAGAAAACGGGAGCCTAAATCATGAAAACCCTTATAACTCCCAAACGGAGCGAAAAGAAGAAAACGAACCCCGAATTTTCTCGACTTAAAATGTCCTGAATCGTCCATGGTTTACCCTTGTGATGATGATTTTGGAACCACCCTGTATACGCATCTGTATACGTGTATCATAACCCCACGCCCACGCTCTTAAGTCACCAACACGACGACGACGACGATGACGACGACGACGACGAACGAGGTGAGCACCATCCGCGCACTCTACGAGTTTACATTTAAATGTAAAAGTGCCGGGGCGACGACGAGGAACAAGCCGAGTGCCCGTTCTATCGCCGCTCGGTTGTAGGGAAAGCTGCTGTTTTGCATTCGAAAGCTCATGATTGCCTCTGAGCTTTGCTTTTGACGCCCCGGGCGTTACGGGCGACTCCTCGCGACCCCTCCCAACCCCAACCTCTCGTTCCACTCGCTCATCGCGAGCGTTATACTTCGCGTACGGAAAATTCTGATGGTTCTCGTGCTACGTACGCGTACGAAGAGCTTTATATTTCGCTTCATTCCCACATTCGTGTATCTCATTCTCGTTCATTATCACGCGTCCGAGCTTTATTTCTGGGTTTATATAGATATATTTGCACGAGAAACGTCGCGACGTGTTTTGAAAACATGAAAATAAATTCGGAGATAAAGTATTTATCGTGATTCGGGTTATGGATTTTTGGATTTTTATTTTAATGTCATTTGTCCGTCAAGGTGGAAGAAATATCAAGGTGGAAAAGCGTATCTGTTCAAATTTTTCGCAAAAATTGGTCAATCATTAATAATCAGCCTTCAGAAAAAAAATTGAATGAAAGACTAAATGAAAGACAAAATTAATATTGCAATAATCATTATAATAAAAATAATACGAATCTTCCATTTTATAATTCCTTGATTATTTGGTTTCAGTGGAAACCGACTTCGTCTACATCTTATCGATGAATAAATTTTAAATGAATCTCTAGATCGCGTCGTACAAAACATAACTCTTTGCCATACTTGATAACACATCTTCCATTAATTGACCACAAAAATTACTAGCGGTTACGAATAACCGCGAAACTTTGCTTCACTAAATCCTAATAAACTTTTATATCATCAGCACGCGGTACACCGAACTACAATTTCGTCATAATCGTTTCGGTTGATATACACGAGCGGCAAAGGGGTTTCCGTGCAATTTACTATGACAGATCGAGTCCACACCTCGGGACAAGTTCCATTACGCGGTTGGATCGTGCGACCCTCAACCGGAAGCCTTCTGAATTATTGAGTTGGCAATTTCTCAGCAATGAAGGTCACTCAACCACATGAATCCATCTTGCGCCAAAGAAAAAAAAATATACCACAAGTCTCATCAAGTTTTCCTCTTATCAACAACATTCTCCCTTCCTCCTCCTTACCGTAAAAATTATTAATCACGCGTGTCGTCGCATAATCGACTTACGGAGTAAACAAAAAAAAAATACACAAAAAGAATTTGTTTTTCTCACAACGCGAATGGAAATGAAAATGAAATATTGTAAAAAAAATTAAGTATCGTTCGAAGATCATAGGTGAAGATAGTCATGGGACATTCACGGGTAATCCCATGAAACAGGACCTGTTACAGCAAAAACTGATGAACGTAGATTATCCAACGATCCAAACGAACGAACGTTCGAAAGGGGAACGAGAGAACACGAGAAGAGGCGCGAGATCGCTATCTCCGATCGGCCTTCTGGTCCATATGCTGGGTTAATAAGAACCCTAATAACGAAAATCACCCTTCGCAAATACGTTCATCGCCCTTCCCGGTGGCTGTCACTAAATATTTTTCTTCTCCAACGGCCGCGATGGGAATTCGTCCGTGCGCCCCGATGACGGAGTCTCTCTCTCGGTACGCACAAAAGATCGGGGAACGCGCGCGGTGAGGCACGTGCCCGTGTAAAGAAGAAAAAATAAAGTCCTCTGTCGGTGATACATATGTCGATTGACCGATTATGTACCGAGTCACGTAAATATATACGCGATTTCGGCGGAAACACAACACTTACGGATATAAATAAATGTGAAATGGTAGAAAATACGGAAGAATTGTGGAAGATATTATTAAAATAAATAATATAATATGAAATGATAACGTCCGATATTTAACATTGATATATAGCGTATATAAACATAATAATGTATTATAATATATTATTGTATATGTTTTTGTATTATATTGCAATATAAAATAATATTTTTTCGTTAGATAATAATTACTTTTGACGAAGATGCCAATTAAGTTATTTTGGAAAGTCTTGGGAAGACTTAATATAATTGTATAATATGTGAAATAAAATTATAATTATAATTCTATAATCATTATAATTATAATTATATAATTATTATAATTATGATTAAATAATTCTTACAGTGATTATATAATTATATAATTTTTATAATTACAATTATATAATTATTTTAATTATAATTATATAATTATTACAATTATAATTATATTATTATTACTATTATTATTATTATTATTATTATTATTATATTATACGATATTGTTAGATTTTAGATTAACATACATGATATAAGGCCTCATAATATATTATAAAATGAAATAATACAATATTGTAAATTATATATCGTCATTAGACAGATAATTTCCCCAAATTGAGATATAATCTCACGATAAATTCAACCATAGAATAAACCTTGCCCATTTTTACGCCCGACCATCCTCAACCCTTTCAACAATCCCAAGCCCCTCTTTCTTAATTTCGCAGAGCAATAAATAAACAAACAAGTGCAACGAAATTTATGCATTGTTTCCCAAAGACGCGACAAGACAGCGCCTTCCAACGTTCTTAATTCCTTTTTCGCGACAACTTATTCGTTACGTGGCGTTAAATTTTCACGAGTCGTGGAACCCCTTTCCCCCCTCACCCCTTCGCCGGTCCATAAAGCGACAAAAGTGATAGCGCGCCGGAGCGGGCTCGAGGAGCCAACGGCTCTTTGGCCGGTGAACCTTCGCGCCTCCGTCGTTTGCGTATATAGTCGTCGTCGTCATCGCCCGTTCCTCCGAGGGGGCGGGCAGGGGGTTGGCTGCAAAATTATGCAGATGGCGGAGAAAAGCTTTGATAAACACGACAGTCTCTGATCGTTATGCAGATCCCGGGGATGCTGTAAAATGGCGGCAATCTCACCCTCACAACTCGTCGGGGGCGGGTTATTCAAATACACGTACATGCATACACGTTCGCTATATATAACCGAGAAATATATACGAAAGAGGAAAAGAGAAAAGCATCATCGTCGTCGTCATCTCCCAAACACCCTCCCACCCCCTGCCTTTAATCCGGGATTCTATGTGTGTAGCACGAGCGAGAGTCGAGCGCGCGAATGTGCGTTGAAAATATAAATGGAGTCGAGCGACGACATCGGTATTAGAGAGACTCTGTTTTCCAGGAAGCCGAGAGAGAGAGATAAAGAATTTCTCACCCCCTCGCGTCAGGGGGGAGGATGTCGCTCCGTCCACCCCCCCGTTCGCTCTGCCGCGCGACGTCGCGCATCCCCCACTCAAACGCCGATTTTCACACCCCAAACCGAGTCCGAGGGAAGAAGCGGAGCATTACCGCCCTCCTCTCCATTCCCCCGCAGCCTCTTCTTCCCCGCGACGGCTCGCAGGGCTGTTCACCCCGACGAAGTCTCGCGGGATTCGCGTCTGCGCGAATGGGAAGGACGAAAAGGGGGATGCTGAGGCTAAAACAGACGTTTGCGCCTCCTGGCGCACGTAACGCGGGATTGCGACGCAGGGTTGGAAGATTTGCCCGTGGTACGAACGGAGGAAGCGAACGGTTGAACGATGCGAAACCGGTGGGGTACGGCAAGGTGAAATTCGACCTCGCGCGAGGATAAAAAATGTGGATATGAAGATGAAACAAAAAGATAAGAATATTATACGTTATGTATAATGATGGAAGCATCGACGTTGGGTAAAATTATTATTTGAACGTGCTTTGGTTATTGCTCTGAGCCATTACAAAATTTTGTGATTTATTGACATGATCTATAATTAGAATTATAATAATATTAATATTATGGTTTTATTATAATGATTTTGATAGCAAAATTAGTTCTCGTATTATTGGAATGATATGATAATATCAATATTATTTATATAATTCCGTAATATTCTATATAATAATAGAAATAATATTATTATATTATTATTATTATTATACCAAAAAAAAAGAAATGAACAAATAAATTATTTCGAAAGTTTCATTATATTATTATCAATAACAAAATTATTTCTTATTTTATTACAATAATATTATAATATTAATATCATTGGAATCATTCTATTATATTTTGTAAAATAATAATAATAATAATAATAATAATAATAATAATAATAATAATATATAATTATTTTATCCATTTTATCTCCCAGACTAAAAATAATTCTTTTCGCGAATATCATTCGCAATATCGTCGATAAATAAAAATCGTATTAATTCACCAACGTCACGAACGTTGGATTCGATAGGGCTGTCGTGCGAAAACCGAACGGAGAACGCGACAATTAACCGAGCCAGGCGAATTTGTGCGGATACGCGGAGATGAAGGGAAAAATGAGTATGGTAGCGCAAAAAAAAGGCTAACTAACCAAAGGGCTCGTGTAACAACATGGTACGCGTGTGTGTACCATATTGCTAGGTACACCATGTACCTACGTACATACATACACACATATATTTGTACATATATATGTATTTAATACGGCGCTCACGCTTCGAACAATGTTTTATTCATATTACGCGTGAAAAGTGCGCGGTGCGAGAACGCGAAGACCGGGATTGCGGCTGGGGGGGAGGAAGGGGAGGAAGACCTCTACGTTTCTACGCGAAAAGAGTAGTTACATGTATATGGGTATGTATATATTCGGCCACAGCAGCAACGGCAGCAGCGTATCGTGGATATTTAAATTGCAGGGCTTTTACTCGACGAAGAGCGCGGAATACTTTAACGCCTCGGCTAATTGCACGTCTACGTGCCAGGAATAAAAATCCTTCGGGATAGTACAACGCCCAACGGCCTGGGATATATATATATATATTGCGTTCTAACGGTGGATGTTGCATCGTCGTCATGGATCGTTAACGTGAATTTCTGGAGAAAGAATGGGGAAAAGACAAAATTTTTGATGAATCGCGCATTTTTAAATATTTTAATTTTATTTTGGTTCATTTCAGTCGAGAAGTAGAAATTATAGCGGCAAAATAATTGAGCAGACTCATTCGATTTAAGATCGATTTTTCTACCCCAAAATAATGAGTTTTTTCTGCATAATCCACGATAATTTAAGAAACTGCGTTAACCCTCCGACCTCTGCTATTTTCCAGCTTCCCTTCTTCACATCTTGAGGTCTTGTAAGACCTCAGTTTAATGAATCTTTAAGAAAATATGTTCCAATATGTATTCTATATACAATAAATGCCAAGATTAGTTCGTTAAAGAATGAAAAACGAGACAATTTTGAACACATCTTCAATTAAAAAGAAAATTTATAACTGAAAATGTGAAAATAACTTTGTTTTCGAAAGGTGCTTATTTTCTCATGACTCCCTCGGGGTCACCCAGGACCCCAATGGTGACCAGAGGATTACATTTTTCAGCCAGTTACTTCGAACGTTCTTCGTAGCCGTCGGTTAATGTACATTTCGCGATTAAACCACGAAGAGAGGCACGAGTAGTCGGATGAGTTCTCCGTTCTCCGGGTTTCGTGGAGGGAAGAGGAGAAGTTAGTTGTAACTCCGGGCGCGGGAGTCGTCTACTCGTCCGATTGGCCGAGAAACCCGCGAGTACTCTGGGCGTGGTTCTCATGCTGATGCTGCTGAATATTGCCAGAACGAGAGAGAGAGACGGAGAGAGAAAGAGAGAGATGGAGAGAGTGAGATGGAAACGTCGGTCCCTTCTCTCAGTCGCTGCTGCAAGCCAACCGTTGCCTCCATTCAATTATTATTTAATTATCCTAATTGCCTTCTGGCCGAGGACTAGCGCATATACGTTCGGTGCCTCCTTCGATCTGTGAAATCCATCGCTCCGTAAAGGCCTAACCGGGGCGTTGATCGTTGTAGTGGTACACGTCTATGTAATCCCAGTAACTATGTTCTGATCCCTGTAGGCAGCCACGATAATTCCCCCATCCCCCCTTCTTTTTATTCATTTTCGCAATTCGTCGTCATTTTTGACGTTCTCGTATTTTTCTGGCCAATTGTGGGTTCGTACATGTTCTTGTTGTCTTGAAAAACGATATGAAATGGATAAATGGGTGAAATTTATTGGCTCGATTCTTTTTATTTAATTTTTTTACTTTGGAAGATTACTCTTATTGAAATAGAAAGATGTTTCGGAAAAAAATTTAGGAGAGTTGTCTTTTGAAGAAAATAAAACAATTGGACGTGATCTAGACTTGTAAATCTACGATTCACACTTTTTGGACTAATTTTTTGCCTTTGATTGATCCAGTAAGACCTAAAATATCTCCGTATAGCAAATTAAGCTCCACACACACACACACACACACAGTCTATGTGCTCTCGTTGCATCTCACAGAGAAAAATTACAAATCTCTTGTGAACCATCCTTGTCACCTTCGTTTGTTCGAGGTCGAATTTACCGTAATTAACATTTTACGAGACACTAAACGTGGACCCGGCTCGGTTGCAAAATTACATACGTCGAACGTTTTCGGAGCAACGTTCTCACACGTACCGGAAAAATATTTATCGTTGAGGCAACTCGTGTATAATAACGGAAATGTTGCCCGAGGAAAAAATTAACCAGTACAGCGGGGACTGGAATCTGTTGGAGGTACGCAAAATTGGCTTGACAGTTTAACTATGACAAAAGCACAATAGAATACGTCGTTTCCGGCGGTATTCGCGACATGTGCTCGGTTCATTTTCATTTTTTCAGTTTTTTTTTTTTTTACCATTATTGTTGTCATTATTTTTTTAATGCGTTTCCACTGCTCGGTTTTTTGTCCGCACCTGTCAGCTTCATCTCCATAGTTCGCTCTCCCTTAATCACGTTTTCCTGTAGATTGTGTTGTTATTTTGCTACGCAACGATTGCACCGAACCGCCAGAGAGTATGAAGTCAATTAATACGAGTGGTATCGAAACTAGTCGCGACTTTGAAAAATTGTAGCTCCGTCAAAAATTAAGGTACACATTTTTTATGGATATCGTTGGAAAGCTCATTTAATTTTGCGTCGAATAAGCCCTGAATTAATTAATTTCGATTTTTGTAAGCCGAATTATCACTCAAGAAAGACACAAAAAAATAATTCCGATTTTGTCAAATTTCCGTACCTCAACTTTGACACTAGACCGGAGCTAAAAAAATCGTTTAACAAAAATTTGACACTTTCCAAATGTATCTATATATCGATAACGTTGTCACATCCAAGCGGAAGTTTGTGGGATTTCGAATTGGACGAGTTACCGACGTCCACTTCTGACTCGACCAGCATGTCAACGATTTTTCGAATAATTTACCGCCGACGACAAAGTTTCATGCGAATTTGCAAATTCGTGCAACGGTCGGTCACTATTTTCCGCGAGTTTCTAAGTGCTCGTCGTTTGATGACGGTCATTATCGTGATGCGCTGTTTCCTGCGACCGTGAGGTTCGTAATACGCGTGTGTGGACAAACGGGTCGAGCACGAAACTCGGCGAAGTGAACCTGGCACGAGGCAGACAAGTGGCCGACTATGTTTCATCTATCCGTGCGCTTTGTTACGAGCATCTTCGAAAGATTCGGTAACAGTTATATCGCAAGGTCGAACAGAGCGATTGCGTTCGGACGTGGGAGCTTTTTTTTAATTTTATTTCACCTTATTTTTATTTATTTCTCTGATATCAATATGTGGATATAAAATGAACAAAGGCCTTATATACGTGAATGATTTAAAAAATTTTTTCTAACTTTTGAACGAAGGTTTAGATCGTTTAGAAATGTTTACAACATATTCTTAGTATCATCATCTATCGTGTGAACCACAGAAACAAAAATTTCAATGACACAAAATAAATATAAAAAATAAAATACCGACAGAAAATTGAGTTAAAAAATTGTAAGGTTCGAATTTTTATTACAATAATTTTTTTTTTAACGTTGTTGGTTCATACTGAAGATACATTTATTATGCAATTATAAATATATACCTTTGATAATCGGAGAAGTCGCGTATATAAGGCGTTAATTAGACGTATATAGTACGGTGATTTATTGTATGCACTTCGTTGTAATACTTATATTATTTTATATCAGAAGAAATTAATTTTCGGTGTGTTTTTAATTCAAGTCCAGCGCTTTTTCCACCCCCGGAGTCGACTGTAAGGGCGGATCGTTACCGGCTCGGTGGCGCCACTGGTCGGGCACGACGAGACAATAATTCAATTCGATTTCCAAAGCCGACCGAAGAGCGAGTGAGAGAAATCCAAAGGCGGGAGCAACGGCAATAAGGGCGACTCCTTCTGTTTCAGTCGGGTCTTCAATCGGGATACTTCGTTACCGGGTTATTCTCATCCGCTGCTTGCTGAACGAGACCCGACGAAGAGACCAAGATCAAGACAGAAGAAGGAAGGGAGAAAGAGAGAGAGAGGGAGAGAAAGAGAGAAACAGAGAGATGGAGAGAGGAAGAGACAGAGAGGAAGAGAGAGAGAGAAGAGAGAGAGAGAGAGAGAGAGAGAGAGAGAGAGAGAGAGAGAGAGAGAGAGAGAGAGAGAGAGAGAGAGAGAACGCCCGGTGATATCAGCGGAATATCAATTATAGTGATTAACCGAGACGCCTCGTCGACGACAACGCGAGACCCGAAACTTCCATTCCCCAAGAGATTCACAACCGAGACTTATCGGAAATGAGACAGAACCGCGATAGAGGACAGAAATGCCGCGATAGAAGAAATACCGGATGAGATTCAACGACGAACAACATCCGGAAGAACGATCGACACCCTTTCGAGATTGCTACGGCGACGAATAACATCTTTTGTCTTTAACTAATCAGCGATTGATATTCAAATGTACCTGAAACTTTGTGCGGCATCGTCGACGACGAAAGTTCGACTGATTGACTGTTATTAGAACCGAATTCAACGGTCTAATTAATTGTAAGGAGAAGCGAAATTGATATTCCATCGAGACTGAGTTCTACGACGGAATTACGGCGTAGAACTCTGCGCCGTATCAATCACGGATTTTCAATTACTCCGATAATTACCAGAGTTGTGGGACTTTTTTTTTCTATTTTAAAAATTAAAAATATTATATTTAATTGTTGAAGTATATCGATTGTATAAATAATAATGAGTATAACATACAAAATGTCCATATTATAGCATATATATTATAATGATTAATATACATGATTGGTTCCATAAACTATAGGCATCGGTCCGGGTGACCCCCCCTCAGATTCTTTTCAAATTTTTTTGCGATGTAGTCCTTGATGACCTATATGTGCCTGAATTTTTTCAGATTTTTTCCTCCATTATTTCGGCTGTAGTAATTAAGGGCATTTCCTGACATTTCCGTTTTTTTTTTTTTTCAATCTAATTTCATAGTATTGTATCGCAAAATGAAAATTACACTCAGAATGCATTTCTATGTGAAATTGTCTCAACTTTTTGAAAAAAATATTGATTCTCAGTTTGGACTAACGCAAAACTCTCAAAATCGACCTTTAATAATAAAAAGCTATTTTTCGGCCATTGCGCATGTCTGAAATTTTTTTTCAATATTTTTTTCAGAAAGCTGAGAAAATTTCACATATGATACGTCAAATTCACGTTGGGATGTCTGTAAAAACTGCTAGAATCGATGAAAGTTCAAAAATTCAATGATAAACCAAATTTTATTTTCTCCCTTCAAAATGTATAAATTCTCCTTCAATCCTCTTGAGCTATCGATCATTTTAAATTTTTGTCTTTTAGATAGAAATGCAATGTCTCGACTACTCCCAATATTCTGCAGTGAAAGAAAGTTATACGATTATTTATAGAATGAAATCAAAAATAGGCCTTAACATTTCTTGAAAATATTTCTTTAATTGCAAAATAGTTTTTATTCGTTTTTAAAAACTTGAACAATAGAAAAATTTGAAGAATTCGACACAGGCCTTACAATAGCGGAGCCTAAGTTATTGCTAATTGGCGTAATGTTGTGAATTGATCGGGTCCCTTTGATTGATTTCGAGTGAGATGCTCGTTCATCTAACGTTGGCTTTAATTCAAAATATTTCGTTCCCTCAACGAACTCAACGTCGATATTTGGCAGACTTTGATTTGTCCTCTCAAACAAATCGTATGGTGTGAGAATGTGTTCGTCTGGGTCCATCTGCAACGACCTTTTTCTTGCATTTCGCTTAATGGCCCCTCCCAAACCATCACACGGTCCTTTGCCATGCGCGGTCGCGAAAAATGCCAATCAGCCTCAATATCGAAATCATTTTCATGATAACATAAATTTGTAAATGCATTTTTATTTTTAAATTGCTGCGGCGCTCCATCACTGAAGTAGTGAATTCTTTTTACCACATGAAATTTTTTATTTAAGTAAGCTACCAATTCGACTTGAAATAAATGAACCATAACGAAATCGTGTTTGAGACAGTTACGCCAATTAGCAATAACTTAGGTTCCGCTATTGTAAGGCCTGTGTCGAATTCTTCGAATTTTTCTATTGTTCAAGTTTTTAAAAACGAATAAAAACTATTTTGCAATTAAAGAAATATTTTCAAGAAATGTTGCAGGCCTATTTTTGATTTCATTGTATAAATAATCGTATAACTTTCTTTCACTGCAGGATATTGGGAGTGGTCAAGACATTGCATTTCTATCTAAAAGACAAAAATTCAAAATGATCGATAGCTCAAGAGGATTGAAGGAGAATTTATACATTTTGAAGGGAGAAAATAAAATTTGGTTTATCATTGAATTTTTGAACTTTCATCGATTCTAGCAGTTTTTACAGACATCCCAACGTGAATTTGACGTATTATATGTGAAATTTTCTCAGCTTTCTGAAAAAAATATTGAAAAAAAATTTCAGACATGCGCAATGGCCGAAAAATAGCTTTTTATTATTAAAGGTCAATTTTGAGAGTTTTGCGTTAGTCCAAACTGAGAATCAATATTTTTTTCAAAAAGTTGAGAAAATTTCACATAGAAATGCATTCTGAGTGTAATTTTCATTTTGC
Source organism: Sussaba pulchella (assembly GCA_963971145.1). Taxonomy (NCBI): domain Eukaryota; kingdom Metazoa; phylum Arthropoda; class Insecta; order Hymenoptera; family Ichneumonidae; genus Sussaba; species Sussaba pulchella. Next base: position 1,706,787 of record OZ020165.1, on the reverse strand, counting down.
GATACAATACTATGAAATTAAATTGAAAAAAAAAAAAAACGGAAATGTCAGGAAATGCCCTTAATTACTACAGCCGAAATAATGGAGGAAAAAATCTGAAAAAATTCAGGCACATATAGGTCATCAAGGACTGTATCCCAAAAAAATTTGAAAAGAATCTGAGGGGGGGTCACCCGGACCGATGCCTATAGTTTATGGAACCAATCACATATATATTTTTGTCGTAATTTCATTTTTCTTTATTTTTATTTGATTAAACATTCAATTTTTTCCTATTCTAGGAGTTAGAAAAATTATATTTTATCATTGAATTCTACCAACATATATATGAATAATAATTATTATAAGGTACAAAGTATCCACATTATAATACATACACTATTTATTTATCTATATATATTTTCCCATTTAATTTTCCTTCAACATACAACCAAAAAAAAAAACAATTATTATCATACGTCAAACGAACAACCAACGAACGGAAGGAAAAACTTCCGAACGTATCGCAACAATCTCCGTCCGTCGTACGAAATTAAAATCTTCGAAAGTCTGTCGCGTATCAACCCTCAAAACGAAGACCTCAAACCCATCGACCCCGTATATTTCAATGCGCCCATGATACAGTAATAAATGAAATCAGATGCCTCGAGGCTAAGTCGTACAGCTGTCCGTTCGTCGAAAGCTACGTCTAAATTCGGTTCCATTGTGTTCGAACATATATATGTTCTATCTAACCAACCGTAAACGCAGTCCGTGGAGGTCTAATTGAACAAATTCGATTTTGCACCGCGGCTGCGTGGCAATGAATAGAGAGACGAGAAATCCGGGTTTGAGGGCTTCGTACGTTTTCGTTCGGTTCTGAGCACGCGCCACTGCACGGTAGAACGAAACTACGGTGTTCGTACGATCCGGGGATTTCCAAAAATTTCACGAATCGCTACTTATGTTTGCGCCTCGAAGAAATTCGACACGCCGACGGTATACGTGGAGGGCGACCGCGGCCGCACGAAGCACGCGCGCTGCTTCCCCATAAACCAACTCAGGCTTTTATATATATATATATATATATATATATATATATAATCGTTCGATATGGCTAACAGGATCTGACTTCGACAAAAGATTTTCGTCGATGATCTTTTGAGCAAACTCGTTCTCGTGACTTCGAGTTCCATTGATTCCTCCGACGCGTGTAGCTAAAATCATCCCCCGAACAAAAATCACGAGCGAGACATCGTCAATAATAAATGTATGGCCTCCATATCGAAGTTTATTTGATTTTTTACGAGAGAAATCTCGCGTTAAAATAAAAGTGCAGCCGCAAATGGTCCTCCGGACGTTGAGCAAAGACGTGTTGCGAGGGATTAGAGGGAGGGGGCGAATTATCGGGGAATCAAAATAATTCGATAGCGTATCCCGATCGTGGTGAAGAGGGGTGAGTTCGAAGAGAAGAGCATGGGACACGCGTGCACGGACTAAAACATCGAATCCCCTCGGTGTCGGCGATCCACGAGGATAAAACTATTGTCACAATTCGGATGGGGGAGGGGGGTTGGGGGGGATTATAGGCTCATCAGTTTCCGACTAAAAACCCGTTAACCCGCTACGCATCGGGGTTGAATAAAAGCGCATTTCTGCTCGGCTTCGGATTTAAAAAGGAGGGTATTTTTTTTTTCTGTTCCATGATCAATGGTACTCTTCAGTCAAATGGATATTTGTCGGGCAAAAAAATGTCTGGTTAGATCGATGAATTTTTTTGTATCACGAGGATGTTTGAAATTAATTGAATGTTATTTTAGTTGTACATATTATCGTTTTTATTGTTGTTATTTAGGTTAGTTTCATGATTAATGGTTCGATGAGGTCAAATAGATATTTGGGGACCAAAAATAGTCTCTATAGATTAATGAATTTTTTTCCATTCACTAGGACGTTCAAAATTAATTTAATATCATTTTAGTTTTGCACGTTATAATTTTTTTATTGTAAATTTGAGTAATTCTCGTATGATTGGGATTAAATGTTGTTTGATTCAGGAAAAAAAGATATATTAGCCAGATGATGACTGGCTCGTCCCTCGCATTGCGGATATATTTATGAACGTGTTTCCGCTACGGTATATTGCACAAGAGTGCGCAAAAGTTACCGGTTAATTTGTCAGCCTTCGGGCAAATTGACGCCGTGACTCGGAAAGCGCGCGCGACACTCGCAACGCGTCAACAGTTACGGGCTAATGGGTAAAAATCGCATATGTACTGTTCTCGGAACTATTCTCGTTACAATTGAAATCAACGACATACGACTCGTCTGTCGCTGTCGTATGTTTAACAGAAGCCGATAATCTCAAGGCTGTGGCTCCAATATTTATTCATTTATTTATTTATTTCTTCATTTCTTCATTTATTCATTTATTCATTTATTCATTTATTCATTTATTCATTTATTCATTTATTCATTTATTCATTTATTCATTTATTCATTTATTCATTTATTCATTTATTCATTTATTCATTTATTCGTTTATTCATTTATTCATGTATTCATTTATCGATTTATTTATTCACTTATTTATTTATTTATTTATTTATTTATTTATTTATTTATTTATTTATTTATTTATTTATTTATTTATTTATTTATTTATTTATTTATTTATTTATTTATTTATTTATTTATTTATTTATTTATTTATTTATTTATTTATTTATTTATTTATTTATTTATTTATTTATTTATTTATTTATTTATTTATTTATTTATTTATTTATTTATTTATTTATTTATTTATTTATTTATTTATTTATTTATTTATTTATTTATTTATTTATTTATTTATTTATTTATTTATTTATTTATTTATTTATTTATTTATTTAATTAATTAATTAATTAATTATTTATTTATTTATTCAATTAATTATTTAATTATTTATTTAGATTATTTATTTATTCATTGGGGAATCTATGGGACGGTAAAAAATTAAAATGGAAGTTGCCCCGTGCAACTTCCATTTTAAAAGCTGGAAGATTGATCGAAAAAAATGAAATCCATGAACGGCGAAAATTTATTACACAACCCAATAATAGCTCGAACGTTTTTGAAGTAGCATTAAAAATGCAAAAAGGCAAATACAGCGTGGATAATGCGTTACGAGTGTGCGGTGTAGGGTGTCACAGACGTGCCGAAAATCCCTGTAGGGCGTCAGGTGGTCGGCTCGAGAGAGCTCGTAATCGTGACAATGGGCCGATTCAAATGGGCCGAAATCTCTCATTCAAATTCGATCTTTATCCCCTGCGAAAAACGCAGCCCTAAGTAGCTACTTAGTTGCACATTTGGATTAAATTTTTCGATAGGGACTTCGATGGTCCGTCTCTGATCCCCCTCGTATCTCCGGTGCAGTCGAACGTATGGTACTTACGATCTAACACTCCGCTGCTATTCTATCGCAGTTATCACATAGCGAAGATCTCACGTCTGTGAAGTTGGCGTAACAATTATCAGCAGCTCAACAAAAGCCATCAGAATTATTGTCAACATTCAACGTAGTTTTTGTGGTTTCCGATAGATTTTAAGAATAATTTATCCGACCGTGGAATCGACGTTTTGAGATATGTGATGCCAACTTCACGAACGACATTGCAGCATTTGATTGGAGTTTGAATATTCGAGGATAAAAGAAAATTTCAGGGATTGTTGTTGATAATTATTTAGGCATGGGTGGAGGCTATACAATTTATCTCGGCGAACTAGGAAATATTAAAAACGTATAAAAATTATTAACCTACAAATCTTGCAATATTTATGATTCAATTTTAAAAAATCATTTATAATTCTTAAAGGCCAGCTAGAGCTATAACTCTTGTCGATATTACTCCAAAAAAAAAATATATATACATTTTTTACTTCGATCTCTATTCTCCCGAGTAGTATTTTTTTTTGTCCTAACCTTGAGTATTTCTCATTGAATTATTCGTTCCTCAATCATTCCAAGCATCGTTGAATTTAATACCCATCGCTGATAAAACTTCCACCCCGAATTAATACCCAAAAAACATTTCAACAATCCACAATTAAAAATCTTCGATCCAAGACAATTCCTCCAACCAAAAAAAAACTCCCCAATTTTCCAAATCACAAAAATATCCCTCAAAAATCGTTCCATCGCGTCCCAAAAATCGCGATTGAGTCGGAAAATTATTTTCAACTCGCGAAAAGCTCCGAAGCCGATCGCTATGGAGCCCACGCTTCCTCGGGCATTAAGACGGAAGTTAGCGGAGGGCGGTTCCGAGTTATCCCGAGCAAGGCGTGGTGGCACCTCGGGGGAGGGCGGGAGGGGGCGAAGAGGAGACGGGAGAAGCCAGTGGCGAGGAAGTCGTGGTTTGGGAATCGTCGGAGCCCCTTCAGGTAAGGTATACACGTAATACGTGACACGGTTGGTAAAGCCGAAGTTGGCTTTGTTAGGTTCACGGATACTGAGTGCCTTTGATACGTGTACTTGCACGCTAACTAACCAACCTAAGCTATCCTCCCTCCCCCTATCTCGTATATACGCTTACGAGATGTACGATGGAGCCGATATTCTCCAGCATCCTTCACGTTTGCAACATTCGCGAGCTCTCGCAAACGCGACGCTCGCTCGAATTTGCGCTAAAACACGAAGCGCACAGCCGGAAACAGTCCCGAGGCTTTGTTCTGCGACGAGTATTTCGACGTTTCCACGTTGGCAATGCTCGAGGATAACCGCGGGAGAGACACACGGAGAGAACCCGGATACGTTTCCAACCCGGTAATTCGATTTACCGAGATAATTCTAATGGCATTGCGGCCGGTAGAACGGAACAGAGTCGTCGCGGAGGGTTGGATCGGGGCGATTTTGCGAATTGCGCGATGGTTGGGGATAGACGGATGCATCTTTCACGATTCTGGGGAATTTTTGAGATTTGTTCCGGGTGGAGACGCGTTGTTTCGTGGAAAATGTGGGCAGGATTCATTTTTGGGTGGAATGGTTTAGGTTTGTTGATGGGGAGGAAAAAATTATGGAGATGGGGTGGTATTGGTTTGAGGATGGGCCAATTCGCATCCTTAGATGTTACTGATTGTTTTTATTTATGAATGGAACATTCTCGAGGTATCAATTCAAATAATTATAGTGAAATAGTAATTATACTGTTTATTATTACTAATTTTTTAATAATGAATTAAACATTGGTCATTGTAGAATTGAATTGATATTGAATTTGTAATTCCGAATAATTTTATCAACTTAATAATAATAATCATAATAATAATAATAATCATAATAATCATTAAAATATTATTCAAAATAATTAAAAATAATAATGAAATAGCAAGAATATTTATTGATGCTCTAAATTTTTTTCATAATAATTTAAATATCATCATTAATAATTAGAGAATGATAAAACAACAATAATATCCCCCCCCCCCCCCCAACTATCAATCTTCACCAAACAATTAAAATGTAATTACAAATAGTTTGTTTTCCAAATTACTCGTAACATCATAATACCTATATATCATCAACAGTCAGCGATTCTATTTCTCCACGCGACGAACTATCGCCCCCCAAATATCGACGATAAATCTCCGTCGCCTATCCGCATACCGATGATTATTTTCACGACTTTACCTCGTGGCTAGTCCATCAAAAACCAGCAAGATATACGCGTACTTAATTCTATCGTGAATGAACGAGAGATGGGACGCGAATGCGAAGAGCTTCGACTTCCGGGAGTCCCGGGGGGGGGGGGGGGGGGGGGCGTAGAACGCAGCCGGCGAAAGAAGCGGAAAGCCGTCGGATACAAAGCCGAAACCGCCATAACCACTTAGGAGCTTTGGCATGGGCGAAAGCGAGGACGAACGAGATATGGCCTTCTTCGGGCAAAGAGTAAGCGGATTTAACTCGTAGAGTGCCCGTGGTTATATCTTTATAAATGTAACCACTCCCGGGTCTCCGTCGTGCCGAGCTACCGGCTCCATATCGCTCAAGGGATTTGCAAAATTACTCCACCCCGTGAACCACCCCCGACCGCCTATTGTTACTGACCTCTGAAGGAACGATATTGCGTATGCTTTTGAATCGAGTAACCGAAGAATGAGGGAGGGTTCGAAGAATGCGCTCGTGGAAGGATCGTAATGTTCGATGAAGATTATCATCGGAACAATGTCTTCGTGATACCTCGGTACTTTATATACGCCATAAATGGAGTTTCGTGTCGGGCATTTTTATGCGAAAAAAGGAGAAAAAAATGATAATATTGTAATATTTGAAAATAATAATGATCGAATCGATTTGACTTAGTTACTTAATTAATCGAAATAATAATAATAATAATTATTATTATTATTATTTATAATAATATAATATGAATAAATATATATGAAAATAATAATAACAATAATAGTGATAATAATAATAATAATAATTATTATTATTATTATTATTATTATTATCATCATTATTATTGTTATTATTATTTTTATATATATTTATTTACATTATATTATTATTATTATTATTGTTATTGTTATTTTTATTTATATTTATTTATATTATATTATTATTATCATTATTATTATTATTTTTACTAAGTCGATAGCCAATTAGATAATAATAATTATTATTATAATTATATAATATTATTATATTACATTACAAACTGAATCGGACTACTCGACACAATTGCGAAAAAATAGGTGACGAGAGAAAGAAAGGGAGAGAGAGAGATCCGAAGGAGGGAGAAAGGGAAAGACAAGAGAAATTTTGTTTCGTCAAAAAGATACCTGCTTCATCTTCCGTTACGCCTCTCTACGGCTCGTTAGTATAAATAATATAGGATAAGATTGAATGTAAGCCTGTTGTTGTATAAGCCCGTTTCGAAAAACCCCTCGATGCTTTACTGGATTAACGCAAAGTCGACGTATTTCGCTTTTGTTTTAGACACGCGACCCCAACGCGACCCATCGAAGCGTCTGTTCTTTTTTTACTGGCTTTTCGCGCGGCCGCCATTTTATCGTATGCGCACGTGACCCCCCAAACCGTCGGCGTCCTTCGACAATCCGCGCTTGATACGCTATCGAGGGACGCAATTGTTTCTACGATTACTGTAAATGCCGAAGATCTAATCGCAACCTTATAATTAATCATAATTCAGCTTTGTCAAGATTCCGGCCAAAAATGATTACCGATAATGGCTGACAACCAATTGCAAGTTATTAATTATTCATAATTCTGTTTAGTCAAAACTTTCGGCCGTAAAATAATTCCGGTAATTATATACAATACCGAATAAATTATTCGGCGTGATTAAACGAATGTCATTCGTCGTTATTTCAATGAATAATAATCCAACCCTTACTTACCGCAAGACGAGCGTAAGATTTTGCAGACGTTTGCCGTTTTTCATTGTGTCTTGTTTGTTCGAGAAACGACGGATTGAATCTTTTCCGGATTAGCTTATTTGCGTAGGGGTTGATCGCGTCGAAAGCCGAAGTTTGTTGCACCTTGCGCTTGCTGCGAGGCTGCATCTGCGCAAGACAGGATGTTACAGGTTGGCGGTTCACGAGTGGCAGCAGCTGCTTGGCCGCGAAAGTCGCCGGTTTACATGCAGCTCGTTCGACTTCGGTGGTGGAGGAGAACGATGGCGCCCTTCGTTGGAGCCGCGATCGCGATATTCTGTGCATCTGGCCGCAAATTCTCCATCGATCAACTGCATGGTATGTTTCGACAGATTTATAGACAATATTAATTGGAAATATAATGATTGAATGGCAAATTCTGATTGAATAATTAACGAATTATATGGTATCAGATATAGTTATATATATATAGAGCATTAGTTATAGAGCATTTTCTAATTTTTATGGCGCCGAGATTGATGAAAAGAAAAAAGAATTTGAGTTGAATTTGGCCGTTCTAGTCCAACCCCCCCCCCCTTTTTGTCCATTATTCCTCTTGTGATATTGACATTATTTTTATATTTGTACCATTTTTGTAGCCATTTTTTTTTCTATTTTAACGTTTGATCATTTTTTGTTGACAATTTTTGTTTTTACTTATTTTCCTTTTATTTTTGATATTGAAACTAAATATTGGGAGTAATTCTGCGTTTCGACGACGATAATTCAGACCCCTTCGCCACTGACGGTGAAAAAAGCGAACGCAACATAGTGTTCGAGATGCACCATGTGTCGGTAAATTATTGGCAAGAGAAACGCCATCGACGAAATGACGAAGCTTGTGTTCGTAGAGTTTTTAAATGGTCTCTCAGTTGCCCTCCGTCGTAGTTATCCACTGGGAAAATCACAGATATTTCTTTGGACCCGACAACGACGATTATCTTGATCTAAACAACAACGCTCGGATCGAGATAATTGTTGGCATCGGGGCGAGATAAAATTCGGCAACTCTCCCAGTGGGAAGCTGCAACAGACGATAACTTGGTCCATTTCAGAAATTTCAGTGGCCCTCGGCAGCACAGGAATCTCAAGGCCCTCTCTTGGACGTTCTTCGTACTGCTTTGTACAATTTATAAAAAGACAGAAACAATTTGGCGGCCCTTTAGAATGACAAACTAAAATGGAACTTTATTTCCTTAATTTCTCACATCCTCGCATATAATCACGCATATGATCGTCTTGAGTAGATAAAGACACGAACCATAAACATATTCACCCAGTTCTCCAGTAATTTACTTAAAGCTGGTCCCAATCGCTAATTATAAATATATTTACACGGATCAAAAGATTCCCCGCCGAGTCTTTAACGATTATCGCGCCTCTACCGTCTTCGACTAGAACTTCGTCGAGCGTTGCGATCTTACCGACTACGCTCTTAACTCTACGTTCTATAGTCTCCAATGGGGACTCTCCATTGGTCTCCATTACGTGCCATTATTATTCGATGTCATCAGCCGGCACGAAAACCACGAAAACATTCATTAACCTCGTATTATTGTCAAATATTATCTGTCAACCGCTTTCGAGGACTCCGAACAAGGTTAATCGTACGTACGATTCATTACATTCACTCCGTCTACGAGCTAGACAGTTCGTTTCACCGAAAAAGCACGACGATGCAACGAAGACGTTTATAGGTTATGTGTACAAATTTTTCAGTCACAGCCGCAACAATTCTCGGATATATTCAATCGAAAGAGCTATCTTAACCTCACAATATGTTGAATTCACGTCAAATATTGCGTATGGTAACGAAAACTAAGGGCAAAATTTCTCTGCGAGAGCCATCGCCGTCTGCGTCGAATACAATTTCCAACAATCTTCAGCCTTTCCATCCAAGATGTAATCCCAACCGAACGCAAAGTTTTCACACCAGCTCCGGGTTTCTCGCTGCTGGCGAACAAGCCACGCAAACACGAAAACCTTTGGGAAAGGTCGAAGGCAGACTGCAGATTTCGTTCACGTGCAAACGCTGCAACACGAGAAACACCAAAACTTTGTCCAAGTTGGGCTACGAGAAAGGCGTGGTTATAGTACGATGCGACGGATGTAAGAACAATCATTTGATAGCCGACAATTTGGGATGGTTCTCCGAGACAGGAGCGACGAGAAATATCGAGAGGATATTGGCGCTGAAGGGCGAAAGCGTGCAGAGAATAATCAGAAATCCGGAGGGTAGCCTGGAGCTCATTATCAAGGATGAATTTTTAGCGGAACCGCGAGAGAAGCGTCTCGACGATGAAACAGACACGATTGAGGAACAAAATGAAAAAAACACAGATCAACGCGAAATTAAAAGTTGATACGCTTAATAAATATTTAAGTTTGAAAAATTAAAAAAAAAAAAATTTTAATTACTGGATTGTACAATTAATATTGTTTTATTCCTTATTATTCTTATGTCGGAGTTAGATTTTTTTTTATTATCCCACAGATATTATTTTTTCTTTCTTTTTTTATTTGTTGAAATTTTCTAGAAACCTTAAATTGGAATTGACTCGTTTGAAAATTCTTGTAATTGCAGAATCTTTGAGGACTGGAGAATAATTTTTTCTGTAAGGGAAATAAATTGGGAGACGTTGGAAGAAATGGTAAATCAATTATCATTTTTCTTGTATAAAAATTTCTCTTTATCGTAGAAATCAATCTTTGGTCCGCTATAAAATACTTGGGTACAATTTGTGATGGTTCGTTGTTTTTTCTTTTAATGGACGGTCAAGGTAAAACCGGTCGATTCGATCTCGTTTCGATCGACACGCGCCGATTACGCGTTAATTCAAAGTCACAAGACAAATATGTGAAACATGATATGTACAAATGTGAAATAGAATTATCGTTAAGCAACGGAATATCGTGATTAAAATATACAAATAGGTACATATTTAACGTAAAAGCATTTTCAGCATTATCAAATAATTTTCGATAACAAAAAAAAAATATGTTAAAAGCAAGGCGACGCGAAATTACAACAAAATATTTAAAAATCGTCGTTTACGTAAGTGTCGACGTTTTCTCGTCTCATAAATTCACCGGAAATTATTATTCAGCTTAAAACAATTTTATGAATACGAATTTTTTTTTTTCACAATCCATAAAATCCACAAAATAATTTTTCAGCTGGAAATAATTCTCAAAATACGAATTGTTTTTTTTTCTCACAATCGATAAAATCCAGGGAATAATTATTCAGCCTCAAACAATTTCCCAAATGAAAATTATTTTTTTAAATCCATAAAATCGCTGAATTCATACATTTTTTCGATTATCAAATGATTGATTCCAAAATCACGTGAGAATTAAATTTACCCGTCATCTCAACTTTCCCAACAGGATTTTAACATCGCCCGACATCCCAAACAATTCATATTCTCGTAGTATAAAATATATCTTCCAATCGTTAATCAATAATTTAATCCTAATAAGGCACAACAGCAAAGTCTCGAAATTTTTCACTCCAATAATTCCTCCCTCAAACTCTTTTCGGTTTCGAAACGATCGCGTATTCGGTATCGTTAAAAACTCTCTGCTTCGGAATTCCAACATTCGTCGACGATGAATTGCCAGAAACAACGTTTGTTTTTTTACGAATAATTCCATAACCGTGACGAGTATCATCGGCCAATCTGATACCGCACAAATCCTCGACAACGTCGTAATTCGGCCATGTTACATTGCCATCGTCACCGGAAATCGTTGAATCGCATTGAGAATTGCATTGACCGACGTTTGGAATTTTATAACCTGGATTGCTGTTGTTCAATTTGTGCATCGAACCGAAATGTTGCAATTTATCGTAATTCGCGGAATCGTCGTTCGTTGCAACGTTGTTGTGAATTATCGGTGAAGCGGCAACGGGAACGATTTGTTCGACGCTTGGTTTGCGTTTACCTCGCGAACTGCAACCGTGATTGGTCGAAAATGTTGACAAGGAATCGACAATTTCGTATTGCGATTCCGAATCGTTTTCGTGGCCGATAATCGAAGACGTCGTCGTCGTTGTCGTTGAATTTTCCGTTGTTTCTTGATCGAAATCCGTAAATTCTTCGTCGTGATCCGTCGATCCTCGACGATTTTCATTTCTCTCCGTGTGCGGAACATTTTCAAGGCCGTGAGTCTTCCAAGCGTCGCTTCGAACTTCCACCAAATCGTAAGGATGTTGCTTGTCATCGTCTCGATCGCACGAAACCTTTGGAATCGGATGGGCGACGTTTCTTCTTCCAATTTCCGGTGATCCTGCGTGATTCAATTTTTTGTATTGACCGCACGATGGCGAATCTGAAAATTCATTGTCGAAAGATTTTTTTTCCAACAAACCGTTGAAAATGTATTTGCGATGAGGTTTGGCGGGTTTGGGTTTGATTATGGGCGGAGGAGGTTTTATGAACGATATGGAATCCAGGCTGGAAGACGAACACGTGGCTGAATATTTTTGGGAATTTTGGGAGATCGTGGAAAAATCTATGTCGATCAGATTGTTGGAACTGTTGGGAGACGGAGGAAGTGGAGATCTCGATCCAGCTTCCATGGACAGCGCGGCGTGATATTGAACATCGTTGCAATCGATGTTTGGGCTGTTGTCGCCGCTCAACATTTTTTTCATCGATTTCATTTTTGACGATATGCAACGAAATATTTCTTGCTGATTTCTGTGTTCGAGACGAAAGACACCTTCGCCGGATTCACATTTTCTTCCCGCTTCGAAGGTGAACTTGCCGTCTCTGTAGCCGTACTTGCGAATGTATTTGTAAGGCCACGTGTAGGTGAGAATTTCGCCGTCCAGAAGTTTTATTTCTGAGGCTGCGACTACCAACGTGTAAGGTTTTGATTCGAGGCGACAACGTTTCGAAGCTTCCGTTTCGGTGAGCTTGACGGAGAATACTCCTTCGCCGCTTGTGCAGTAGAGATCGTTGTCTCTTTCGAGAGTTTCGCCGGACGCGTCGGTGTTGAAAGCCACGGATTGGAAGGCTTCGATCCAATCGATAGTCTCCGAGTCGGAGTAACAGCCGAAGTGATGGACCCCCGTTTTTGTCACTACCTGTGTCGATTCATGGTTTTTTTTTTTTTTGTTATCGATCGGGTGAGGATTTAGGTTATAATACAAATATTATATTATATTACGAATTTACAGGAATTAGTATACAAAAAAATTTGGCGATTATAAAGTACTGGAATTTTAAATAACGCAGTTGCAAAACGTCTTAATGCAAAATCTGAATGACGCACGTGGAAATTGCAATGAATTTAATTAATTAAATTAATTGAACTTAAATCGCAACGTTTTCGCCTTCTCAGACTATTCGAAGACTTACCGTAAATACTCTGGGCTGATTGCTCTGAGCAATCTTTACGCAAGCTTCCAACGTAACGATCCTAGGCGAATGCTGCTGCGACACAACCTCATCCTCGTTGTCGTACACTTCCAATCTCTCGATTCCATATTTGCTCGCCTTAAATAGCTGACAGAATTTTCTCTGCCAAGTTTTCTGTCGACGAGAATTAACAAAATTCAAATGAACACTCAAAAAATTATAAAACCGAGAAATTTGACAGAAATTTTGACGATCCTTTCCAGATTTAACCTCCTGTACTGCAAAGAAAAACTAACCTTGAGTTGACCGAGCATTCCTTGAGGCGGAAAGAGCAATTGTCCTTGGAAAAATGCTTCATCCTGCAGCCCCATTATTATTATTTTCGAATCAACGAATTTCTTCGACAATTTTTTTCCCACTCACAATCATTTAAAACAAATATCGTTGTTATTTTTATCGTTATTATTATTTTTTAATCAATGAAATTCTCTGTCTGCTCCTTTTTTCACAATTTGTTTACATTAATATTATTATAATTGTTGTTGTTGTTATTTAAAAAGGTGTCCGGACGTATAGTTGGGCGTTAGGCGAACTTTTCTTTGTCGTCTCGTACGCGCGAGACGACTGGATTCGACACGTATAGAAGATTGCAGCAGCGTCTAAGGCATAAGGAGGCCGCGCATATCCTTCTGTACGTGTCGTGCATCTAATCTATGCGTATATATGTATATGTATAACGCGATTGTGTGATGAAAAAGACGAAAAAAACGTCCGCCTCTTGGTCTCCTTGTTGCTCTCTCCCGCGTCAACGCGAATGTCTGACAATTACTTCGGTTTCTGTTACTCGTTTTGTCCGCACGTTGTTGTCACTGCCAACTATCGCTGCTGTTGCTGCTGCTGGTAACAATCTATCGCTACTGTCAGACACGGGTCTTGGTATGTCTCGTGGGTCTTGCGTCGTTCCACAAGGCTCAACTATGCATGCGTGTATGTGTGTCCGATAAAAACATATCGGATTATTTTTATTGTTGTTATGAATATTGATATTGTTAGTGTCGTTTTCCAGGGTATTTGGAATATATTTTGAGGGTCTTAGCCCAAATAAGAATTATAGAATACCCCTTCTTGGACGTTTGAATTATTATTATAATAATTATGACGATAATTATTATTATTTTCGTTTTTCAGGGTATTTAAAAAATATTTTGGGAGCCTCAGCCCGAATATAAATTATAGAATGATTTTTCTTGGACCATTATGATTATTATTATTATTATCATTATTATTATTGTTATTATTATTATTATTATTCTTTTTCAGGGCATTGAATAATATTTTGTGGGCCTCAGCCCAAATATAAATTATAGTATGCTTTTTTGGACCGTTGAATTTTTATTATTATTATTAATATTAATATTATTCAATGTACAAGCATACAGCTGTCATTTTTGCTCGCTGTCATCGTTTTTGTTACGATTGTAATAATTTCACATGTTTGAAAATGAATTTTTCTAAGACACGATTTTTTTTATAGCGAAGGCGATTCTTGAGGACTATTCTGACACATAAATTTGTTAAAAATGCTAAGGTTTGTATTTATCTCGAAGTATGTTGCCGCCCGCCCACGAAATGGCGGACGGCGGGCGCCATTCCAAAGTAGCGCTAACGTTCGCCCGGTAACAAAAAAGTATAAAGCATTGTTTCTACTCACGATTAATCTGTCGAATAAAAAATTAGAACGGTTCGCTCTATCTCAAAATTCCGCATTCAACCGTTATCAGATTTTGTCCTGCAAGCCAATGTCGACGAAGAAAACCGCTTTTGGAAGATTTATCTTTCGCCCTCGCGCTCCTGCCATCTTGGAAAAGATACACACCACGTGAGCACGTTACCAAAATTACGCGCGATCGCTCGGTCGGTAAGAAAAACCTGTAAACCATTTTTCCCGACCACGATCGATGTCCGGGATAAAAGACGAGAACGTTTAACTGCCTCTCGATATTTCGCAGTCAACCGTTCTCGTATTTTATTCGAGAGATCAACGTCGCCGAAGAATAATACTTCGAGAAGATTCAACTATCTCTCCCTACCGGCTAATAGCATTCCGAAGAAAGACGAACTGCTTGTAACACATCATGTTGAAACGACGATTTATGTGTGAAATATTGAGTATCGTGTTTTCTTTATTTCTCGCGCCTGGAGAGTTTGCAAACGTTATTCCTAAAACTAATGTCATATATAAAGTATTGGAAAGTACAAAAGTTTTTACGACAGTCTGAGGCAGTCTAGACCCGTCCCCGGACTATCGTCGATGTATACGTATTAGGGTGGTCATTATGGATCATTTTTTTGATTTTTATTGCGCCGGGGTGTCAATCGATTCCGAAAGAAAAACAAAAATGTTGAGCCTGATTTGATCTTTCTAGTCCGATTTTTAATATGCGCTGATTCGAAGGGAAGTCTCTCGTTTTAAATACATGTAATTTCAATTATTTATTTCGGTAATTATATTAGTAGGGTGGCTATATTTTGTTAGCCTCCTGGAACTTCGATTTCAAAAGCCTGAAAATTGATTATAATGAATTTATTCGAAAAATCGAAGCAAATAGGATCATAGAGCAAGAAGATAACTCCCGAATTGATATCCATACTTTACCCAACAGATCACAAAATTGCGGGAAAAATATAAAATACAAAAACCGAGTAAAATTCATTATGCAACCTAAAGACCACAAAATAATTCAAAAATTGCCTTCCTTCTCACCCGAACTTCACCTTCCATCAGCGCCTAATAAAAATCCATCCAGAACCATCGAATTCACCTTCAAAATCTCGTAATTTTTTTATCAATCCATTGACACCCCGTCGCTGCAAAAATTTTCAAACCACGCCGTACAACAACCCCTCTAATACGCATAGCTCGAGAGTTATGTATGTATGCATGGAATAATAAGTAGTACACACATCGGCGGGAGAAAACGTGCCATCATCTTTATCAGAAACCTCCGGGACTACCCGTGAGACTCTTTGCCGAAGTTATACGTACGATGATGCTCGCTTCTGCCACCATGGCCGCGTAGCTATATATTCCGCGCGAAGAGAACCCCCGTCGTATCGCTGTAAGTGGTAAACCGTGTGTCGTTTCGTTTTATCACGTGTGCATGTGTGCGGATGTTCGTGTGTGCGCGTGTGTGTGTGTCCCGAATGCGAAAGCGTGTGTGAGAAACAAGAAAGGAATTCGAGGGATTTCCGATCACACCGCCACGGTCTACCACTCGTCGGTTGCGTATGAGTGTATCGAACGTTACGATAGACAGAATCTCGCGAACCGAGAATCCACGGACGAGCGTTGCGTTAGCGTACGTGCATCGGTAAAAAGAGACCCGGATTTTCGTTCACCAACCACGTGTGCACGACGAACGTTATTCGATACAACCAAAAGCGCGGTTGTAAAGCGCGTTGGAACGGGAAACAAACGCATTTTATCGTGATTGTATATCCCACGCGCATGTTTTAATTAACGGAATTGTCTTCGTCGGACGGAGTCGCGTGTGATGAAATTATTTATGTATTTCCCAAGCCGGGATTGGCATTGTTGTAGCCGCGGGGGGTAATTGAAAATGCCGCGTTGGTATCGCGGTCCCAGAGGCGTTTGGGGTCCTTGGTGTCTTTGGTAACGCGCGGAGTTCGGAATTTTGCCGCCTGAAGCGCTGCGAGTTAGGAATTTTCTTTTTTTTAATTTATGTTTTTTTGCTATTTTAATGACGCAAATAGCTTGCAACGTTTTGTACAGCGAGATATCCGGGATTGTGGAAAATTGACATTGAGATGGAAGTAATGATGTTATCGATCGCGTATGGAATTGTGGAGTAGAGGAATAAATGAAAAATGCTTGAGCTGATATCGTTGCAGCGCAGCGACGAGCGCGGTCCCGAAGGAAGCTTACGATTGCTTGGGACATTAGGGAGACGGAGACTATAAGGAACTGAGGCGACCTACAAAAGGGCAGTAAAATGATAATTATTGTTGTTATTTTCCTGAAATAATAATGAGAAATAATTGGAAAATAATAATGAGAATAATAATTATTATTCCAATAATATAATAACATAATATAATAATAATAATAATTGGATTATTATTATTATTGTGGTTATTATATGATACCATAATATTAATAATGCTGTGTCTTATAATATGTTTATCATAGAAATCTATTTTATGAGACCTTTAAACCAAGCACTCGTAACAAAAATAAGCGAAAAGAAATTGCTTGTTATTTATTCAAGGAAATTTTTTCATTGCCGTCACTGACAGCAATTGTTTGCACAACTGGTGAGACTCTACATGTCCCTGTTTGCAATGAATCGTTCGATTGCTGTTGCAAAATTGCTCATTTCGATCGAACAATGTTTGTTGAATTATTGAATAATTGAGTTAAATCGATCGAAGATCTCAGGTGGTGTGCGTAGCGACGACATATCCTTCTAGACCTCGTTTACGACACGAATCTTCGATATTCTCGTGGCAAATAGAATCAATCAATTTTCTACGATG
This sequence comes from Sussaba pulchella, assembly GCA_963971145.1. Lineage (NCBI taxonomy): Eukaryota > Metazoa > Arthropoda > Insecta > Hymenoptera > Ichneumonidae > Sussaba > Sussaba pulchella. Next base: position 1,689,442 of record OZ020165.1, on the reverse strand, counting down.
CAGCGAAGTCGTCTGACGAGCTCGGAGCCCTCACGATGCTCATCAACTTCACTTCGATTGTCGTTCAAATATTTATTCGCAACCTCGACTCGGCCCAGAAAATCGGTGAACCTGATTAAGCTTCGTCACGCCACGTCGTAAGCCTGTGCGAGCGTTATTTGGTTCGGTAGACGAACGTTGAATGGAGCTTCTCGCGCTAGAATGAACGAAGATTGTGAGTTAAAAAAATGTTGTCAATTTTCGTGAAAATACTGATACTTTTGAGCGTTAAATTTACCAACGGGATCAATGACTTTCCGTCGCTGATGATAGCCAACGCAACTATGGGTAAATCTTACAGTATTTCTACGGTTCACAATAAAGTGCAGTGATACAGCGTTTACTAAATATCAGATTTAAGCTTCGAAGATTGAAAAAAAATTATTTCTCTGCATTTATTGTTCTTTTTTATGAGCTTCCCATTTTTTTCCCAACTGTGTTAATTTTTTACCGACTGACAAAAAAATTGATCAACTTTTACGTGCTTTGCCAAATTTTTACGGAGGAATTTTGACAATTTTTTATGAAATTTGCATTTTTATTTTTAAATTATTTCTATATTTCATGGATTTTTTTTGGCTTTGTCAATTTTCTATGGGATTCACGACATTTTTTGCAGTGTGCTTAGCCATATGTAGGTGTTTTCCTTTGATCGTTGCGTCGTTGAGGATCTTAATAAGTTTGATCTTGCAGTGGTGGTGGTCGAGCGAGCGTTTTTCGAGAAAACAGCCGTACGTAAAAGGCACGTCAGTAACGCTTACGAAAAAAAGCTCGAAGCGTTTAGCAAAGCCATAAACGCAGCTGCAAAATCGCACACAGCGAATACCGCGGTGGGGATAGAAATCAACGTTTATCAGGACACGAGCGTGAATCTTGCAAAGGGTAATTCATCGAGCAATGAGTGGTTGATCATACGCAATTGTATTTGTAAAATTTCAGGAAACCAGCGAACAGTTCGCTAGATCGGCTCAAACTAAAACGATTTTTCCTGTATTTTTTTTGTCCTAGGACGTAAATTGGCCAAGTTATCGGGATTCAAAGATTTCAGCCAATCACAGAAGCGCTTTGGATTCCATTCGAAGACAACTTCACTCCGTTGTGGAATCTCAAAGTCTTCTGTGATTGGCTGAAATCTCAGAAATTTCTATCGAGAATAACTCGGCAAATTTTCATCGTAGAAAAAAAATGTTCAAGACATTTTGTTTCATTTTTAGTCGATCTATCCAAATTATCTAAGATTTGGTATGAATTTTTTTGTCCTACGATGAAAATTGGCCGATTTATCGGCATTCCAAGATTTCAGGCAATCACAGAAAGTCTTTAAATTCCATTCAAAGACAACTTCACTCCCTTCCGGAATCTTCCGTGATTGGCTGAAATCACAGAAATTTCAAATACGAATAACTCAGTCAATTTTCGTCGTAGAAAAAAAACATCAAGGACATTTCGTCTTATTCTTAAACCATCTATCCATCAACATTTTCGAATATTCGCCGGCACTTTAATTTAATTCAATTTAATTGCAATCTCGTTCGTGTTTCCCGGGCATTAATCATCTCGACGTTGATATCGTACAGATTATACGGTGTTGCTGTCCGTCGCAAGCTGCGACGAAACGTGGAAACTATTTCGACGAGCCCGAAAGGAAAAACTGGTTCATCTTGCCATTACCGGTTGGTATCCCTCAGTCTTCCACTCGAATCGCTCTGTATCTTCGACGAAATTTGTTCGGAACTATTTCAATTCGCCCGGCTTTCCGTCTTCTCGGCGGTATTTTACCCAAACTTTTTACGTATACCCCATATTGATTTCACTTGGGGGCCCTGTTCTTCCGTCACCATGGAAGCAGGAAAGGGCGGAACCCGACATTCCTACGCTTCTCTACCTACCTCGTGAATTCTTCGGACGCCCTCGCGACTATGCAAACATAAATTCTAATGTTTAAGTTGGAGCAAGAAAATTACTTGAAAATAATACGCGAGAGAAAAACGTCTCACGATCGTCGAACAAGCGCGTATGAATTTTTCATAACGCCGGCGTTGATCGTTTTTTTTTTTCATTTATTTTGTCGTGTTTTTTTTCTTGCCGGTAAATTACGCGTTCCATTTTCTTTTTTTGTTATTTCGAGGGGATTCGTTGTAGTTGAAGGAGTTTGGGGGGGGTGAATGGTTGGACGATGGTTTCGTATTATTTTCGGAGTTTTATGAAGCCACTTGTATGAGCAAATATGACGATCGGATTTGGCTTCACGATGGGCCAAGAGCTTTCGTGGAAGATCGGAAATAAGCTGGGATTATTGGGGGGATGGTTTAGAGGCTTGCATTTTTTTTTTTTACAAACAAAAAAGTTCTTCATGACAGAAAAAAACGAGCCTTTGTTAAATATCCTATGAATTTAATACAACCACGCAGGATTAAAATCTTCTACAAAAAAAAATCAAACAAAAAAATATTTCTAACTCTTTTCTGGGCCACATTTGATCGGAGTGTTTAAATATTGGTTATTAATTTATTTTTATATTGAGACCGTGATTGTCCACGACTGCCCATCGACCACGGAATCAGCGTACCGATCGTCGATCCGGGCGACGAGATGCCGCAAATTTTTTTGGATCTGCGAGTGTCGCAAACTCTCGGTTGGAAAAAAATCAATCTTCTCCACGATTCTGCTTTCGGTGAGAATCTTTCATGATACGACAAAGACGACAGTGCGTCATTGAAACGAGGATAATTTTTGTATTGTTTATGAAGCGAGAGATACGATCGGGCGCACTCTTAAGGCATTGTCCGACGAGATACAGATGAAACCCGATTTAGGATTAAATTCGGAATCTCTGATCTCGACGAAATTCCTCGACTCCGAAACTGCAACCAAGCAGCTGATCGTCAAAGCACTGTTGAACTTTCCTCCGCGTCGACGATCCGACGACCGTTATCTCGTTATCGTCTCTCATAAAATGGTCCCGATTATTGTGGAAGCCGTAAGTGCCACACAATTTATTTAAAACCCTTTAGCAAACACTTCGCAATGTCCCAAAAATAATTTCACTGATTTTTTTTTATACCAACAAAATTAGTTGCATAATTTACAATAATTTTTTTATTAAAACCCGTCATTTCTCGATTAATAATTCCATGGGAAAGAAATCATTGTGATAATTGCGTATCACCGACGATGAAAATGACAATTTTATAAATTAATAATCAGTCGTCGGAATTATGTCTATAATTTATCTTTATTGTCATCGATGAAGGCGAGATCCTTGGAAATGCTTCATCCGGAAAGTCAGTGGCTCTTCGTTTTGCCGAATAGCGCAGCTACCACGCGGAACGTAACTGACTTTAATAAACTCTTGGGAGAAGGCGAAAACATCGCTTTCATCCGCAACGAAACCAAGTTCAACGAAGATTGCACGGTGAGCAAGGGAGGGGAGGGTGGGGGCTCTTCTCGCGGAAGCGTTATCCATCTGGAAACGGACATTTATGTCTCATAATTCACCCGTCGACCGTCGTTCGCTCCAGGCAGGCCCGCAGTGTTACGCCAAAGAAATGGTCGGGGCTCTCGCGGCGGCGGTGCTAAACGCTTTCGAACAAGAAATTGAGCTGTACGATAGAGTCACCGAGGAAGAGTTCGATGCTGTACGAATGACCAAAGCCGATAGAACCCGGCAATTGGTTGACTATATTCGCGTAGGTACATTTGCGGCTGGGTAGCAATCGCTTCCTCAATTATTTCTGGAATTTTTTATTGAATTTCTTTTTTTTTTGTTCCTCGTTGCTTTGAACCTTCGGGATTTTGTTCGAAATGTCTTAGATTTAGGCCGAGAGATCGTAAAATGAGATGAATTGAAGAAATTGTTTTATTTTGGAAGGTAAACAATTTTTATTGAATTATTTATTGCTCATAAATTAAGAATGAAATAAAAATTCAATCGACAATAATAGCAATAATAATAATAATGATAATAAGAATAATAATAATAATACTGAGAACAGTAATAGAAATAATAATACAGAGTAAATCAACATTATTATTATTATTATTAATATAATAATAATAATTATAATTAATTAATTAATAATAATAATAATAATAATATTAACATTATTATTATTATATTATTATTATTATTATTATTGCCGATCGAATTCTGATTTGTAAGCAATGAATTATCCAATAACATTCGATTTCCTTCTTAAATTCATTCATTTCTTCAATTACCAGTAAAATTATAATTTTATAATTATTTTTTTAATAATAATAATAATAATATAAATAATATTAATATTGATTCAGTCTATAGTGATATTATGATCATTAATATTATCAATATTACTATTATTATTTACTAATTTAAACATCAAATTTTGAAATAAATAAATTACTCAATACATTTTTTCTTTATTTTTGGTTCTTTTTTGATATCTCGATTATTCTTCGATAGAACGAATTGTACGGAATCAAAAAAGAATCCAAGAGCCGTGTCAAATGTGGCGATTGCACGGTTTGGAAAATGATGGCTGGAATTACTTGGGGCAATTCGTTCGGTCGTAAAAATAAAACGGAGTCCCATCGCTTGATAAACGTTGGCAGGTGGACACCCGGACCCGGCGTTGATTCGAATGAAATTCTCTTTCCTCACTCGAAGTACGGATTTGGCGGAAAGGCTTTGCCGATTGTTGCTTATCACGTGAGTCGTGAATTGCAATTGTATCGCACTTTTCTTTGTTGTTGAGGACGCGATGGGACGATGAACGACGGATTTTTGTTCAGAATCCACCTTGGCAGATTGCGAAGAAAGGGAAAAAGAACAACGAAACAAAATGGGACGGACTCGTCTTCGACATCGTCGATGAATTGGGCAGAAAATTAAACTTTACGTACACGATTATAGACACAAATGCGAGACGGGAAAAGGACGATTCGAAAAAGGTTGCTGCTTCGGATAATCGTCGGGTAATCGACAGCAAAATCGAGCGAAAGGTTATTCTAATCGTGATAATTTTATCCATACTTTTTTACGTCGAAACAAGTTCTTTTAATATTCAATCATAGAGGAATTACGTTTCGTTTTCCTAAAAGTCGGTCCACAAAGTGTAAAGGATTGGATGAGTAAAACAATGGGCTCATTGTTTAAATATTCTTTTTAATTTTAAATCACAACTCTTGGAAGTAGGCGAATACAAATATAAATCTTGTTAAATATGTCACGAGATCGATTTTAAATTGATTTTAATGACACGAAAAATTTCCATGCTCAATGATTCCTCTGAATAGTAATTCATCGAGCTTCAAGAGCTGCTTTTACAAAAAAGCTCATCCATTTTTCCAATAATAATAAAGAATATATAATTTTCTAAAAAAAAAATTGCAACTTAAAAAAAAACTATATTCACATTTTCTTTCAAACGTCTTTCTCTCGGCGGTACAATCACGAGTCGAAAAAATAATAAAAAATTGAAAAGAGTAGTTTCCCATCACCCCTGTGACCTGAAGTACCCCAACCACGCAAAAAAAAAATTTTCCACCCAGCCCCCATATTTATTTACATTTTTTTTCTTCGCAAAACATTATTTCTTTTTCTTAAAAGTTATCTTCAAACCCCAAAAAAGGGCAAAACAATCCGCCCAAAAGTTTTCTTGCAACCCTTTACACCTTTCGTACCGATTTTTAGGCCAAATGACCTCACGCGACCCCTCAAATCGTACCGTTATTGATACAGGACTTTGTAAGATCCTCGACTTTGTCCGGAGAAGAATTGCCCGAACGCGTGAGCGCTCTCGTTCGCGAAGGAGAAGTTTTTATGGGTGCTTGCGCTTCGACGGTGACCGTGAGTTTGAAATCGTCGATGAATTTTACCGTACCAATTTCTATACAAACTTACGGTCTTTTATCGGCAAGACCGAAGCAATTGTCCAGAGCGATGCTCTTCGCTTCGCCCTACACGCCCGAGGTTAGTCAAATGTTCGATAAATAGTCGTTGCTTCTTGCGTTGAATTTTTATCGTTCGAAAAATTCGTTCAAACCTATTGTTAGAGACTCGCAAATTTTTATTATTCGCAATTTTGACAGTCTTGGGCTTGTCTGGCTGCTGGTATTTTTATAATCGGTCTTGTGCTGTATCTCGTCCACGAGTACAGTCCGAGTCCGAAGACTTATGGGGTTGAAAAAACTCCTTTGGGGCTTGCATCGCCTGCTCGCTGTTTGTGGTACATATACGGGGCTCTTCTTCAACAAGGTTCGTAATTGGCGTAGGTATACACGAAAATTCAACTTTTCCGGTTCTATAGAAATTTAGGACTCGAGATATAGCCTGTTTAATAAAAAAGAAGAATTAAAATCGGCTCAAAAACGGTGATTTGAGGATTTATATACGCGATTTCGCCGATTTTCGAAGATACTTTTCTAGACGTGGTTAAAAAAAAAAGGCGCAAATATTGACAACATTTTTTTTGGAGATCATTTATGAACATGGTTAAGTATATGAAAAAAAAATCAGAAATATTAACAAATGGCCCAGATATTACATATTAAAGCACTGTATTTTTTTTTTGCACGCGCGTTTGTGGTGAAAATTCTCGGCATCGATGTGGGTGTCTGAAAAAAAAAACGAACACATTTATAATTGCCTAATGAATGTATCTTCAGTGTGAACCAACAATATTATTTAAAAAAAATTATTATAATAAAAATTCGAAACTTAAAATTTTTTTACTCAATTTTCTGGCGTTGTTTTATTTTTTATATATTTTTTGGGTCATTTAAATTTTTGTTTCTGTGGTTCACACGATAGGTGATGATACTAAGAATATGTTGTAAAAATTTCAAAGCGATCTGAACCTTCGTTCAAAAGTTAGAACTTTCTCAAGGTTCAAAAAAGTGAATCGTGGAAAAACGACTTTGAAGTTGGCGGTCTGGCGCGCAGCGCGGTATCTATTATAAATGAAATCTTACCTTATTCAATAGCATCCTGAGCTATATATAGGACCTTCCACGGAAATATTCCTACCCGTTCAGACTAATGGAATCAAAAATAATAAAAAAACGAAAAATTTAGAAATTTTTCCCGTATAAAAGGCCTCAAATCACCCTTTATAAACATAATTTCCACAAACACAATCCACCGATACTATCGATAACACGATATCCGCCATCGGTAACGAAAAAAAAAAAAAACAAGAAAAATCCCTTTTTGAAACGCATCGCGCATTAGAATCTCAATCAGACTCGACGGTGAAATATTTGTTTGATTCAAAAAGGTGGAATGCACATACCAAAGAACGACGGTGCTCGTTTGATCATCGGAACTTGGTGGCTCGTCGTAATGATACTGGTAGCAACTTATTCCGGAAGTCTCGTAGCTTTTCTCACATTTCCCAGAATGGCCGAAAGCATTACGTCCGTCGACGATCTTATGAGACGCAAGAACGAATTTACTTGGAGTTTGCCAGCCAAAAGCTTCATAGAGCGATATTTGTCGAACGGCGCAACCGGGGGTGTCTACGATGGGCTTTTGGGGGATGAATCACGTAATTCGGAGAGACACGATTCGAGCAATTACGAAGACACCATAGGGCGAGTCAGGGATGGCAAACACGTACTCGTAGATTGGACGATGTCGCTCAGAACTCTCATGAGAATGGATAATCCGTTTATCGACGATGGTATTTGTCATTTTTCAATGAGCAACGAAGATTTTATTGAGGAACCCATCGCCCTTCTTTTGCCGTCAAATAGCCCATATATCCGGCTTATCAATACCGAGTGAGTATCATTCTTCAACTATTTTACCATAAAAAAGGGATTGGAAGGAATGAGGGGGCTTGTGGACCTGAAAAGCGAAAAAAAGTGAGAATCCATTTTTTTTTCCAACTATGGGAGATTAATGAAGACATTAATAATTTTTTTTTGACGACGCAGTTGATATACATTTATTTCTATAATAACTAATCAATGAAGTAACGTTTGAAGAATATTCTATCAAATTTTCATTAACTTTTATGAAAAAATGAGCCATTGATGGAGAATCTCCGCGGACGTCTAAAAAAAAAAGTTTTATTGCGGTACCCCTCATAACTCATCACTGGATTATCTGAGATTGAAAAACCAAAATGATTTTATTAGGTTATACATTTCTGCAGGCAATTACGTCGAGTATTTTGAAAAAAAATTGATTTTTCAATTTTTTACAGCACTTTGAAGTCAAAACACTAATTATTCATTTGAAAAATTGAAAATATTGAAATTTTAAAATACATTAAGATGAAAAATAAAACAAGATATCGATCTGAAAAAAAAGACAATCATTCAGAGAAATATTTTAGAAGAGTTAGTCTAGTAAGTGACGAGGGGAAATAATTGTCCTTCGTTTTTAAGTGAATGGGGAGCGTTTTTTACATTTTTTCTTTGCTTTGTAGGAGTTTTGCACCCTGAAAATCATTCCACCTTGTTGTTAGAATGGTTCCCGAGAAAGCACGCGTATCGTTTCATGAAGGTAGTTTCGGGATAAACACGTTGAAAGTTTTCGCGGAGGATCGCAGCGGATTAGTTTGCGGCTTACGTAAATGAATTTGATTCTTACCAACTGTTACCCATCCCTGCTTCATACGCGGATGTTTGAGATTGTTTCGCAGCATCCCGAGTTAGTCTGTGGTTTTCCCTGCCCTCTTTTGATGATTCGTTTTATCGCTACAACAATTTTGCAAATTTTTCCCTGAATTCCATTAGAAATTGACTATGTTTTTTTTCATGATTACCAATAGAATAATTATCGATGAAATAATACGTCAACAATTGTTCAAGAAAAATGTAAGAAACGAAAAAAAACATATAACTATAATTTTCTAAAAATTGTCCGAGCTTAATAATAATATAATAAATAATAATAATAAATGCAATAGCCGTAGATTTATTTCAACAAATACTTGCGTGTAGACTGAAAAAAATGCACGAATCCGGATTGATCGGAAAATGGACAGCCGATAGAATGCCGATGAGAGACGAATGCTGGGAATCTCCGGGAACGAATCACGAAGCCAACAATCACAAAGTCGACGTTTGGGACATGCAAGGAATTTTCTTCGTTTTATTTTTCGGTAAATTTTTTTCAATGCAACATAATAATTCGAATACCAACCGATTATCCAAATCAATGATTCTGACGTCACACACTTAACCTTCTCAAATTAATTTAAAAAGAGCGATAATCATTTTTTTTTATCAAACAATAAATTTAAAAAAAAATTCTTCAAAAAGTAATTAATTATTTTTCAATAATCAATTTCTCAGTCACTTCAACATTATTTTCCACGACGATTTAGGTTACTTGGTTGCCGTGATCGTCTTGTCTTGGGAATTTTATCGTCATTATCGCAAACTGTCGAAAGAACGGAAACTAATTCGTCCCTTTCTCTCCTGATGGATTCGTCCTTCGGGAGCGTTACGTTTGAACGATATCCGAGACCGATCGAACGTTTTTCCACCAATTGTTGCGAACCGTTCGGTCGCACCGTCCCGCGATTGCGCGATCGGCTCCAGGATGCCCTTCCGCGCGGGGCATCGATCCACGATTGCCGCAAATTATTCGCCACTGGCACAATCCCAACCGACGATTCGCCATTCAGTACCAACACCCACGATCGTTTCGCTCGTGTGTACACACCTTTAAACTCGTCGTTGTCCAGTAAAACGCAACCGTGCGACTACCATACGCGTTCTAAAAGAAATAATTACATAACGAAGCGCTAAATACTCGTCGGCGTGGCGTCGACTCCCCCACTTGATATACGATTTCTTTTCCTCCCTTCCACGACCCTTTCGCGAACTCCTGCCTCCTTCCTTCGAAGGAAACGCGTTAAATGTGTTTTCTGTGGATTTTTCGCAGTTTCAGCTGGAATGCTCGCCGGCTTTGACGCGATCGACGAGCTTTGGTGGAAATTTTATAAGGTTTTTTGATCAATGATTGCTTAATAATTAATAAATTTTTTTGTTGATATAACTAACGATATAATTAACATTAGCTATTACATTAACGATTATTAACTATATATTATATTAATATATAATTAATATTATGGTTAACATTGATATTAACTATATTATTATTATTATAACTATATTATATTTTATAACTATAATAATTATATAATTATTTTTAATTTTTTGGGTCAATGATTGCTGAATAATAAATCAATTTTTTTGTTAATATAACTAACTATATAATTAACTATTATATCAATGATTATTAACTATATATTATATTAATATATAATTAATATTATAGTTAATATTGATATTAATTATATAATTAATATTAATTAACTATTATATAACTATATATTAACGATAACTAAATCTATAATTTTTTTTTGTTAATATAATATAATATAAACAATTTTTTTGTCAATATAACTATCTATATAATTAACTATTATATCAACGATAATTAACAATATATTCTATTAATAGACAGTTAATATTAATTATATAATTAATATTAATTAACTATTATGTAACTATATATTAACCATAACTTAATTTAAAATTAACTCATTTTATCAAGATAACAGAATTTGTATCATCTATACAAAAGTTTTAGAGAAATAAATTGGAAAAAACGACGAATCACGGAAACGGTTTTGCGCTGTCACAGAAGTCGAAGTTGTGATTTTTTCGTACGATGATAATATTCGATAACGAAACGCGACCTTGCCTCTCGATAGTCGAAGGTACGGAGCTTAACGCGGTGCCGGTAAACGCGACTTGCGACTCCTCTCTCGAACAATTCCACGCGATCCGAGTTTCAGCCAGTTTGACCGCGGACTTCTGGCCGTCGCTACAACGAAACGAACTTCGTTCCCGTTGATCGTCGATCGTCCAACGAACGTGTTTCAACGATCCTCCCCCGATGGACCGTTTTGATGCCGATTCGAGTCCACGCATTTCCGTCGATCCGATAAAAAGTGCCGCAGCGGTGGTAATTATTATACTGCAATGTGAGTTCTTCATTGATTCCGCAGACTGCGAAAACTTTTTTGATGTATTTGATTTTGTTCTTTGAAGGTCACTTGGGGTCCAGAGAATTTTTACACAGCTTACGAAAATAATGAAAATTATTCCGGATTTTAAAAAATAATTTTGTCTTTTTTTTTCGAAAAAATTTATATTTTCATACTTCAAAGTAATTTTTCAAGTATTAATTTTTGGATAATTTTTATCTTGAAGTATTGTATCTCGAAAGTAGATACCTAAAATATTTTGAGGAAAATATTCAATTTTTCATTCGTTATTAATATTATCGTAAGAAAATCGTCACCTTTTCGATATTTATTTTTCAAATTATTATTCACGAACTACATCAAAATTATACTTTATAAAAAAAAATATTGCTGATAATTCTCGAAGGCTCAATGAGAATTATAGAATTTTTCCCATTTCCAAATGACGAAAATTCTAATTTAGAGGATAAATTTAAGCACCAGGGGTCAAAATGACCCCATGCGACCATTACGAATTTTAATCGGGGTGTGATCGTTGTGGATTAAACTTCGTGATTGTGATTGTCGTCGGTTCGGTCAAGTGTCGGCAGTTGCGAGCGGTTCTCCAGGAATTTTGCCGGATCTTCATGGACATCCTGTCCATCATCGTCATCCCACCCCCGGTTACGAATATCCCGTTCGATGGACGAGGTTGACCAACGGTCAGAATCGTCGACGACCGGTCAACGTGATGACCGACGTCGTCAACGATCTTGGGGTGAAAATTTTGGAACGTTACATCGAAAACGATGGAAACGTTGGTTTTTCACCGAGCGGTCTGGGTTTCGTCCTTGTGGCCCTTTACGAAGGCTCCGCGGGCACGAGCAGTCGTCAAATCGGCGAAACTCTCGGTTTGCCGAGCGATCGAAGGGTAACCCGTATTGGATTTCGCGACATTCATCGAAGGCTTCGAGTAAGTTGTCAATTTTCTCCAGTTTTTATCGAATCTTGTGCTAATTTCATAAATTGCGATTTTTTGGTACGCCATTTTGAAATTCGGAAAAATAAAAATTTGCTAAATAAAGTACGTAAGATTCTCTGGAAAATTGTATGGGTTTCATATTTTCCGCATTTTTATTAGCAGTGCTATATAATTATGAAGGAGAGTCAATAAAAATCTTATGATAATCAAATTTGAAAAAGTAGAAGGCTCGCACCTATCTTCAATATTGAGATACAGCTGCTTAACTTTGCGAGGATTTAAACAATATATATTTACAAACCCTCTAATAAGCGCAATCGTAAAAACTCGAAAGTCCCCTGAATAATAACAGTCAACGTATATAAAAAAAAACAGTACACGTTCCAGATTTATTAATTCAAATAAAAAAATAGTTCCACATAGAACCACCCATACATTGCCTCAAATTCCTCCCCAACCATTTCGCCAATTCAAACTTGCACCCCTTCATCCACCATTTCCCACCCCAACCCCCAAAATACTCTATTTTCCATTGTATTTTTTAAATTTTCGAGAGCTATCTCAACGCTGACGCTTTTCTCGGCGGTCTGACGCTCAACCGTGACGACATAAATTTGCGAGACGATTACGAGGACGTCTTGCGTTTTTACGGTTTCGATATATCCGATTCCGGTGATGAAACCATGCCGAGATCGACAACCGGCGCAATAAGCTTGACCGAAACGACTCCACCGTCTACCATTAGTACCAATGAAAATTCAACGACGTTTCCAATCACGACGGAATCGTCGATCGTCGATTCCACGACGATCGACACGACCGTGGAAATTATAACAAACACGACGATCAATCGAAATTCTTTGACTTCGATCACCGAAATTGCATCAACGACGACAAATTCTCCCACCACAAACGCGACGACAAATTTTCCAACGACAAACGCGACGACTAATTTCCCAACGACAACGACGACGACTAATTTCCCAATGACAAACGCGACGACTAATTTTCCGACGACAACGACGACTAATTTTCCAACGACGAACGTGACGACATCACGATCTGTCGGACCTGTTGACGACGCGACGATGGGAAATATCACGACGATCGTTTCAACGTCGAATTCGTCGAGTTCGAACGTCGTCGGAGATTTTTCAGTCACGACGATCGATCCAACGATGATTACGAACGTTGTTCAAACGATGATTGATAACGCGAATGCGTCGGTGACGACAGCGACGATGCAGCGAATCGTTGAAAGTCCAATGACGAATTTTTCCGTTGCTGCTGCGGTTGTTGATGGGCAAACGCAAAGTTTTGACGGTTCAAGCGTGTCGATGGGAACATCCGGCAGCGATAACGTCGTCGTTGGAACGTCAATGATGACAATCGTGACCATGCCCATGGCTGTCATGGTCAATGAATCCGTGCGAAGCACTGAAAATTCGCAGAGAAGAAGTTTTGACGAATCGTCGATAATTGAAAATGATGACGTTAAGACGAATCCTGTGACGGTCTCGACGGATTTTACAACGATGGCGATGGGAAATTTGACGATGGGGGTTGGGACGAATTTTACGAGTGCTGGGATGTATTCTATGGGGATTGTCGCGACGGATTTTGCGACCGTGCCAGTGAATGGGATGACGACGACGATGACGACGATGACGGAGGGTGGGAGTGATTTGGATTTTTCGACGGGAAATGACGGAACGATGATGGATTTCTCGACCATGGGGGATATTGATGACGGGGTTACGACGATGATGCCGGATGCAATGACGAATACGGTTCGAAAACGTCGAAGCGTTTTGCAAGGACCTTCCGGATATTTTTCGAGTTCTGCTGGTGAGTTTTTTTTTTTTAGGGGGATGAGGATCAGGGAATTGGGGGAATGATCTTTGTGGGGTCTTACTTATTGAGGCTACAACGTTGTCTATGGGGGTTTTTTTTTTAATTTCCGTCTCGGCTTATTATATTTTTGTTTATAATTATTATTCGCATATTATATTTATTTGTATTTTTCTTTAACTTTCTACAGTGTTCGGTCTCGATTTTTGGTGCTCTTTATGGTTTAATTAATAATTTTATTGTATTTTTGCAATTTAAAATTGAGAAAAATTATTTTTAATCTTTAAGCAAATTAAAAATTTTTTTTTTTTTTTAATGTCTCGTCGTTTCAGACGACAGCATATGGCTCGACGTGTTCGGTAGATTGAACAATAATGACGATTACGAGTCTCAGGATGACGACATTGTGGAAAATCCTAATTCTTCGATCGAGTTGGATTTTCTCATAAACGGTTGTGATTACTCGCGAGTAACCGCAGCTACTTACACCGCCATATTGCCCTTCGCTCACTTTTCTTCCCTCCGGACATCACTGCTCGAGTTTCCCTTAGACGTGAGTCGATGTCACCAATTTTTCTGCATTTACGTTTCGTTTAAAAATTATTCGTCCAGATCAACCTCATCTATTTATTGATTTACGGATTTATTGATTTATTGATTTATTGATTTAATAATTTTTTTCGGTACAATTGAACTACGAAGGATCCTCGATACAAGATTCTCGTGATGCTACCGAGCGAAGCCAACGGAACGAGACGTCTGGCGAGGATCTTATCGTCGAAATCGATCACGATCAGACATTTACGTCGATCGCTTCAACCGACCTGGGTCACTGCGATTATACCATCGTTCATGCTTCGGGGATTCGTGACATTGACCCCTTACTTGCAGAAGGTGAGTATGACCCGATTTCGAGGTTTTTTTCTGAACAATTGCAAAGTGACACCGATTATTTTTTAACATTTCAAATGGGAAGTTAAAAATTGTTGATGAAAATTTCGACGTAATGTTGAAAAATAATCCAAATAATAAAATAATAATAATAATAATAATATTAAATAATAATAATAAATAATAATAATAATAATAATATTAAATAATAATAATAAATAATAATAATATTCCAATAATAATTATTCAAATAATATTGATGATGATATGAATATTAATAGTATTTAAAATAATATTCTTGTAGTCTTGGAGAGCTTAATAAAATATCGACTAAAATGATTAGTAGAATTACTTTTCAAAAAATTGAACCGAAAAATTTATTTTCATAATAGAATCGAGCTCTCCTGGAAGGTAAGAATATTATTCACCATACCATCAATATTATTTATCGGAAAAAATTAATCTCTCCGTCGAATATTCAAAATAAAATCTAAAAGTATGAAATATATTTTTATTAGAGCTCTCTTATCATCAATTGGCCCTCGATGGAATTTTCCGCTTGCAAATCCCATCCGCTTGCAAATTTTAGAACTTTTGCCTTCTAAAAAAAAGAAGAAAAAAACAATTAATACCAACTTCTGCAAAAACAAAAGAAATCTATTTTTCCATGAATTATCCCACTCTTTTTTTTCAATTTAATATTTTTTTTTTATCGCGCTTAAATCTGGTTTCCACTTTCCGGTTGTTCTACAAAGTTAACGATTAGCGCGCGCAACGCGTTCATTGCAAACAGTCTCACGCCAACACCTGCAGCATAATCCATATTATTGCTCCATTTTCGCATTAGTCTCGCTAGTTGAATCTGTGCTCCTTCACCGCGCGTCCACCTCCATAACTTTTCCACGTAATACTTCCGGTTCTCCACGTTGAAATCTCTCCCGTGACTATTGCTCATTGTTTTGCAATCAACGTTTCAACATCGAACAACAGTCAATGCCGAAATCATTTGTCGACGGATGAATGAAAAATCGGTTAAACAAATAAAATAAACGAGGGATAAAATAAAAAAACCTTGACCAAAATAATTTTGAAGAAAACACAATTTGTCGTAGTTAGTCATTGTGGACGTTTTTGAGCTCATTGTTTTGCAATCAACGTTCCAACGTCGAACAACAGTCAATACCGAAATCATTTGTCGACGAACAGTTGAAAAAATTGGTTAAATAAATAAAATAAACAAGGAATAAAATTAAAAAACCTCGAAAAAACAATTTTAAAATAAACAAAATTTGTTGTAGTTAGGAATTGTGGACGTTTTTGAGCCAAGAACCGCTGATTTGTCGCCAATGAGTCCGGATTTGGGTGTTTACGCGAGGGATATACAGCAGAGCATCGGCGTGAATATCAGAAATAATAAGAAAGGCGGTATCGGTGGGGCAGGAAGTGGGGATGAGAATCAACAGAGGCAGGCACAAACGGCGAGTTTGGCCAGAGGCACTCGAGGCATCGTCGGTGTTCCTCCCTTCCTCGCTGCCGGAGGCCCGATTTCTCCTCGATCAATCGGAAGCATACATTATTCTCCTTATCCAGGAGGCGCAGGTTCGCATTTCTCAATCTTCTCAATTTTATTCTTACTCTTATTATTTTATTTTAATTTTTATTAAATTTTAATTCAATTTAATTTAATTTTTATTCGATATTATTTTATTTCAATACTATTTAATTGTTTCCTGATTTAAATTAATCTTAATTTTGTTCAATAATTATTCTATTTAATGCTTTTTCAATTTCATTTAATTTTTCTTTATTTAGGTTATTTCAATTGAATTTAATATTCAATTGATTCAATTTAATCAATTATTTATTAATTTATTGTCCATCAATTAGGTTATTATTTTATCGTTCAAGATTTTTTCCATTCCATTCATTTATTTATTCATCCATTCGCTTAATTCAATACGCAGTCCGGTAAATTGTCATCCCAAAGCCACGAATTGTTCTCACCAAATTATTATTCAAAAATGAAGAGAAAAAAAAAAGAAAAAACGGAACAAAAATGATTTGACAATGAGCTGCGTCGGGTCGAATCGTTTGCCACGTCCTTCCCTCCCCCCCTCCCGCCCCGGCCGTTCATTTATTTCCGCTGATGGTCGTTTAACCCAACGTTCACGAGGCGTTCGCGAGCTCTCGCGCGTTCTTCTCTCGTTCCCTCCCCGACGCAGCGTCCGAAAGCCTCCGTCGCCCGTTGTCCGTTTCGCACGTAATTGCCCTCTTGCGCTTCTCCCGGCCGCGGGATATTTTCTCAGTATTGTTGTAAAGTTCATTGAATTTAACGACCGATATCCTGCGTGAGTCAGCACCGACATCGGCGGACAGCTGGCCAAGAACGACGAACTACTCGTTGCAGTTTCGCGGTTCACCGTTTGTGAATAAACCCAACCAACCCCTCTTCATCCTCTTCCTCTCCATCTTCCTCCTCTCCCTTCGTTCCTCACCGCCAGAAGCGAACTTGCGCAAATTGTTACGAGGGCATAACATCAACTTCAGCTTCCACTGACTTCTCTAACACGTTTTTTTCTTTATTTTATTTTAATTTTTTTTTATATATTTTTTTTTTTTATCCCGCGGCGTGTGAGCTCGTGGAAGCTCTCACGGCGAATGCATTCACTCGTAAAGTTCTCCACTTACGAAGGTTCTTATCGTGGTCCCATCGTCCATCCGCGTAATCGACTTCTTCGGGACGAAATTACGCTCGACCCGACGGACCTCGGGATATGGATTTATCGGATCACGGTGACGTGGCTGATCCGCTGATTGAGCGACATTTATTATGTCACGGGAGTTTTTTTTTTTTTTTTTTTTTTTGTTCTTTTTAGTTTATTCGGGCTTGTGATGGGGAAAAATGTTGCAGCCGGGGAGGATTGAGAGAAGGATTCTTGCTGGAGAAGATTTTTTTGTTTAGAATTTTTTTTTTCGGTAGTAGAGATTTTTTACGATGAAGAGTATGATTATTATTAACATTAGGGGATTAAAAATTGATGGTAATGATTTTTTTTTATCAAGTCGAAGCTGTGGAAACCTGCAAAAAAAATTTTCTCCGCGAATTGGACCCTCTTTTGGATAGAAAATTTAGGTTATTTACGTTATTTCCGTGAATTTATTGCTGGACCAAATTTTATTGTTGAAGATTTTTTTTCGGTAGTAGACATTTTTTACGATGATAAAAATAATTATTATTAACATTAGGGGACTCAAAATCAATGGCGAGGATTTTTTAAATTTCAAGCCGAAGCTGTGAAAAGCGGACAAAAAATTTCCTCCGCGAATTGGACCCTCTTTTGGATCGAAAATTTGTAGATTAATTTAAAAGTGCGATTAAATGATGGAACATTTTCTTCTCTGATACCCAAAAGCTTTGTTTCTTTGTTTATTTTTTGAATTAGCGTTTGCCAGATTTTTTGCTTCTTTCAAAATGATTTCTTATCGTCAATCGAGCATCGAAACTTTTCTCCATTGTTATTTTTTTTTGTTGTTCTTGTTTGTTTTTTTGTTTATAATCGCAGGTCCAGTGCCATTCGTGGTCGATCGTCCATTTCTGTACTTCATCATCGACGACCAAACGTCGGTGTCTCTGCTCGCTGGTCGCATCGACGATCCTCTAAATTCGAGGATCGCGCTCTGAATAAAACCCACAATCAGGAGATACAATCGAACCACGTCAATCACGATCGTCAGAACGTGGGTAAAAAAAAAACACACACACACACACAAAAAAGGAAATAAAAATAGCTCACGAGTGAGCGATCGAAATAAAAAACGAAATTTTCGAAGCACCACGAAATTACGTAACCACGTGAAATTTATTGATCAAGAACTTAAACTTTAATAGCTCTCAATGTAGCGTGATATAAATATTGTCGAGTTTGAGAATGTTTAGTTCATTCGCTCGTGATTCGATTTATCATTTCTTCTTACGCTTCGGTCGACCGTAGATTCCGTTATTTTTTTAAGCTTTCGCTCTTCCTCTTCCTCTTCCGGTGAACTGTCGACCGTCTCAGTGCTCTCTTAATAACACGAAATAATAATAATAATGATGATAATAATGATAAAATATTACCGCGTACGATATAAAATATCGAAGTAGCAAAACCAGCAGCCATACAACTACTGTGCATCTACTTTTCTCATCTGTACAATATTCATGCTCCATGAATAATCAACGAGCTAAATTCCTGCTGCAGCGATGCTCCCAAGTCGCCGAAAAACAAAAACCAAAATACAAAAAAAATCAACGGAATTTCGCGATAAAAAAAAAATTTGTGAAATAGAATTGCTAAGATTGATCTGCAGAAGCGGCAAGATTTTGGCATCGATGGCCTGACGAAAAATAATAATAATAATAATAATAATAATAATAATAATAATAATAATAATAATAATAATAATAATAATAATAATAATAATAATAATAATAATAATAATAATAATAATAATAATAATAATAATAATAATAATAATAATAATAATAAAAATAATGAAAATAATAATAATAATGATAATGAAATCAATAATAATAATAATAATAATAATAATAATAATAACATCAATAATAATAATAATACCAATAATAATGATAATAATAATAATAATAATAATAATAATAGCAATAATAATAATAATAATAATATCAATAATAATAATAATAATAATATCGATAATAATGATAATAATCGCAACGATAAAACAATGCGAATCGTCGCGGCTTTGCTTCGATTAAAATTCTCATCTCCGATCGTTAAATTTACTCACTCACTCTTTTTTTTTCTCACATCTTCACCTACAACAATCACCTAAACTTTGGCCTCTCTCTCTCTCTCTCGCTTTCATTCACAAATTAAATTACAAAAATTTAGTTACGTAAAAAAAAAAATCAAAAATAATAATAAAACGTAAGTAACAATAATAATATCAATCGTACGCGCTAAATGATAATAGTCCGTTAGTCATTGACTTGTAAAGCTACGAGAATATATTATATAATCGTCGATTCGATTCCAAAAAAAATTCTTAAATTCTCAATGCGAAGGTCTCATCGTGTTCTCATCGTTTTCGCAGCAGGGAGGGTGCGGAAACGCACTTTTATGAGTATTGCCACAAAGAAAAAGGGTTTGAGGGACGTCGGGAGTCGGGGGAAAACACGAGTAGCTTCGTAAGCGAGTCAGTGAAGAAGCGAACGAGTTACGATCGAGAGGAAATATTGGATGGAAAGGACGAAGGACGAAGAACGACGGGGGAGGGATGAGGAAACGAGAGGGAACGCAGAGGCAGACGACTACTTTTGATAAATTACTATGTACGCGTTGTTTACACGATGATGAACGTACGGACGGTCTTGCGATGTACACGAAGCGCTTATAAAAGCGCGAAGGGGGGGGGGGGGGGGAGGGAGGAAGGTTGGGAGGCTGGGAGGCGGGGGATGAGGGGTTTATATCGACGATCTCGTTTTCGTACGGAAGGGAATGCGGACCCCGGGAAAAAGGGACGAAGGAAGGGAGGGGGAGGAAGGAGGTACAATGATTATTCGAGATTCCTCGATAATTCAAGTCACGTTCTTCAGTATCCAAGACGTGAATTTTGAAATTCTTGTGCAAACGCCCGGTAAATTCGCCTCGGCGCAGCCTATGCCCCAGGATATTATACCGGCGAGAAAGTAACGACCGTCTTTGCCACGTACTTGAAGCGGTCCGCCCGAGTCGCCCTGCGAAAAAATTCGATAAATCTTCGATCAATCGGAGGGTTCAGGAGACGGAAGGTAATGCGAAATCTTTTTCAACCAGCTTACTCGAAATTGTTTTCGTGTCTTTTTTTTTTTTTTTTTTTTTTGCAATCGTGATTTCTTTTTGTTTTGTTTTTGTAGTTTGATATCGGATTATTGAATTTTTTTTTTGTTGTGCAATGAGGAATTTTTTATGGTTGTCGGTTTGAGCGTTATATTGCGGGGTTTATGGCGTAATGGGGGATGAAATTGTTCTTGAAATTGTTGCAGAATTTTAAGCATTTTTTTTTTTCATTTAAATAGCAGGCGATGATCATTGATTCGATTATTGGATTAATTTTCGTTCTTAATGGAATGAAAATTTAGGGGTTGTTGAGATAAGCCTCAGATTGCGTGGCTTACATCATTATTGAGAATAAAAATATTCTCACGATTATTTTGACATTTTTTTTTACCTTCTAATTTTATTTTTCTATTTAAATATCAGCCGATGATTATTAATTTAATTATTGAATCTCGATGCAATGAACATTTTTTTTTTAATGCAATGGAAAATCTGATGGCTGTCGAACTAAACGTTTATTAATATGGTTGAGATAGCAATGAGGAATAAAATAATTCGCGAAATAACTTTAAAAAATTTTCATCTCCCAATTTATTCGTCTTTCCATTGAATTCTCAACCAAATATTAACCCCATACGGTTTCTATAAATTTTCCGCGTTCCAAAATGTCGAAGAATATTAAAAATTGTTCGAACAAATTTTTTTTGTTTCAATGCTCAACATTTTTCCATCGTCGAGAATTTCACCGTACTTTCGCGTGGATCTCATAACGTCGCGAATGAATGAAATAACTTGCCTGGCACGAATCGTGTCCTCCGGTCTCGTAGCCGGCGCAGAGAAATATTTCCGGAATAAATTCGTGTCTTCCCGCACGGAGAAACATGGATTTGCATCGATCGTTGCTCACGATTGGCACCGACACCTGTTTCAATAATAAACGTGTTATTATTCGCTATTTTTCTTTTTCTTATTTTTTATTTTTTCATTTAAAAAAAAAATAATAAGGGTGTGAATAAAATTACCTCTTGAAGTACCGAAGGAAGGGTTCCGCCCTCGCTTAGTCTGCCCCAGCCGGTAACCGTAGCGTTTTCACCGACCAAAAGATCCTCAGTAGCTGGCAGACATATTGGCGATATGTGCGGGGCAAATACGAGAGCGCTTTCGAGACGCACGAGAGCCAAATCGTACTCGTAAGTGAAAAAATTGTACTTTGGATGAACGACTTTTTTCGCAATTCCTCTCTCCACGTATGGCAAACGTTCTTGGACCGATGAAAAATCGTAATCACCGACTCGTATTCGTATTTGCGACGTGAGCAGGCTGCAAAAAATAATCATAATTGCACGTTAATTTAATTGTTTACACGCGAAGATTTTGACACGACTGTGAGACGATTTTTTTTTTTTGTGTCGAAGGCAGCCGAAAATTATTTAGTCTGGAATGGAGGTTTTGGAAAATTTCTGAACGGTGAAGAAACTATTGGTATGGGGTTTTTATTTTTTATAATTTTAACGCATTTTGAAATGACAACATTTTCAATTTTTTTAAATGAAAAATCAGTATTTTGACTTCTAAGTGCTGTCAAAAATTGAAAAATTAATTTTTTTTCAAATACTCGACGTTGTTACGTGCAAAAACTTATCGCCTAATAAAATCATTTCGGTTTTTTGATCTCAAATAATCCAGAGATGAGTTATGAGGGGCACCGCAATGAAACTTTTTTTATTAGACGTCAGCGGAGATTCTCCGTCAGTAGCTCATTTGTTCATAAAAGTTCATAAAAATTTTATGGAATATTCTTCAAACATTACTTTATCAATTAGTTATTATAGAAATAAGCATATCTCAACCGTGTCATAAAAAAAAAATTAACGAAAATATGCTTTTTCATATCGAATCAACCTAACCCCCCTCCCCACATTAACGCAGCCACAAATAATTAACCCCCGCCGGTCCGGAGGGTCTCGATAAATCCCTGCATCAACAATCAAAACAGACAAAATACTCACTCGTCCACGCAATGACCGGCGGTGGCGATCCAATTGGCATTGAGAACGGCACCGCCGCATCTGTGTGTGCTCGAAAAACCGAAAAACGACGTTCTTCGCACGGAAACTTGCCACGGCCATCGTCCGAACGGTGCGTCCTTTCCTCCGACGATTCTCGTTTCCGGTCGCGGAAACAGAGACGGAACTCCGCATTCCGTTTTGTCGCCTTGACCCACGGCCGAAACCGTTGGCACGGATCCGAGAATTTTTTGCGTCGTCGCGGACGAACCCACCGTCGTTGTTTTCATCGTTTTCGTCGTCATCGTCGACGCCGTCGTCGTCGTCGTTCTCATCGTCGTTGTCGTCCTCGTCGTCATCGTCGTCGATGAAATCGTCGACGCGATCGTGGATTTTGTTTTTTCGATCGGTATCGCGATTGTCGTCGTTGGAGAATTTTTTAATGGTAATTTTGAAGTTTCATCGGATGTTAGACCGATTTCCGTGATTGGGTCCGATGTCGTGATCGAACTTCCGGCCGACGGTGTCATTTCCGTCGTTGGACGATTTTTTTTACGATCCGCCACCAGGGCACTCGTTCCGGGGCTTTTCGTGCCGCCCGGAGAGGGTTTTCTTCGTTTCGTCGGCCTTGGCCTCGTCAATGCAGTCCCAAAATCGTCCGTCGTTATGTAATGAGCCGCGCCGATCGACGGTTTTTCGTATTCCGTGCTCTGAACAACGTCGAAACGACAAAATCGGAATTTTTAGAGATCATTCATTTGATTTTTTTGCAGGTTTTGAAATCGTTATTTATTTTTCGATATGAAAAATGAAGGAATATTATTGTTATTAATATTATTTCATTTTTTATATTCTAAGAAAAATAAGAATTGAGAAATTATAATTAATATATATATTAACTGACTGATAATTAATTAATTAGTTAACTATTTATTATTTTATTTTAATTATTATAATATTTAACTATAATAATATGAATAAGATAAATAATAATATAATATAATTAAGTGATATTAATTATATTAATATTATTATTATTATTATTATTTTTTATTATTATTCATAAATTCTTCTATTTTAGTTATTATAATATTTAACTATAATAATACGAATAATGTGAATAATAATATAATATAATCAAATGATATTAATAATAATATTATTATTATTATTTTTATTATCATTATTTTAATAATGCAATTTCTCTGGAAGTTTGGTGTCGATCGAATCTCCTTATCGAAACGTATTCGACGAAGTCTCGAAAACTTAGAAAATCGTCGTTTCCGTGTCAAACGAAAGAAATTCTTTTCCATCCCATCTCAAAAAAAAAAAAAAAAAAAAAAAAAGAAAGAAAAGAGAAAAATAGAGAAAGGCGGATTAATTTCCTGAGAAAGCTGAAAACCCGGTAACGTTCCTCGGGTCGCCAACGATCGCTCGAACGTAAAAAAAAAAAACCTGAACATCAAGGATAAGACCGTCAACCGGAAGTTCGTCTCCCCCCCCCCCCTCCCCTCCTCCGTTCGCCAATAATTTCCATGTTCTGTATTGGGAATTGGAAAGTACATTGCCCATCGATGGAATCGTTCGAAAAAACCTTTTCACATCCTTTTACGGGATTTCGTTGAGTAACGTCGCTTTGCAAAAGTTTACAAGTTACAAAAAAACAACAACAACAACAAAAAACGTTCTTTTCCATAACGATCGATGCAAGCAAGTTCGATGTCATTGACTCGAGACACGTTTGACCAACCTGTTGCGACTCGGTTGATTCGAAACTCGGTCGATTGTGCTGTTGATGTTTAACCGGTGCTGTGTCTTTGTGACTCGTAACGTCGGTCCAATGTGGTTTAATTATCGAATCGACGGTAGGCGTCCAGCTGTGTTCCGACCAGAAACCGATGTCTCCCTTGTTACCGCTGCTACCGGATGTCCCGGTGGACGCTGTGTTTCCAACGTTTGGATATACGGACGATGTCGTTGTCGTGCGAATCGATGGGTAATTCGGGCTCATCGTCGTTGACAATTTTGTGACGAATGCAGGTTCGGTCGTGACTCTCCAGTGAGTCGTTTGCGCTGATCCTCCGCTTGGAGATGGACGAAAAAGATGGTTTAAAATTAAAGAAATTAGATGGTTTAGCGTGACTTTGATTTACGCCTGTGTATCAAATTTTATCTTGATCGGTAGATAAATGAGAGATTGGGAGATCTGTGATGTACAAACGGACGGATGGACCGACGAATCAAAAGCATTGGGGTTTTTAGACTTTTATGACACCCTAATGAACGATTGGTTATGAGAATTGATCGCTTTTCTTGTGATTTTTACCTTGATTATCGCATAGATTTTGGGGGTGCAAAGATGGGGCTTCGACGAAATCGATATCGAACTATTGCATGTTGGCAAGTATTACCTGGTTGATAGGTGATCGTCCTCGTGGATGCTTTGGTACGTCACCGGCTTAGGGGTCGTTCGACTCTTGGTTGGCTTCTTCCAAGTTTCCGGTCGCGACACGAAGTTCGGCCTCTCGTCGTGATCCCGTTCGTGATCGATCGGGGAAACCGGTCGATAAGTACTCGTGCTCTTTTGAAAGAGATTTAGTAATACATATTTATAAACATGGATAGATTGGCTAATTTTTATTTAAATGCCAGAGGATGAGGAAAATGCTAAATTTTGAATTGAGGATGGATTAGTCTGATTGTGAGATTAACAAGGTGCTGATTTTTTCCAGGACAAAAATGTTCATTTGTGTTTTTATATTTTGGTTATTTATATATTTTGATTATTCGGCACTGAATTTACCAGATTTTACAAAGTCTTAGAATAAAAAATATATATATTTGTGTTTAATGTAGAAATTTTAATTTTTTTGAATTAAACGCGAGTCAGTCTATTTTTGGCAAGCTGCTGATCTGTCTCCAAAAAAATATATGAATTATCTCTATCTATTTATGTGTGCATATATCGATATATTTTAGCACTAAATAATCGATATTTACTGATTATTTACACCATCAAAAAAAAATCGCTAATTACGCAGCCACCAATTTTTATTCGACAAATCAAAAAACCAAAAATCCATTCCTACGTTCGTAAAAAAAAAAACGTTTCAATCGTCAACTCGCCCTCGTAATCTCAATTTTTTCCACTAATTAATCCCTCTACTCGCCATCTAATTTTTTTTTCCTCCCGAAGACATAAATTATTCTCAACTGCGACACAAACGCCGGTCACAGGTAAAATTTTCGTGCGACCGTAGCTCGACGAGACAATTCGTCAAGATTAAAGCGTGGAAAAAGTTTTTTTAATGACTATCGTGTCGTTATTAATAGACGCAAAACGGTTTATAAAAGCCACTTACTCTGTCATCCGGTTGATTGTGAAGGTAAGACGGACGGTAGACGGTCTCGTGAGCGACCTGATCTTGGCCGTCGTTGCCGTGCGTGTGAACGTTCCAAGAGACGGGTGCGGGCGGTCGTGTACGCAAACTCTCGTGAACTTCGGAACCTTGATTCTTGCCGGGTAATCTCGTCGATATCGTACTCGCGTCGTCGATTTTATCCTTGAATCCGGAATTGTGACAACCCGGATCGAACGAATCGGTCGTTGGTTGTCGATTCAACGGACGAGGTCCAACGTTTTGCGGCAATTTCGACCAACCGTTGTTCGAATATTGATGCATTGTTGGTCCGTAATCGTGAAATTCCGAGCTTGGTTTTGCCTGAGGCCTCTTTTGCAACGGACGCGACGATCCCGGGACGATCGCGTGCGACGACGATGACGATGACGACGGTCTATCGGCATTTCCGTGTAACAAACTCGTCGTACCGGTGTAAAAAAATTGTTGGGGCTGTTGATGAGGTTTTACGCGATTATTCGCGATCGACGATGACGTGCTCGACGACGAATCATTCGGCGATGACGACGATGACGCGTTGTTGTGGACGCAACAACTTCCGAACATGAAAGAATCGACGCAGACACCCGCGTGAGTACCTTCGGTTTTGATGCACTCCCATACGAACATGCACGTACCGAAATCCTCCGAATTGGATATTTTGCAAGGTTTCGGACTGATTTTGTAACCTGTACGGAAAAAATTGTAATTTAATTTTTTTTTTGCATTGAGATGTAATTTGTTTCGTGACGATTTTTTTTGTAGGTAATGGAAACGTTCGAAGTTGATAGAAAAAATAATTAATAATTTTTGGAACTAAGAACATTTTTTTTGGTGATAATCATAGGTGGATTATAACGAGCTATTGTTTGCTTCCAAATAATCAAATTAATCTCTTTTTTTACAGAGTTACTAAATTAATATATTATATTGATATATATTCATTATATATATTATTAACCTATAAAAAAAATATAGAAAATAATACATAATAATAATAATAATATATTATATTTATTATTAATATATAAAATTACATTAATATAAAAAAAATTATTATATTAATTATTATTATTATTATTATTTTATATATTGATATATATTATCAATATATATTAAAATATTAATATATGCAACTATATTAATATATTATCGCAAAAAAATATGATAAATTTATTTTCCCAAAAATATTACAACGACCATGAATACTCATTATTCGTTTCCAGATCATCGTCTCAATTCAAGCTCATTTCACGGGCATTTGAATCTTCGACAATTCGCGGTCGAGTTAGTCGTTCCCGTCGAGTGATAATTATAAACTGGTTGATAAAATAAATAGCGCGAATTCGTGGCTCGTCGGTAATGAGGCAAACGGGATTATCAAGAATCACGCGGGGTTCGGAAACGTTTTTTTTTTTTTTCACAGGGCAATAGACGGTTAAACGTTTAATTTAGTTGGAAAAGATAAAGAAAGTAGAAAATAATCGCGGTTGAGCGAACGAACCGCTCTCTCTTTAATTATCGTTGTTTTACTTTGCGGTTCTCACGTTTCGGAGTAAAATAATGGTCGGGTCGGTGAGGCTTAAGGCGGTAGCCGTTGGTGCCTTCGAATGCTGCACTATGGCCCCGCGCGTGAGTGAGAAGCTGCGCTCTTGTTCTCCTTTCGTAGCACCGGCAGCAGAAGAGCAAGAGCAGCAGAAAGAGCAGCAGCCTCACTGAGGGGCCTCTTGACCTCCTCCTCCCCTCCGCCCCCTCCTGCCCGAAACCCGATGGGTCTCTCGGGACGAAGCGAGGGGCCTCTGTGGCGGTTCTTCGTAGAACGGAGTCCCGAAACTCTGAGGATGACTGCGGAGCAAATAAACTCGCGGAAAAGAGAAACGATTGGAGATGAAAAGAAAGGACGGAAATTTCAATTGCGACGATTCCCGTTCGTGAGTGGAAAATAAAGAAAGAAAGATGTTTGAGATATTGATTTCTTTTATCGCTGCTCTATTCGTTCTTATTAATTCATTTGTTGATTTATTTATTTATTTTTCTACGATTTACATCGATGAGTTGACGAGGTGAGAAATATTGAAGATTATTATTTTTTGCCATATTAAATTTAGTTGTTAATTTATTTATTTAGATTATTCTGCCAGAAATATTTGAAATGATTATCTTTTCCATCTTTATTTAAATTATTTGTTGATTAATTTTTTTATTTAAGATCATTAAAAAAGTTTTGATAATTTAATTTAAAAAAAAAAAAGCTTTCTCTCTCTGCTGTGGAGACTTGATTGATTATTATGCAACCACATATAAACGATTATCAGTGCTTCATCGACGTTCTTATTAAAAAAGTTATTCACTATCGTCTGCCCCATAAAAATCGTTCCAGAGTGAATTTTTTTCATCGTCATTCGAATAATTTTATTTCAATGCGAAAGATTCGCAAATTCGTAAAGTCGCTCGATTTTCCGCGATTTCGTAACGTTCGATTAAAGTTGATTTTGTGGGGTGTAGATTTTAATTGTGATTTCATTCAGAAGTCGTTCGATAAATTCACGAGTGAATGGGTTGCTGGGTCTGTCACGGTTGAGAAGGGATTCACACAAGCCGAGAGCCACGAACACGTGCGCGAACGAACAACGTAAAATATCAGGTATTACTGACTGTGACCTCGATTGAGAGAAGTGAGAGACCTGACGACGCCCGACCACCAGAGAATCGTCGCCACATAACCGATCCACCGCATCCTGGTTCCTGAAAATCAAACACATTTCGTATTATTTAATTCGTACTCGTATTATTCACATATCTTTATTCTTCACCGGATATTTAATTAAAAATACATGTGTGTTGTTAATTATATTTATATTTATTGTATTTTATCGTTTTCATATTTTTTTGGCATTTATATTTCCATGCACATCATAAATGTTTGCCTCGGTCGTCAGATTTACCAGTTTTGTTTTATTTCAGCGCAGATCGTAAAAGCAGGAACGTAAAATTGCAAATTTTTCCGTAACTAGCAATTATTGTTTGAGACATTGAAGAATGACGCTGTGATTATGTACAAACTGCAGTCGTATTTTTGATGAGAGCAATTCGAAATTGTATTTTTTTTTAAATAATTTTCCACTACTTAATCGACAACAAAATTATTGTTGGGATAGAATCCTACAATACTTTGAAAAATAAAATTATTTCTCTCCCTTCGGAGGGTGAAATTTTGAAAAAATATTTAAATTTTGCCGATTCGCAGCATTATAGTAATAATATCAATAATTAAGAAACGTCAGTAATCAGGTTCGAAGATTGTTTCATCCCTGGCTTTGATACATTCTTTTCTTTTCAATACTAAGAGCATCCAAAAAATTCGTTAAAAAATGCAAAATCATGAAAAATGAAGAACTAATCACAGCGCACCCAATCAATTAGACACTCCAAGATCCCCAACTATTCGTAAAAAAGAAGACAAAGTATAAAACAAAACAACCATCCGATGT
Organism: Sussaba pulchella; assembly: GCA_963971145.1. Classification (NCBI taxonomy): domain Eukaryota; kingdom Metazoa; phylum Arthropoda; class Insecta; order Hymenoptera; family Ichneumonidae; genus Sussaba; species Sussaba pulchella. The sequence continues at coordinate 1,659,968 of OZ020165.1, read as the reverse complement.
CGTCGCAGTTCCATGAGAAAATAACATTCCTGCCATTTTATCGAGACCACCTAGAGCCCCCAAAGACCTCAAAGAAGTAAAAGAAAACAAAAAAAAAATACCGATAAGAAAGGAACGTTCCAAACCCGTCTCCCGTTCGACGTTGAGCAGCTGTTCGGTACATGCAGTAGCAAATTGCATCCCACGAACGTACGTAGCAAAGAAAAAAGAAAAGAAAAGAAGAAAACAACCGAAGATGCAGCCACGCGGTCCAGCCGAATTTCGGTCGGCGAACGAAATTAGTGATTCCCCTTCTTCCAAAGAATAAAGAAAAAAATAAAAATAACCTAAATAAGTAAATAAAAAAAACCCCCCCCGGAGATGCGTCAACGATTGAAATTCCTGCAGCGCATACCGGGTCAATCGTCGACCGTCGATCGTTCGCTCGAGAATGCATCGAACGAATGTAACCCGCGCGCCCGGTCCGGCTACTTGATCTTGTACCGTCCATTCCCGGTCGCTCCTTTTCTCTCTCTCTCTCTCTCTCATTTTCTCTCTCTTTTCCATTTTTTTCTCTCCTCCTCTCGTTGTCTCTCGCACGCGCCTCGGCCCAAATCCCTTTTTGACCCACAGCTTCATCCCGCGCACATCCTTCCAAACCCAATAATTTATATAAGACTCTGCTATGCTCTGAATAATAATTATAATTATTATAATCATTATTATTATTAATATTGTAATTATTATCATTCAGAGGACAGCGGAGTTGCTTATATATATCGACAAAGATTTGGTATCTCAGATTAAAAAATTTGTTTGAAGTATATGTAAGTAATAATAGAAATAATAATGATTTACATATATATAGTTATTATTTTTAAATTTTTATACCTATATATATCGAGAAAATAAAATATACATTATTATTATTATTATTATTATTAAAATTATTATTATTATTTTTATTGTTATTATCATTATTATTTAATATTCAGAGCACAAATCTCTTTTTGACCCACAGCTTCATCCCGCGCACATCCTTCCAAACCCAATAATTTATATCCTTCCTCCTGCCCCTCCCCCCTTCGCCGCTCCCCCGCGTGGCTCGTCCTCTCGTCCGCGGCGAAAACCCCCCGAGCCACTCCGTATCCTACATAATAATTTGCTACAGTACCACGCTGTTCAATTAACTATACACATCCCCGGGCGCGGAAGAAAGAAATGCAACAATCCGGCCAAGATTCGAAACGTTCCGGAATCCCGGTGCGAAACAAACTGAGCGTCGAAATTTTTCAAAGCCGTACGAAATATATTTCGAAAATAAGATAAAATGAAATAAGATTGAATGAAGGCTTCGTTTTTAAGTCGGAAGAGGGACTTGCGAAGGCGCCACGGTCGCACAGGACCCAACGAAGCACGTCCGATTTTTGCGTAGCCCCTCAATCCCCTCCATCCTGGACCGCTCGATCGTTTTATATCCTCCGGCACATTGCTAATACGGTTTAACGGTTTGATAGCACAGCGATAATGTACATCGCGGTAGTTGCTCCTCAATCTTTCGAGTCTCTCAGGTTCGTCGCAATTTGCGATGCCAGTTGCTTTCCAAATGGTCCGTATCGAATCGATTCGTCGATTACTGCAATTCCGTGCTCGAACGGAATTGATTATTCGGACATCGCGGGGGCAATCAACCAGCGGGAGCAACAACGTCGCAACGTCGGAGAGGCCGAGCGCGAGATGGGCGGGGGGGGGGTGAGGATCGAACAACGAAATAAAACACGAGTCAGCGTTTCTGCTACGGCTGAAGATTTCTGAACGGGTATGTATACGCAAAATGTGTCTATATATATTTATAAGTGTTTGGTAAGGTTATTAATTAAGTTGAAATTATTATATTATACCAAACTCAAATCATGAATTAATATAATCCAATGAAAATAAATTTACAATTCATTTTGATGCGTATAATATATGGGTATAGATTATTTATCATTATTATTTCAATTATCAGTATAGATTATTATATCAATATCAATCAATATTAAAAGAATTCTAATCTCGGGAATTCGAATACAGTCTAAATTAAATTCGCATAAAAATATATATTACATTATATTCAAAAAGAATAATTCAAATTAGATCGATTATATCTCAATACATAAACATAATAATTTGCAAATCTATTTTCGTTGGTCCATATCAATATTCAAAATATCCCGCATTCAACAATCAAATCAACATTCATCGGAAAATATGCCTGGAATGGAATTCGTAGAAGAATTAATATCGCATTAAATCCAAAACGATTATTTAATCCAGATCGATTATACACCCATCTATATATATATACCCATGCATAAATATATATGTTAGCGACCGTTGGCGCGCGCGCGCGCCCGCGTTCACGGTTGATTATAACGGGAAAGAAGGCGAGGTGCGTTCGGTGTAGTCGCTTTTAAACTCGTACACAAGACAGGCGCGCGCGTTAGTAGTAAGTATCTCGAGGATATCCCAGCATCCCGCGGCCGCGCGAGCCTTACCATCTAACCCGTTGCCTAACCACGATTATACCGATGCTATATTTGCGGCACGCACGCCACCCTCTCGTCCCCCTTGATCCGAAAGGGTGGAGGGGGGTGACGATGTAGCGGGGAATTTCCAGTTCGATATTCATTGCGTTTCGCAGTGGTAACAGCCGGTGTACCGAGAGATAAGACGGTAACATTTCGTTGGGAAAACTCGTTGCGGACCATCGTCGTGGTGAAAAAAAAAAACCATCGTCGACGTCGTCGTCTCTATCGCAGAATCGGGTTTGCATTGGTAATCGGAAGGATGACTGGCACACACGTGCTGCAAGACGATCGCAAACGCGTAATCGCGTGAAGTCTTTTCGCACAGCACGCGCCGGGGGTGGGAAGGAGGGGGGGGGGGCAATGGAGAAATATTCTCTTACATCCGTGCATTGCCCTGTACGTCGGAGTCGTGCGGTGCCTGTTTTTCGCGAAAGATAAGTGGGACGTGCGTTTGTCTCGGCACTATTCACACGTGTAAGCTGGGGGTTTTTTTTTTTGTGTTTTTCCCTCATCATTCTTTGCATCGCTTATGTCCGTCGATGTATGTATTTATGTATGGATGCAAATACAAGTACATACGATGGGAGTCATGGTAGTGATTGTAATGATAATTTATAGGGATTTTTTTATCGATCTATATATTAATATTGAAATAACATTAATATATGGAAATTATTATTATTATTATTATTTTTATATACATGAACATTTTTTTACTCTAAAGTGTAAAATGTTTGGAACAACAATATATATAGGACTCTGCTATACTCTGAATAATAATAATTATAATCAGTATTATTATTAATATTGTAATTATTCAGAGGATAAATAATAATAGCAATAATAATGATTTACTTATATATATATATTTTTCAATTCTTATATCTATATATCGAGAAAAAAATATACATTATTATTATTATTATCATTATTATTATTATTATTATTATTTATCATTCAGAGTACAGCAGAGTCGCTATATATAGATATATATATATATTTATAAAGATCTGAGATCTTAGATTTTTCGAGATTTTCGTATATAAATCCTTATATGTCCATGACTATATATAGTCATAGATTAGATTCTAGATTGCAGATTGCATATGTACACATATTTATATATGCACATATATTTATCCGTTTACGTATCTATTTTCCACAAGTCTGTATGCACGTGCGTCTGTATATTGCGGACCACATCTATCTGTGAATGATTGCCACGAGATTAGTCTCTTTCTCTGTTGGGCGACAGCGGGAGCGTACGTGACCTAGCATTTATATATACATGTATATATGCGTATCTATATATATATATATATTTCCGCGGTTGCGATGGTTATAACGTGCGCCGAGGTTGCGCTACAATATCGCACCGCAACTGTGCTGGTTCCAGACGTCGCAAAAAGTGACACATATTCCGCGTCGACAATCCGTGGAGACCGAGAAAACGTACCGCATCGGCACACCGGTGTCACCCGCCACCGGGCAATATGGCGTAACACTATTTCAGTTCCGGTTCCGAACATTATGGCGCTTCGAGCAATATCGACTGTTCCTCGTACGAAGACTTTTATAACAGCAACACGGCGCGTGTTCGCCCGTGGGATTCCGACAATGTCGTTCTCGGGGGATGCAAGGGTGTGATGCTTGTCCGAGACATCGAAACGAGGGTCTGTTTTCCGTACTTGAGAAAAGATGGGGCAGCTGTTCGGTGGCAATTAGGCGAAAAAAGAAATAATCTAGATTCGGGACTGACCGTCGGAGAAATAAGGATGCTGCTGCACTCCGTTATGCAGAAAATATGCGGCAGAATAATTATTGTATCAGTGTGGGTATATGATTACTTATAAATAATAGTCAGAGTAATGGAATGGAAAGAAATTATTTTGAATATAATATTATTATATTATTATATAATATGAGAATCTTATAATAATAATGATAATAATAATAATAATAATAATAAATTATTATTATTATTATTATATATAATTATTGGAATCTCATTATATAATAGTATAATAATATTATACTTAAAATAGTTTCTTTCAATTTTATTACTTTGACTATTCCAATAATAATTATTTATTTATTATTTATTGATATTATTATTATTATTATTATTATTATTATTATTATTATTATTATTATTATTATTATTATTATTATTATTATTATTATTATTATTATTATTATTATTATTATTATTATTATTATTATTATTATTATTATTATTATTATTATTATTATTATTATTATTATTATTATTATTATTATTATTTCAATTTTTGCTGTGCACTATTTTTCTATCGTGCATCATCATGCGTGCATGAGTTCAAATTGCACGCATAATAATAATAATAATAATAATAATTGAGCTGCAAATAATTATTCGTATTTTTCAATAGCAGTTTATCACAATCGATAAGCACGAGCCGTTGAACATCAGTCTTGCCCGGTCAATTTCACAACGCAGCACCGTAGTGTCATTGAATCCATCATACACGGGTCTTATCGCTCGGTTCTCGCAGACGTCTATTATTGTAGCAGAAGCTGGATGACACACTCGATAGAACGCCAGCGCGAACGATCGCACGGTAAACGAGGAGCAATTGCGTGCAGCTTACAACACGGTAGCTCTCTGCTCCACGTGGGGATCGTCTGGCTCGTAATAAACACCGATGCGTCTGTCCCGCGCGCTTATCCGTTCGAACACGAATGCCCCGCATTCGCGGGATTTATGCACGTGCATGTGTGTACGCGGGGATATTTGTTTCGATAAATGCATTGTTTCGAATTGACATTGAAAGGTTTTGAATAATGGCGCGGCCAATTTTTTTTTTTTTACGGGCAGGTCACAGAGGACACGTGAACGAGTGAGATTGTCGACGAGGAGATGTATCTCGTAGAGATTAATGGACCGAGGTAAGCTGATCGATCGGTTGAATTATTATTTTGAGGCCGAACACGCGATTGTTTTTATCGGAGCGGAATTCGATTTTTTTTTAATGGTTGACAGGAGCGATGGAAATTTCGAGATAAATCGAAATCGGGGATTGACCTTGTTACGATCATTTCGATTGTGATGATACGATATTGCAATATTATAGTATATTATACTTCATATAGTGTTATATTGAATATTATACTAGTATAGTGTTATATTATAATATTATTCAATATACAATTTATCATACAAGTATAATATGTCGTTATAATTGTAATTATTGTAGCAAGAACAATTCGTGGATTTGATTTTTTTTATCATATAATATATAAAAAATATTAGAATATCTATAATATTCATAATATTGTATATTATTAACACCATCAATTATTTCCATCAATCGGTAGTGCAAATATTTTGCCTTTCCCATTATTCTCGATAAAAATGAAACCCCGACGTTGTCGATTCCGCGTAATCACGAAAATAACTAATCGTTCCCGTCTAATTAGTTGCCAACAGATTTAACACTACAAAAAATTCGATCCGAACCCAAAGACACAACGATTCCATCAACCGAAGCTTGAACATCTGCTATACGCGTTCCTGAATCGAATTACTTTTTTTTTCCATCCCAAATACATTAAAATTACTCGACGAACCTAAAATTACGTAATCGCAATCGAGTTTCAATGAATGAACGGTATATGAAGCGAGGTAACAGCGCGAGCAACACCGGTCGCCCCGACTACACTCGTACTCGCTCGCGGTTTCCAACAGAGCTATTACGGAAGTACGTATAACCTCCCGCGGACAACGGTAATAAATAACTGTCAATTGTCGGCCCCATGGATTTTGTTTAAAACAAAAAATTTGCATCGATTGCAAACAAAAATAACTAATGAATTTTCCAACGAGACACCAAAACGAGGACCGAGATTATCAACGATTCAAATCGATCCTTCCGGAACCCGCCACTTCCGGTCTCACAATATTACCGATAAATTACGCTTACACCACACACCTATTTTTTTTTTCGATCAAACACCACACACGGGGTCAATTGGACCTTGCACAAACTTTGACCGTCCGCCATTTTGAATCCAGCCGTACGATCGGGGTTGAAAAAATTCTCAATTATACTTTGGACATTATTTAATTAATTGATATCAATAAAAAGTGCGATTGAAATTATTTACATGCTTAAAAAAATTCATGAAACAAAAAACTTTTACTTTGAAGAAAATAACAGAATCAAAATGACCCTGTAAGGGATTAAGAAAAAGTAAAACGAAGAAATCGGCACTCGTGAAAAATGTCGGCACGTTTGCATCCGTTAAACGTCATCGACGTGTGTTTTTTCTCTTCATAATCTTACCATCGGTCGTCACATCGCGGGTCAACGTCGACAAACGCATCAATAACTAGTCGATTTCGAACAGGTTGTTGTCGATCGACGATCTCGTATTATCTTCCGCCTCTTCCTCTTCCTCGTTATCGAGGCCACTTCGTCGATTATCGTCCCTTATCGACGCAAATATTTCTTCGTCCTCACAACGATCGACGATATTTCGTATCGACGATCTTTCGATTATCGACAATATAAAAAACTTCGATTCAACGTTAATCCCTTTGCGATAACTATTCGTTCTTGAACGTATCATTGTTGATATCGATAAAACGCGTTTAAAGGTCTCGACATCGCGACGCACATACGACTCGACATTTGTTTGTTTAAAAAAAAAAAAAAAAAAAAAAACTTATGTATTTTTTTTCTTTCCGAGTGTTTAAAATTTTTCTACGTCTTTACCGGTGATTAGTTCGGACACTCGTCGAGTGCACCACGAGTCGGACATTGGGACGAGAGCACGAGAAGCGCATACACCAGAGCGCGGTGTCTCGCTCCTGACTGAAAAGTCTCCCCGACGGCGATAGATCCTGGCGCGCGAGCCAGAGCGGTCCCCCGATCGGCGCCCGAAAGTGTCGGGCCTCGGGATACGCGAGACGGTGGCGGTAGAGAGACCGGCGATCGCCAAGCAAGCACCACCACCATCGTCGACATAACCAACGGCAGCAGCACCGGCAGAAGCGGCAGCAGCGGGCAGCGTGTAATTCTGCCTGTGACCGGTACCGAGCATTGCCATCACGATCGTCTCGTGGATGGCTGCTACCACTCGGATCTTGCCAGCTCGCCTCTTCGTCCTTAACCACCTTCCCGAAGTGAAGGAATGGGTATGTAGGGTGTGTAAGGATTATATGGAGTTTTCGTCGATGGAATCGGATTTACGTAGATTTTATCGAGATTGGATATAATTTATGGGGAATTTGGGTACGACGGATTGGACGGTGTTCAATTTTCTATCGCAGATACATGATTGATATGTAAATATTACAATTATAATAATTATAATATTTCTCTATATATATTTTAATACAAATTATAATAATGATAATAATAATAATCATATTATCAATGTTATCATTATTGAAATTTGTATGTAAAATAATCTATAAATGAATAAGTAGATAATAATAATAATAACAATTACTAAATTTTATTATTATTTACGGAAATAATGATAATAATAATAATAATAATAAATTAATTAATAATAATATAATAATCATAATAATAATAAAAATTATTATTAACTATTATTAATTATTATTATTATTATCTACTTACTAATTTATAGATTATTTTACATATAAATTTCAATAATAATGATATTGATAATATAATAATTATTATTATTATCATTATTATTAATATTATTGATAATAATAATAATTATTATTATTAATTTATAGATGATTTCACCTATAAATTCCAATAATAATAATATTGATAATAATTTATGTATGTATTGTATAGAAATTATTTATCTAATAATTAATATAACCATCAACATTTATTATATTATTACTATCATTATTTCTATTCATTGCATATTAAATATCGTCCGATTTACTATCCATGAATTTTCTATAGATCGTCTAAAATTCCCATACAGTATATATCTGCCCAATTTTATATCTATAATTACCCATATTCTTCATTTACTCTATATATTTTTTTCCACTCGGCTCTCTTCCTCTTCCTTCCTCTTCCTCTTCCTCTTCCTATTTCTCTTCCTCTTTCATTTCCTCTTCTTCCCCTTCCCGGCGCATCGCTCCCGCCAGTCACCATTCGTCGCCGTACCCCGAACAATCCTCGACACCGGTCCAAACGTTCTTTATCTTTCGCCGCTTCGATCATGACCGCACCGAGCACTTCCTTCCTTAACTCGGTTCAATCTTACGCTCGATCCGGATTTGCCGATTCAAGGTCACGGAGAAAATGTGTCAAAAACTAGCGCGCGTTGCAGTCGTTGCAGTGGTTGCAGTCGTTGCAGTCGTTGCCGTCGGCCCGCCGCCGACGACGACGCCGAGAGGTTCCTCGGGACCGACGCCTAACGGTAGCCGATCGCGCGAGCGGGCCCCGAGCGCACCCGCCTTCTCCACCCCTCCACCCCCCCGCGCGCGCGCGCGCGTACGCGCTCCACCGTACTTACTCTACCGCCGGTTGTGACCGCCGGTAACGGCAGGGGATCGCCGGACTGCCGAGCTACCACTTGCCCGTGCCGACGACTATCGTTCTATCCACCTTTTCCCTCCTCCTCCACCCGCCCCCGCCCCTCCCGCAGTGCGTTCGCCAGGGCGAAGGAACCTTGCAAACGAACGACCGCTCAGTCATTGCTGCATGCATGCGCTTAGGACGTATATAGATATACCGGTTGGTCAAAGTTGATGCAGCGTTTGAATTAAAATTCTCGTAAAATGGTAAATTCATTTGTAGCTCGTTTTTTTTGTTTTTTAATTGAGGGTGAGGGTTAACAATTACTGTTTGACTGTGGTTATTATTCGTGGTTTTCGGGAGGAGGGGATTTTTGTTTTTGTTGATTAGGGAATTTTTTTTCAGGATCTTTTTAGGGATAATGTATTGTAAAATTGGTGAGTTTGTAATTTTTCTTCGTTATCGTTGAGAATTGACAATTATTTTTTGATAATTGTTGTTACATAATTGTCATAATTATTGGTCGGAAAAAATGATTTTTTTAAATTGATTATTAAATTTTTGTTTTCAGTATTTTTACATTAATATCAAAACAAATTTACAACACTTTTTTCACTACCGTCAATTATCGCCAGAAAAAAAAAACATTCAATTCATCATTAAATTTTCAATCCCGCATTTCCACAAAACTTACAAAAGTCGTCCATAACTCGAAAATAACTAAGAAAAAAAAAAAGAAAACCATCAACCCATCCTGTCGTTCTGTTCACCGCGCGTTGTCCCGCTGTCCATCTGCCCGCATCTCACCCATTCTACATAAACTCTGGATTTATGCCTCGAGGAAGTGACTTTACCGATTCGTCAATCAAATGACACATCCCGTGATATCTCCATTACTACTTACGGGAATGCAACTCGAGTGTGCGCAATCGTTTGCAACGGAAAAAAAAAAAAAAAAAAAAAAAAAAATAATGGCAAGGGGCGAAGAGGAAAGACAGGAGTATGAGGGGGGAGGGGGGCAATATGGTCGATTGTACGATGCCGGATACCGGCGTGCGGTGCAATGTGGCGGTCTCCGAGCCGACGACGTCAAACGGTTAGCGGTTTAGCCGCCGTTTGCACCATAAGCATTTTCTCTCCCGGCATATGCATGACTATATCTAACGCTTTTATAGTATCAAACGTTATACCTGTACCTGTGCTACACCGTTATTGTCGTACATGTGCACGTTGTGTACCTTACGATATACGTGTTTACAATGGCGCCGATGCGAGAGGCATAATATACGCGCAACGAGCGCCGTAAGTTTCGTATATTTAACGTTGGGTCGAAAAGAACGGACGTACGTATGTATGAGCCATATACGACGTTTATGGCTCGTACGTCATATTTTCTCTCGTTCTATATTCTCGATGGGGGATCGCCGTGTTGACCTGGCCAACATGACCGGAGTGAAGAATTTCGAACGCAGTTCGGGGGGGCTGTCAAGCGCTGATTATGATTGTCAATCGATAGGAAAGTCAATTCAACGGAAACGTTTTTTCTCCTTGACTCATTTGAAATATTCTTTAATTTACGTAATGCTCTCCCAACGATTAAATCCCTTGTCCAAATCTCGACGCCTCGAATAAGGGACTGACAAACTGGCCAAATATACCGAGTGTCGTCGTATCTGTCATTTTGACCCGCGACGAATATCGGGATGGTCTCAGTATGCCATTATTTTTTGCGACATGACAATCCGACCTTATCTATGTTGCGTTCGGGTGTTGTATTTTTATACAATAACACGGACTTGATCGCCCGTGTAATCGAATGTAGCTGTTATCATCTTCCTTACAATCTTGCTTTTGTTTTTTTTTATTTTGAAATCGATTGAGTCTTTGGCGCAATTAAAATTCTAAAACGACCGAAATAAGAACAACCTCAATATATATCTGTAAGGAGGTAGAGGCAAGAACGACTATTAATGACAGGGCAAAGCTAGGTCGACGCGGTCACCTCAGGGCACGGAACTATTAATATTTCGTTCATAAAATCCGTTTGCACGAACAGCGACGACTCGGAAGAGATTTTCTTGCATCGCTTAGCCTATTTTCCAACAAGCCAAAGGCGAAATCTTACAATCGGTTAGGGAGAGGGAGGGGGGGGGGACTCGGCTATCTTACTGTAGACCTCGTAGTCGAAGCAAGTAAAAGTTTTCCTCACATTTTTATCGTTGTTTCGAGTTTATTGTTATTTTTTATTTCTTTCTCGTCCATATTTTATTTTTTGTCGTTTTTCGAGACTATTTTTATTTTTTTAAATTTCATTTTTGTCCATATACCATTTTTTAATGTTTTTCGCATGTATTGTTATTACTTTACTTCGTTTTCGTCGATATTTTATTGACCCACGAACGTGTCTGATTACACACTGGCTGTATCTACTGCGGAAACGTTTGACGGGTTTTCAGAGATTTTTGTGCTTATGATTGTGGATTTTTTTTATAGCTGTGGCACGATGTGACACGTTTACGATTTAAAGATAGAAAGCAAGATGTTAAGGAGAGATATAGGAATATTTTTGACGGTGGGAAGCATTCAGAACAGCTGATTTGTATTCGTGTAAGATGATGACGATTTTTGATGTTCCATCCGTTGTGGGGAAATATTTGTAATTGGCATTGCCTCGAGGCCAGCTCGGTTGCGAGTCAATGACTCGACTGCGCCGTTCTCGTCAAATTGTTTAATTACGAACCATCAATTATAATCAACGCTAATTGATGAAATATTAATTATCTCTCGATAAGGATTTAATTAATAGTTATCTCAATTTGTAACTCGTAATTTTATCGTTTCGTTAATTCAATTCGAGGCTCGAATTTTGGTAAGAAAATTAATCTACGTCAATCATTTTGTTGTTCTCCCTAATTACAAAACAAACAAATAAATAAACCAAAAATTCGGTAATTAAAATCGACGAGAATAAATGATTCGACAAAAAGAAAAAAAACCACGAATTTTTCAATCAGCTCGAAAGAGTTCGCTAATTCGATTCGAGGCGTTAATTTTCGTAACAAATTACCATACATCAATCTTTTTATTGCTTCCGCTAATTACAAAACGAACATAATCTTCCGCTAATTAAAATCAGCGGGGGAAAAAAATGATTAGGCGAAAAAGAAAAATTAAATAAATTTTTCAATCGGCTCGAAAGAATAACGTCGCGAAAGCGGACGTTGCACGGGTTCTCCCGGCCCCCACGTGAGCCAAGTGTGGGGTTCGAAACGAGCACGTTCCGGTGCATCGGTTACAGCCATTAAACAGTAACCCCCGTCGCGGATTTTGTTATCGCGAATTAAATCTCATTCTCATTTAAACCGAAGGAGCTATACTTTTAAGAGATAGAGATACGACGTCTCGTTAATTCCTCTCGACTCCTCTTTTCCACAACATCGGTATATAAATCACGCTGACGCTGTGAGGGGGCCTCCCTTCCAAGCCCCCCCTCAGCCCCCGTGCCCCGAGGGCAGGCCGGGTGGGGGGTGGAATACGTTGGACGAATTTTAATTTGCAAGTACAAGCCCGGAGGAGGCTCGCCTCGCAAACGACGAGCTTCACGTTTCTCGGGCAACCATGCGCGCTTCTTTCGCGTAATGCGATAAATTCAATTCGCCCCGAACGACGGACGCGTGTCAGTTAGTTGGAACGGTTTTTCGATAAGTTCTGTTTTTTTCCCCTCCTTTTTCGTTTTTTTTTGTTCCCTAGGTTATTTCTTTTTTCTTCCATCTTTCTCTCAATATACTTTCTTTTATTAATTCTTTTTGTTTTGTTGATATTTTATTATTGTAAAACAATGACAATAAGGGTTATAATAATGCTTGAAATATAATATAGTTAGTTAACGTATTTATTGATCAATTAATTATATCACATTTCTTTCATTATCGTCCCAGCTCAGTATTATTATCATTATTATTTTCTTATTATTATATGAATTTTTATGACGATTGAAATTATAGTACGATTGATTCATATATTATTTGATTATATATGAATTATATATATATATATATGATGCATTATATATCAAACGTAATGCGATAAATTTAATTCGCCCCGAACGATGGACGCGTGTCAGTTAGTTGGATCGGTTTTTCAATAAATTTTTTTTCTTTAGTTTTGTTTTTTTTTCTTCCGTCTTTCTTTCAATACACTTTCCCTCATTGATAGTCTCCGGATGTTATAGCCAGACGGAGAGAGAGAGAGAGAGAGAGAGAGAGAGAAAGAGAGAGAGAAATTACGAACGACTGGAACGAACCCCGTAGGACCGGAATCGATTGCAGCGCGCGTGCGGCTGACGCATCTTGTTATGGCTGGGATGTGGCCTAGCGGGCGTCGCTTTTGCACGATCTACCACAAACGAATCCAGCAATGCAAAAAAAAATAAATAGATTCTGTAACGGAAGGAAAAAATGAGAGAAGAAAAAATAACGACGACAAGAACTCGCAGACGAAGAATGAGGGTAAAAATATTTATAAAAGAAAAATCTTTATCGGGATGAAATATGTTCATAAGAGATGCATTAGAAAAATAGTGCAATTGCAATGAGGAGCTCCGCCCGTTGTAAAAATCTATCTGCTCCCTACGAGATAAGCTTTGATATCAATCTCAGCCTCCGGAAAATTTTCAACTGGTTCCATATATTTTTTTTTTTATGGACTCGCCAGTCGAATATTTTTTTTTTTCCAATCGATTACTTTTTTACCAATTGAATATTCCAGTAGAATTTTCTTTCGATCGAATATCATTTCCACAATGTTTCCTTTCTTTCGTCAATATTATACATTTTTTTCCACGACCTAAACTCGTGGAATTAGCAGCGTTGAGGTCGTCGCAAGACCGAAATTTGAAAGTAACATATCGTCGAGCGATGAAACCGGGTTTTGTCGGATTGCATTAAATGTAATAAATGTCGGAACACATCGTGTTACGGCTACCGTGAGAAATATGGGATTTAACGTACAACCCTGTTACCCGGAATAGCTCCGAGGCTCGACGAATACGCCGTTTCCGGCCCTTCGCCCATGGCCCTGTGTATGTAAAATATATAATACAATATACGAATATAATACTGTACGGCCCAGAAGTGTCGTAGCATTGCACATGACTTCGTTCGTGCTGGCGAGGCTCGAACGCGTGTCTACGGGAGAGACGCGTGCATGCGACCAACGTGTGCGACGGTCAACGACAACGGTTGTTATGCCTATAGGACTTTCACAATCGTACGACGCGAAGCATCGTCTAATTAACTCGAAAGTCGAAAGTAATGTTGTTTGCGGACATTCGTTCTTGGTTAAAACGACGGAAACGACGGAGTTCGCTTCCTCGACGACAATTTGTAGAAAAAAATGAAAAAAAAAATGAGAGAAAAAATTATCGTAATTACGGTCGTTAGGTTTGGGTCAATGGAACACTCTCGATTCGACGAAGATTCTTGCGGTTGAATTTTTTATATTTTTTTATCGTTCGAACGATGATCGGTGAAAAATTAATTATATTCGGTGGCTGGAACTTTCATTAATTTTGTGTAATGTTTTTCGATGTAGTATTATTATTCTAATTCTTTTCCATGATTATTGAATTTATGATTATATTATTATAATATAATTATGATTATAATTGAAATTATAATCGTGATTATAATATGATTAATTAATTAATTGAATTAAAATTACCAGAAATAACCTAAAAATCAGATTAAATGATCAATCAATTATATAATTATATAATTATATATTATATAAAATTGAAATTATAATTTTTTAAATAATTTAAATCTCTTGTTATTATAACTATTATTATTAATAAGAATTTTTAAAAATATCAGATCAATAATTTCATCCCAATTTAGATTATTTCAATAACATAAGATGAATAAAAATAATAATAATTATTATTTCTAAAATTCTTATACATTCTTTATTATAAATATTATCAAATTTTTAATAAAATTATCTCTGACATTTTTCGTTCCGAATCGAAACCGATATTCATATATTTTTCTTCAATATTTCACGATTACATCAATGATATTATAATTTATATTCAACGTTGCACAATTTATTATTCACAGCGACGAGCGACAGTGAATTGTATCACGTCCAGACACGCAGATTATTACTTTTGTCACTTTTTAATCATCATTGTGTCACGAAATGTCGTATCTTCTCGTTCGCCACGCGTGTTTCCGACAAGTCCGGGATTGAATCGTTCGGTTCGCGGCAACACCTCGCAGCCGGTCTCATCTTCATCGTCACACGATTTTCATACGACGGTTCGAAAACCCGACGTGGAAAAAAAATTAATAAATATGACGATCGGCTCGCATCGAGCGTGGAAAGAAGGTAATAAAAATCGATAAATAAAGCAAAAAAAAAAAAACATTAGCATAATAATCGATGGTGCCGCAATTATCGTGTCAAACTGTCGAAACTTTAGGCGCGACGTTTATACCAACCCCACCCCGTCGGTTGTCCATCTCGCCCGTCGATCGGCTCCCGGCTTGTCGATTAAAAAGCTTCCATTTCAGCCATCGGCTTCTCTTTCCCCATCGACGTCTCGCGTTAACGTCGCTCTCGCGTCGTAAGTATAATGTTTAAGTTATGCCGGTCACACGTGTGTCCGTGGAATAGCGTAAAATCTTTAAACCGAGGAAAAAAAAAATAAAAGAAAAATACATAAATAATGAGATGGCGACTGGACGACTCTTTCCTGGCTTCGATGCGAGAGAAAAGCGAGAGTTTGAAAGAATAATTGCCAAGCTCGGTACGTAGCTTCAGTCAATCGCCAGTTGTGCATACGAGTTACAGCTTCTCTCGTTCCTTTTTTTTCTTTTCTCTCTATCCTATGCACACTAAGACGCACACGCTGGGATGGTTTTTATTGGGATCGTTTTCGAATTTTTATTACGACGAGGTTTCTATCGATTTTGAAATAATAACAGAAATGTTGAGTCTAATTTGATTTTTCTAGTACATTTTTTATTGCGCGCGGGTTTAAGGTGAAGTTTTCTGTTTGATATATATGCAATTTTTTCTTGTTTTTGGTAATTATATTGGCGGGGTGAGTAATTATTCTTGGAAAAATCTAATGACATTGGAAATTAACGTCTATGAATCATACTTTCAGGAAAAAATATGCATGTATGGGGCATTTTATGTCACGCTTACGCCAACCCTCAAAAGATTATTATCAATTTATTCAAATAATTTCCAATATCTGAGCCTCCCCCCTCACCCCCACAAAAATTTATGTAAAATACTCTACGTAAAATTTACAAGCAATCACAATCAATATTGGGCCCTAGAACCCTCCAATATTCCAGTTACTTCGGAATTATTAAATAAATAAGATGATAATTCTATTTTTTTCGTGAATCATTATTATTATTTATTATCATTTTTTTGGGAGTCCCTCCGCTAACATGATCACAAAAAAATATAGAAATTTAATGTATTTCAAACGAGAAACTTCCCCCAAATCCGCGCTTACTAAAAATTGAACCAAAACGGTCAAATCAAGCTCAACATTTTTGTTATTTTTTTCTAATCAATATCGAAATCTTGTCCCAATTAAAATCAATAAATGATCCAAACGAGAACCACCCTAATAGACCCATACTCACACACACACGAGCGAGAGATGTCGTGTGAACACTTGGCATGTCTCGTTCTCGTTCGTGCATCACAGCGTTAATCCTGTCGAAGCGGCCTTAACGGCTGCGGCTTGCTCGCGGCCGTCCACCGGACTCCTCTCGCACCACGCGCGAGTTTAGAGTTTCGAAAGGGAAAGCACCTGACGTACGAGAGTAACTCCGACGCTTCGGAATAATGCTGCGCTAGCATACAACGTAGCAACCCTATCTAATATGCTTGCGCGATTAATACGCAACGACGTGGCCGAGGAGAGCTCGGTGCAACCCGGAGCCATTGTAATTTGGTGAAAGTCCGGCCGAACCGACACTCGTGGATTCTTATCGGATTCAACTTCGCCGTCACGAACAATACGAGCAGTCACAGACGCTCGAAATATGAATGTATATCTTTTTTTTTTTTAAGTACGTGCGTGGCGGCTCGTCGTCTGCAGTCATTCATTTATTTTTCTTTTCTTCTTTTTTGTTCTATTGTTGTTGTTATTATTTTCTATTTTTACGAAAAGTAAAAATTTGTTTGGCTAGAATTGGCGTGTATTTTGCAGATATTTGAGGGGTATATTGTTAATGATTGTAGGAAATTTATTTATTATGATATCATGATTTATTTTTTTTCTATAATCGTTTATCAATTAATGAATCATTTTTAACGAAGAAAAATAATTATATTCATCAAAATTTCACTTGGAATTGGAATATAATAAAATTATTTTCCTTTTCTTTTTTTTATTTTATTGTTATTATTTTATATTTTGCGAACAGTACAAATTATATATATATTGTTGTTAATAATGATATTGAATTTATTTATTGTAATGTCATTATTTATTTTTCATCTACAATCATTCAGCAATTAATGAATAATTTTTAACGAAGAAAAAAAATTATCTTGCAATAAATTATATTATTGTTATTAATCATTTTTCAATCGTTTATTTGATTAGCAGAATTAAACATTTGGTTGACTCCATTTTTTTTGGGGTTGAAAATGGACCGAAATGAACAGACTCCATCGATTTGAATGAATTATTCGACGTCCGGTGGCATTTGTTAGAATTTAAAGAAGTTTCATTACGATTAATTGTGAGTATTTTTATTCTGCATTATTTTTAAATGGCAAATCCACCGACCGTCAATTATCTTTTGACGCATTATCTGGATGATCGTGATTGTAATTCGTAAATTGACTGGCTTTCCATGAAGCGCAGACGACAGCTTTGGTGCAGCTTATAAATTCAAAAAGTAATCCATTAATTCCCCGACTCGTTATCGAAATATTTGCTCCGCGTAAATTCGACTCCAATAATTAATGACGAAAATCAAACATCTCTTTTATCACCAAATCCAAAACATTTTCATTCAAAGATTAAATAATTATTCATTTATAAAATAACATTCACGAAAAAAATTGTCCCTCAATTCGTAAAATTACAACCAAAAAGAATAGTTAAAATTTGAAAAAATTGCTTTCGCGTTCGATAACGTTGCATATAATCCGAAAATTCGATAAGCCGCGTTCGCCGAGTGTCGGATGTCGATATCGAATTGCATTTGAAATAGCCGGAGGCCGTACAACGTGTCGGTGCGTTCGATAATAATCGTTGCGAGGCAACTCTGTCTGTGTTTATAGACGAGACCTTGGCCGTCGATGACGAAGAGCTCGCTGTCTCCCGACTTCACCACGGTGATACACTCGTGATCTCTCACTTTTAGCCGGGGCTACTTGATCCATTCGTATCCCCGGGCGCGGAATCGCAACATCCGTAAGCCCATCACCATCATACGTAGATATATATACACGGATGGAGTTTCGAGCGATATACACGGTGTGTCCCGAAGGTTCTACAACGTTCGTCGAAACTCACTCTTCGTTCGCTGGGGAATAAAACTTTTATTGAATATTATTCGATATACATTCCGAGAGAAATAAATATAGGTAGCCGAGTATGCATGGAATTGAATTTATATATTTATGTACAATTTATATGAATTTCATTGAATAGTAATTTATATTTATTGTTGATATAGAATTAATATTTATCTTCTATGACATTGGCATACAGGTTAGGATATTTCTCAATAATTTATTATAATTTGAATATAGATTCCGATGGTATAATAACAATAATAATTATTGGTATTATTAAATATAATAATGAAATACAATAAAATTATAGTTTCGTATAAATAATTATTATTTCAAGTATTATATAAATGTTGACTGGAAATTATTATTGAATAATAATTATTATTATTAAATGATAATAATTGTTATTATTATTCAATAATAATAATAATTATTATTATTCAATAATAATTCCAGCCAACATTTATATAATAATTAAAATAATAATTATCTATTCGATTATCATTTCAATCTATATTCTATATCAACGACTAATACCGTTCGATTTATTTTATTCAGTCTATACATAGCCAATTTAAAACCTAAAACTATAAATTTCCCTCATGGAATC
This sequence comes from Sussaba pulchella, assembly GCA_963971145.1. Lineage (NCBI taxonomy): Eukaryota > Metazoa > Arthropoda > Insecta > Hymenoptera > Ichneumonidae > Sussaba > Sussaba pulchella. Next base: position 1,640,739 of record OZ020165.1, on the reverse strand, counting down.
TCCACATTCTTTTCCTTGGATTCTTTCCAACGAAACGCGTGAATCGCATCGGTCTAATTCTCAAGAAAAAAAAATGTTTGATTCAAGTTTTTCGCTGCTGATTCGATTGATTTTTCTCTTCATCGAACTTTCGATAATTGAAAAAAGCAAAAAGCAGGAATAAAAAAAAACAATGTGCGAAACTTTCGGGACACACCGTGTATCCCCGTCTCGGCGAACGGTGCAATGGTATAAGAGAGCACCAACGTCGAACGGTGAATGGCCTGGGCGATGCAACAGCAACGTCAGCATCCAGCCCGAGAAGCACGCATTGCAGCACAGCCAAGTCCGGGTTAGTTGGGTCAGTTGCCCCGGGCCACACGCTGCAACGAGAAAATCTCTCTTCGATCTCTCGAGGCTCCAACTATATTATTCCACACACGCTCGACGACCAAACTCCACCGTACTTAATGCCTCCCCTCCCCCGTACGGACCATCATCCGATCGCCACGGCATCGATGCCACGTCATTCCTCGATTTTAATGAACGATTTAAAATAATTTTTGCAAAAGGTAAAAATTACGAAAACACACATTTAAAAAAAAACAGGTGGATAAAAATGCGGAAATTTTAGATAGGATCGTGGTCACGGTGGTTGTCATGGTGGGAATGGTTTTTATTTGATGGTGGGTTTTATTGGGGATTTTATATCGAGATGGTTTTAATGATCTTTGATTATGCGTAATTCTGTGTATGAGTAAGCGGTTTAACGACGTGCAGTACGGACTTTCACCGATGAAACGAGAGGAACTGACGTCAGACGTCACAAAGCGTTGCTCATTTGCTTATGAATTTCGTTATCTCATCTGGGATATGACAGCGTCACCGGCGTCGGTTCGTATACATTTTTGAATCATTGAAATGAAAATTTACGTCCATGGATGATGAATACGATCACGATCATTTTTTTCATCGACTCTGGCTTGGGATTATTAGTGGGTGTTAAAAATGATGGACTCGTTTATGAAAAGAAGATGCTTAAGTTGTCGCTGAAGAATTTGTACGACGGTCAAAAAATAATAAGAAAGAATTCTGATAGAATGGTTGAAAAATATTAGGAAGTTTAAAATAATAATGCAAGGATAATACAAAAGCGGGAGAATAATCGGAGGTTAAAAACGCTGAGGACGTTTATTTAATGTCGGAAAGGTACTTTAAATTCTACCGGATGTCATTCCATTTTCGGTGCTCTCGAGAATGAATCTTGAGGGACGATGTAAATTACTGGAAGTGCCCGGAAGTCGTCGGGTTCTGAATTAAAAAAATCTCTACACTGCTTTTCGGTAAACTATTATCATTATTATGACTATTATTATTTATGATAGTAAAAAATTCCAATAAAAATTAGAATATAATAATATTAATAGACCCGTCAATGCACTCATCAATTATGTTATATTACATCATAATTGAAATGAATTATAAAATGAATTTTTTATAATTTATATTAATAATAATGATAATAATGATAATAATAATTAATAATAATAATAATTATTATTATAATAATATTTAATTAATAAATGAATCAAAATCAATATAATAATAATATAATAATGATAATAATATTATTAATTTTTATTAATTTATTAATTAATAATAATAATAATTATTATTATTATTATTGATGAATTATTATTATTATCATTTTTATTTTCATCGATAATCAAAATTTGACTTCGAATTGGAATATAATAATATTGATGGATATATCTGTCCACTAATTAATCTTCGAATAATAATAATAATAATTGTTTTTATTCGCTCTATTCATCCAATATCATATAAATTAGAGTGACGTTGTAAATTATCGATCTAACCGGAAGTGGCCGTGTTCTTGATTTAAGAAAGAAAAAAAAGACGTATTCGATGGTATCGCGGTTTCGTGACGTTTATGAGTCTGTGAGCGTGCGCGAGTCCGGCACTCGGTAGTCTGGAAGACGACGGGTTAAGGGAGATGAATATCGTTGAGAGCAACGACGAAGGGCACCGTCGGTGTCTCGTGCGGTTCGATGGACCCGAGGCGCACACACGGTTTACCTACTCATCGTGGTTTCACCAGACGAAACCGACTCCGATGCACCGGCGGTTTGGGACTCCCGGGCCGTGACGGCTCCGGGGATACCGGATGGACCGCAAGCCGGAGACTGGAGTGGAAGTAGATCGAACGTATTATTGGAAATGCGTTCGTTCGGTCAAACGACGGATTCTCGTGAGCCATTTGAATAACGCGGTGGCGTTGACGTTGCTTCTGATGGGATGCTGGGGAATTGAATGTTTGTTAAAACGTTAATTTTCTAAAGTATCCGGTTCGTCGCGTCTGGGATTATAATTATTTTGATTTTCTAAGCTGGAAGTTGCTTCGAATCGTCGGCTTGATTGGAGATTGAGGCAAAGGCGCTGTGGAAAATTATGGGGTAATTATGGTCAATGACGCTAATGAAGGAGGGGAATGTTTTGAAACTCGTGGGAGGTGTAATAATTATATTTTCTGCTGGATTAGGTTATCTCTCTGTTCAATAAGAATTTAATTTTAATTCAACAAGATTATTAATAATAATTCAACTATTCAAACAATTAAATAATTTCGAATAATCGGTATAAATAAATTTATTATATTAATTTTGTAGAATACATTCGTTCCTTTATTAATCAATTATGACAGAGAGAATAATCATATGACCAAGAACCTAAAGAAATTTTATTTTTACTGATTCCAAGTCATGAACAATCCCTCAGGCAACGACAAAATTCGTCCCCACAGGACCAACGCCCCCATAAAAAAACCCCCACATTGACGTGGACCATTCTCCCAGTCTCCATCTCGATAACTCCACGACATATTCCATGATTCGAAACGTCAACACGCATCAGCTGACGGTAGCGTCTTCGCAATTTACAGCCGGTGGGCAGTCGGGTCAACACCGCTGGCCATCGTGGAATCATACTCGATAGAAAACTCGAAAGTTTTTATTTTATTTTATTTTTTTATCGTACGGGATTCGTCGCGATTCCTCGCGGTCGACGAGCAATCAGGCCAGTCGTAATTCACTTTCTCGTACTCGTCCAATGATTAACGCCTTCTCCCGTTTGCCCAGCGACCGGGCGAATCGGAGTGAAACGAGCGAGCTCTCACGATTCTGGCTACACAACAATCTCGTTCGATCGCCAACGTTGTGCATCGGATTATTATTATTTTTTTTTCTGTGACGAGCAAACAAAACCGAATAAGACCATAAAACGAGGTTTTGAGATATAACGATTTTACGTTGCGAACGGTATATCACAGCTGTCAAAATGATTTTAATTATTATTATTATCAGGTTACAATTATTTTTTTGAATACACTGTGATTTACAAATTCATGTGAGTACCTTAATTCATGTTGTAATTAATACTATACAGTGTGTTTTGAAAAAATAATGTTAACATGGCTAAAAAAATTGGGAAATTTTGCCTGCTTGTCACAGATTTATAACCACATCCACGTAACTTTTCGTCTACTATTGTTTTGAACCGGCTAACGATTCGACCGCTCGGTTATCCGCGGCGGGTAATTCTCTCGTATTTCGTACCGCAAACCCTCGTCCCGTGTCAGAAACATTGGATCCAGTGTTTCTCCGACATTTCTATTCAGCATCGCTTGTCTCAATTGAATATTCAAATATTCGAAGGTACACGGAACGATTGTGCAGACCCGGAATTGTGGTTTCCGTGGGTATTTCTGTGCGTTATAAATTTATCCACAATTTCATGATACTATTTGTCGAGCTCGTGGAGAACAAAACAATTTATTGCTTCAATTATTATTCTATTGAAAAGTCAGATAAATGATTCATTTTTTAATTTTTTGTTTGAATTAATGACATATTGATTTCAATGGAATAATGGTAATAATATTGCTTCGACTATGATTCTATATAATTATTTAATTGAGAATCTATATCACCTGTTTGATTAATCGATCAGTGTTTCAATTAAATTTGATAATCGATTAATTTAAAAGTGAAATTAATAATCAATGGACCAACTCGTTACTAATTTTCGTTCTTAAAATGAACATTAAATCAATTCGAATGAAATATTAACAAATTTCATGATATTTTGACAGCCGGATCCCAAAAGTATATTTAAAAAATCCCTTAACCCGGTGTTTCCGGCAATTCGGAGTTAACGTATATACGCTTCTCACACGCAGGATGGCCTCGCAAATTGCTCGGTTGTCTTCCATCGCCACTTTCCGGAGGCCCTCGTAAATTATAAATACGTTCACCGTCGCGGTAGTCGGCAGTTCTTTTCTCTCCTTAATTTCATAATTGTGGGTACAAAATTGTTACCGAGTTATACTTGAAAAAACCCCGAACGAGTCACGGTCTCTGGCGCTTAGCACGAGGCCGAATCGCTCTCGCGACGAAATTCCGCGACGATTCTGAGCTCACGCGCGTGATCCGGCCTCGTGGGTGCTTGCAACATCGCTCGTCATATATTTGTATACAGTAGGGTGTCTTGAAAATATTTGTCTTTGATTTTCGTGGCAATAATTTACTTGAAAATATCTTGATTCCGTAAAATGCTGGGGAAAGGGGAACCCAATCGGACGATTTTTAGGGGTTGCCCTGTGGTAGATCATTTTTTTAGTATCTGTTGTGTCTTACAACCTCACTCACTTTTTTTTTAAATATCTGAGACCTCCCCTTTCCCTAATCCCAGCCCCCTTTTTATCGAGAGGTCAATGATAATTCCACGGTCTTTAATTGAATAAAAATTTTTTTCCTTACAAATAAGATATATTGTAAAGGAGGAAGAAAGGGATATATTTTGAGGGAACACACACACATGATATAGAAGAATTAGTCGTCAAGGCCTCGGGCTCGGTCGGATACTCTCTTCCTCGGCAACTTCGCCTCGACGAAGGAGAGAACACCGACGGAGGAAGTTGCTCTCGAGTCCTAGAACCGCGTGTACCCGCATGGCTTGTATACACATCCACCACAATTGGGTCATTCGCTTTATGCTCGGTGGCTCGATGCCCCACTCACGGTCGCGACTCCAAGCGCGGCAACATCCGACACCTATCCTCCCCTCCTCGACGTCCGACGTACTCCGAGAAACACAACGCCGCGCGCACACGTCGCGCAATTACATTATCACACACTCACCGAGACCACAATCGTCCTGGAACTCGAACAATGGACGATGATCGATCAATTTTCATTTTAACAGGTGAATAATTCATTATGGTTGTTGTTTTACGATACGATTGTTGGACCGATCGATCGATAATTGATTATTGTTGGGCGATAATTATTAGTTGTTTCAGTGGTCGTGGAATGTATGATTGTATATTTATTGATTGATACTCATTAATTTGGGATATTGGTGGTTGTTAATTAGCGATGAGTTGGGAATTTTTTTTTTCGTTCATGCACTGTCGAATGATTATTCTAGGGAGAGGATAATTAGTACATCGTTGAAATTACAGTAATTATATGATTCGAGTATTATATTATTATAATGGTTATTTAATTTCTTTCATTATTATATCATTATAATTATGATTTGAATTATTAAATAGTTGTACCATTATAATGATAATTTCGATTAGAAAATTAGAAAATAAATTTTCACAGCTGATGGTGGAAATTTAATAAAAATCGATGAAAAATTAATTGAGATCAAATAAATAAATAAATTTAGGAGCTCTCATTCTTTTTTCATAACTTTGATAATTTTTGATTAATTTTAATAATATTTAATCTTCATTTTTATATATTTAGTCTATATTAAATATTCTAATATTAGATGAGATTTTATATAATCAATATTATACATTTTAAACATTTGATATTATTTTCAAACAGTCGCAAAGTTTCTTCAGAAGCCACTCTGCTGTTGTCTTTCGAAGGCAGTCCGGAGTTGTGAATAATCGAATTCTCAGGACTTTGAATTTCTCTTCCTCGAAAATTATTCAAAACCCGGGGCAACTCCGCGGCAAAGCCGTCGAGTCCAATTCGTCGGATTTGGTCGGCACGTCTTTGACAATTCCCGATTCCACGTTTTCTTTTGTCGCACGGATGAAATTAATATTCGTAAATTCGAATCTCAATTCAAAACAGTCTGAAAAAAAAGGGCCGAACGTCGCGCATCGACCAACCAAATCCGCAACGCCTTTATAAAGTCGCGAGATCAAGGCAACATTTTTTTATTAACGCTTTTTAATTTTTTTAAAACATTTATTTCTCTCTGTTTTTTATTTTTTGATATTTCTTATTGTTTTTTTATACTCGACGAGTAACCGGCGGTGTCTGTCGATGTCTGTATATGCTCGTGGGTTAGTTTGGCCCGCTTCGAAGACTCGTACTCTCTGTCTCCGTGAGTAACGGTCGTAGCCCGTGGGGCAATGGGAAATGAGTGATTCCCTCAGTCTCACTGGGTTAATGTTTTCCAGGAAGAACCATATTCCAACTACTATGTACCCAGCTACCGTCCGACTCTCTTCGTTCCCTCGAATTTCTCCATCGTTTCTGCCATCGTTTACCTTCAAATTAAGTCCATAATTGATCCTAATTCCCAACGGAATGAAATATCCATTAAAATTATAAAAAGGTAAATATTTTCAAATTCATATAAATATTCAATAACGCGAGCACGAAATTATAGAATAAATTGTTTTTAAGGTAAAATTTGGTTTGTTGAACTCGTGAAAAACAAAATAATTTATTGCTTCAATCACTGGTCGATTTTAAATCCAAATGTATGATTAATACATTTTTTTTTATTCTCATTTTTATCCGTTCTTGCTCGAAAGCTTTTATTCACATTGTTAAATAAATTAATTTGGCCGAAATAATAATAACCTGCTTCAATTAATATCCAACTAACAAGCCAAATTAACAATCAATTCATTAACTCATTAAAAAAATTTTAATTCAAATTGATAGTAAATTAATTCGAATGAAAAATTTCAATCACCAATAAACGTTATCCAAAACCACGTCCAAAAAACTAATCGTTCTCTAGTTCCAACATTCAGCATCGTCTTTCAGTTTCCGGTTCTGGGATTCAACGATTTTTCACGAGTATTGAAAGTCGGTTTGTTAAAATCAGAAAAGAATCGTGGACTAGGAAGCGTGCGGGGAAAAATAAAAAACCAGAAGTCGCGTTCGTTAGTTCGTTCCGTTCTAAATCGTCGACATCCGGTCTCTTCCCGCACACCGTGATTTTTCTCTCGCAGTCACGCTACGCGTACGAAACTCCGAGAACGCCGAACTGGCCTCGTAACCATACTATACATATTATATATATAAATATATATATATATTGAGGTGCTGTATAGGTGCGGTAGGCCAGGTACTGTACTTGCCAAACCTCTGCAAGCACCCAATTCCACTTCCATTTAGCTGATGATACACCGTAGACCGGGGCAAAAACCGCCAGACTAATGTAAGTGGAAAAAGCTTTTAACGTCCCGTGACTCTTGGCTTAACTCCGTAGGCATATTTCCGCTGTCTTGCGCAAAATTACTTCAGACAGCATCCATAGAAAAGAAGAAAAAACGAAAGAGAATAAAAAAAAAAAACGAACGTATCATAGATGGTCGTTGAATGAAACTTGGAAGAAAAAATAAAAACGTGTACCAAACACTTTCTTTAGACATTTTTTTCAACAATCAACTCTTATGCGTTCTTCTTGAATATCGCTACCTCACTCGGATGAATGTTGCTTGTGCTACGATCTGTAAACACACGCGGATGTGCGGAGAAAGAAATTTTTCATCAAAGAAGAAGAAGAGAAAAAAAAATTGGGTTTTAGGAACCGTTTCGCCCCGGTCTTCTTCGGTGACTTAATCGTCGATTTATAAACGACGAGATTAAATAGTTGCAAAATATTCCGAAGAGATTATTAAGAAGGATTTTGCGCAATATAAAAATAGTTAATCCATGACGGATAAAGCGAGGATAGTCCACTTGGTCACGGTGTGCCCAACCGTTTATATAGTTATAATCTTCTTCTTTTCATTTTTTTCTTCTTAATTTTTTTTTTTTTTTTTCACCTTTTGTTTCGTTTCGTCTCGGATCCTTCGGTCGGGATTTCGCAGCGGGGTCTCCGGCTATTCGTTAAAGTGGACGTGACCGACGGAAGGAGTGTTTCGAAATGGCGTGTATGCTTCCATAAATGGCTCATTTTGCAAGCCCCCAAGTAGGTCCGATTCCACGATCGAGTGTGTATCGCGAAGGTTATGAGTAATAGGACGAAGAAAAAAAAAAAATTGTAATAAAAAAATAAACGTGCCACGGAGAACTGTTGAAAGTGGCTCGTTCATTTCTTCGCATCGACCGAGTTCATTTAACCCGCGAAATATCGTGCCAGCACGAGTTTGGGCCTTCTTGGCCAGGTGCCCGATGCTGCATCTATACATTACGAAATATACATAAACGTGTATAGATATATCGTACGTGTTTGTACGACGATCGCGTGTATCGAACCAATTTTATAAATAAGCAACAGCAGCCTCTCGGCGATAAGTGCTGACCACTGGTTATACTTGTTGAGTAAGAAAAATAACGCGGAGAAGGGAAAAGAAGAAGAAAAAATTGCTCCCAAAGGCCGATTAGCAATAATTCGCAAATCGTTGCTAGTCGGGGGTGAGCCTGAGTTCTCGCTTACACGAGCTCGTTACGGGTATTGGCGTTGAGCTGCACGTACGAATCTTGGCGAATTAGCTGCATCTTGAGATGCGATTTTGGAAAAATTCTTGTTATTTTTACTGGGTCGACAGCTTCTGAGGGAAACGAAATTATTCACACCAACGCCATTTGCATTCTCACGGACTCGGGGTACTGCAATTAGGAATGTTTGAGGGAAGGAAAGGTGAGTTATGTACCGTTTAAGAATAATCGAATCGGTCGTAGAATAATGAGGTTCGGAATTTGGAAAAATAATTTTTCGTCCGAGGATTTTTATTTAGTAATTATTTATTATTTTGGAATATTTACGAACAGATTAATGGTAAAAAGTTCGTAATATATCGTCGACAAGTGGTAGAGTACAATGGATTTTATTTTTATTTGCTATTTGTATAATTGATACTTGTGTGAATAAATTAGTATTTAGAACCGTTGCAGTAGAAACTTCCGTCACTACTCAGACGGTCTTAGCGTCTGGCGCTCGTTCTCACGCTGGCAATCCAACCTTCTCACCTAAATTACGTTTGTAAGCGTGTCGAATTTTCCCCGCGTTACCTCAATCGCAAATAATTAATCGATAATGCCCGTATTTACTAATTAATCAATGGCAAATAATTTATCATATATTATTGAAAATTTGTACGATATAATTGATAACAATTTTCATTTTATTCCAATATAATTGATACATATTCCAATGAATGAGTATTAGCGCGTATTGCAGTAATCCGCAACCATTCAGACTACAATAATTAATCGATCCAGTGTGTCCTTACTAATTAATCAATGCCAAACAATTCATAATATATCATTAAAAAATTGTTACTTCATAAATAATTCTGATTCTTTATTTTCTTCCATCACAATTGATACATATCCTAATAAATGAAGTATTCTCAAGCGTTTCAGTGGAAACGTCCACAGCTACTCCGACGATAATAATTAATCGATCCTGTGCTTCTTTCCTAATTTACCAATCGCAAACAATTCGTAACATATAATTAAAAAATGGTTACTACAAAATTAATTAAAATCTCCATTTTCTTCGAGCACAATTGATACATATCCTAATAAATAAAGTATTCACAAGCGTTTCAGTGGAAACGTCCGCAACTACTCAGACGGTCCCGAGCGTCTGGCCACTCGTTTCCATGCCTCGGCTGTCCAATCTTCTCGTGTAACTTACCTTTGTATACCTGTTGAATGACCGTCGCCGACTTCGCTTTAACGGCCGAGCATCCCCGATCGTGTTCAACTCGTATGGGTTCAAGAGAGATCTTGAATGAAGTGTTTTTCTCCTGGCACCGGCCACGGACTTACCTACGTAACAAATTCTTCGTCACGAGTCCGAACATCGCACGCCGGGCTCGCGTCTATTCCCCGCATTGCCACACGTTGTTAAATCGACTATGCGCGTATTGTACACGTATGCTAATAACCCGTGGACTCTCTATGAGCACAGACATTGTGTTCTCACGCGACTGTCAACCGTTGCAATTACCACCAGACTCATTCATGACTCCATTCTCCCCCTCTAGCTATTCCCGGGCTTCTCGGTTGTTATTCACACGCGCCATTTATTCATATATCACGCAGACAGGCCCGAACCTCGGATGTGTTAACACCTACTGGGTTGCTGTAATGGCTAACGAGAAATTCACGGAATTAAAGGGTGGCTGGAGGGGGCTAAGGGGGGCGGGGGATAATTGCGGCAATAACTATGCGACGAAATTAAATTTCGAGACACACTCTTGTGCGGGAGATTATTTAGGGATAAAATGAGCGTCCAATTAACATTTTCGTCGATCTACATACGGGTTTGCGGAATTGGGTGAGGTTTAATTAAATTAATTAAAATTTTATGGGAATACATTTTGCGTTTTTCATTGAGTCCGGATTAAATTGAAACTGGGGTAAGATTGCTTTGTTCGTGGGCTTGACGTACGTCGAACTTCCGGTATTTCGTGTTTTCGAGGAAGATCGTACGAATTACAATTTTTTTAGGAGGTTGAATTTTCGCGCGATGTTTGATAAATAAATATTTACGACGTTAAGCGAATTTTTCAGAAAATAGTTGAATACATTTTTAAAAATCAGTTACACGTCGTCTGTACACTGTCTTTGGGTTCATCGTCGATAAACTGACTCCAAAAATGGTGGTCAATGTTTTTTTTACCCAAAAAGCATCGGAAGTATTTGGGATAATTAATTAATAGGTTTTCTCTAGTGATTAATCAAAATTTAATTTTCAATTATTGAAAGAAAAGAAGTTTGGGTGTGAAATAACCAGAAATGGTCATTTTTTTAATGAAAATATATCTGGAATAACCCCATTAAAAAATTATAATGGATTATAATTTCTATTAAATATTAAAACCAATTCGAAAAAAAATAATCCATCGAAATTATTTATCAGAATAACAGTAAGGTAAAAAATTTTATTTTCGCATAACAATTGATCATACTTATTTGTAATACATTTTCATTCATTGAATGCCCATCCCTGGTACGAACCGAATCCATTTCCGCAGAATCAGTGTCAAATATTTCGTAAAATACTCGAATAAATTGGCGGTGAGAAAAAATAAAAGAAATAAGACGAAAACCAAGGAGCAAAAGATACGGACGTACGATGAGAGTCGAGCATTCTCAAGCACCGAGGCTTATCTCACGATGTACAACCGAAATTTCGGCTCGGACCTCGATTCACGATTCTACGGTCAATGCCGCCCGGCTTTACGTGGGTTCGCTTCCCTTTGGCAAATCCCATCGCGAAAAAAATAATTCCGTTCTCGAAATCTCTCGCTCCCCGACCGTATCTCCGGTTTTCGTGGGTGATTCCCGACCGCACCGAACGCGCCGGCCAGCCATATATATATGGTACCTAAATATATCGGTCGTTCCGTGCCAAAACGACCACGGTCGAAACTTACATCTTTAGATTTAGCTGAATTTTTTTCATATTATTGTATCCAAAGAAAAGAGCGCTCTTAATTTTTTTCATCATTTTTTCGCGATTCGTTTTCGAGATATGATTTTTTCAAAATTTATTAGTTTTTTTTCAAAATTCGTTTTTCATCCTAATCAACATTTTACATGTAATTTTCCAATTAATATGAAAAATCTATTTATTAAATAATGAGCGGTGTAAAAAAAATAAATATTTGAAAAAATCGTATCTCAAAAACAGCTCGCCAAAAAAATGATTAAAAAATTCAAAAATCCAGAGAAAAAAAATCGAGAGATCTCTTTTATTCCTCTTTCCTCTTCCATTCTTCCTCTTTCCCTCCTTTTCCCACTTATTACAATGACCCAAAAGAAAACCTCAGCCGAATCCAAAAAACGTCAGTTCCAAACCCGTGCTATCTATCACGGAATGCCCCATAAATACACGTATACACATCTCCCGAAGTCGTAAGATAGCATTATTCTCGGCGAGCATAACCGCGCGTCGGTGCATGCGGTTGCGATAATGGGATCTCGAAGGACCGGCAAAGGAGGGGCGGGGATCGGGCGATAGGAGTAAGCCCGCCAGGGCACGGGGGGGGGGGGGGGGGGGCAGGAGAAGAGGGGGATAAATCGAGAAACGCGTTATTCAAAGTCAGTAGAATCGCGAGCGCGAGTCTCGCGGTCTCTCGCGCGCGCATACCAACAACTGGGTCGTGCCCGAGAGCTCGCGATCACTTCGAGATCCTCGGTTGGTTCGCGCGCCCGAGCGATCGCAGCGAGTTCCTCGGTGCATTCGGCTCAATTTCTTCTTGCAATTATCATCACTCGCCGCAACTTCTCCGTTTTCTTGGGCGAAGCAGAATCCTCGGCACGTCGGTGCGGCCACCGGGAGCACCGGCATTGGTTCTCTCGGTTTGGTTTGACTCGCCGCGTGCGGCAGCAGTGCAGCCTCAGCTGCAGTTTCAACAGCCTCAGCAGCCGCAGCGGCATCAGGAGCAGGAACAGCAGCGGCATAAGCAACATCACCGGCAAAGCAACCGCGGAGAGAGAGAGAGAGAGAGAGAGAGAAATCCCCCTTCGTTTTTCAATGGGCGCGCCGCCGCCCAGTCGTCGCCCGCGTATTTCCCATTCCACCGACTCTCTCGTCTCCTTTTTTTTGCCCCCCTCGAACTCAACTCCCCCCCCCCCCCCGCCCCCTCCTCCCACCTTCCTGCTCGAACGGCCTTATCTCCTTCTTTTTCCTCTCCGACGTTTTCTCTCTCGCTTCTTTATTTATTTCGTTTTCTTTATCCTCTTTCAACGCCGTGGAATCCTCTCGCGGTGAGACCCCGGGTGGCCTAAAAATCGTTTCCACCGAGCGTACTGCACAAGTGCATGGGGGCCAAGCGAATGCACGAGGCATTACGAATGCCCCGTACGCACGCTAAGGATTTATATCTCTGTGGGTCTTTATGTACGTTAGGGTGGTTGTTGTTTGAGAGATTTTGAAGTTTTCATTGAGACAAGGTCTGGACCGAATTCGAAAGATGTAGGGAGAATTTTGAGTCTGATTTGACTAGTGTAGTACGATTCTTATCGGGCGCGGATTGGAGTTGAAGCTTCCGGTTTGAAATGCATGCGATTTTTATAATTTTCAGTAATGATCTTGGCAGGGTGGCTTATTGTTTGTGGAAAAATTTAATACCTTATGAAATGAACGCGTATGAACCTTACTTCAATGAAAAAAATATATATGGGCCATCTCGTGCCGAGTTTTCACCGAGCCGCTGATGATTATCATCCAATTTATTCTATTGATTCTTAATACCTGATTATCAGGGGATTATCAGAGCGTGCCAATATGGATGCAGAACACCCTGAGCGACCTTTTCAAACAACCACAATCAATGTGGGACTCTAGACCTCTCCAATGTCCTCGTTATTTTCGAATTATTCAAATAAATTCAATGACAATCGTCAGAGGAATGATACTCGAGGGAGTATGGTTTATCTGCGTCAATTTCATATGGTTTCTCATTTTTCCAGGACTAATTAGGCCCCTCGACAATAAAATCCCCGTCGATAGAAAAATTGCATGTATTTCAACCAGAAAACTCCATCTCCAATCAGCTCGTAATAAGAATTGAACTACAGGGGTCAAATTACGCTCAACATATTCATCATTATTTTTCAATCGATTGAAACCTTGTCGCTGGAAATTCAAAAATTACCCAAAAAAGAACCACCCCAATGTACCCATAAAAACATATTAGGGTCGTTCATAATTTGGTTAGGTTTAAAATTACTCAATAAATATTAGTTTCACAAAAATTTTACAAGAGACCTTTTTTGTAAAGTATTACATTTTCTACAAAACTGTCGAATAAAATTTGTCTCATCATGCATAGTTTTGAAGTAATAAAAAATTGCCCCGACAAAATTCCAAATGCATGCGTATTTCCATACAAAATTCGACTGCTCGTAGCCTCGGGTTAGACTTATCGGACAAATTCCCGATTGCGACCAATTTTTTCTCCATTTATGTCGATTACTTTTGAAAAACGATAGCAAAAAAATTCCTACATCATTCAATTAAGAACCACCCTAATATATACATGCCCAACTAGCATACGCACGCGCATCGTTGCGGCCAAACAGCGATGTCCACGCGTGTGTTACGTACACAAGTACGCCATGGGATGTGATGTACTACCGCAGGTGCACGCCTCGTATACTCGCGAGAACGAACGGCGCGTTGCGGCTCTGTACGTGTCGAGGGGCAAGAGAACGAGCGGGGGGGAGGGAGATTTTCTAACTATATATGGGTCATGTATCTTTTCCTCGGACTACTATCTCCGTAACTCATCCGTCCGATTGCTATCCGGGGCTTTATAACTATTATGCGCTGTCTGCAATGCGGCGTATCGTCGGCGAACATCCCTCCTTCCCCCCCCTGGCGCTCTCCCCCTCGTCGGCCTTCGCAACGACGCCACCCCCCGCGCGGTCGTGTGTCGACGCGCCGGTTTTTAGCGGGTCCATGGGCGACCTCCGGCCACCCAGAGAGAGATATATATATGTGTGTATCGGCTGTGAAAGCTCATTTGCGGTTTGCGAACTGTGCGGCCGCACGGAGCTTTCGAACAAAAGCTTCTGACGTTCGTTCGTTATCAGTGGATTACGCGGTTTGAAAGCCGCGTAACGCACTCGCGGGGGGTGCGAATAGCAGTTGCGGATATTCGAGGGTTCGACAGGTCAATTGATCGAATTATAATGATACGGGTATGAATGCAACGTTTTGGAGGGAGTCCGAATGACGATGTTGCGAAAGTTCGAAATGTTTGGAAGGGTATGTAGAGGTTTAGTGGCGTAGGTCGGTTGGGTGGTTCGAAGATGGCGGTGGTTTGGAGACAGATGGATGAATTTGGAGAAATTGTTTGACTTGGACTCGATGACGGACGACTTGTTTTACGAGGACGGCTGAAGGGTTCCTGTGAGAGTTGACAGGAGCCATGATTCGGCGCATTCATTTGTAAAGCGTTTTAAGGGGGAACGTCCGAGTAGAGAGTGAAAAAAATAGGTAAATTTTAAGAATTATTATCTTAAAAACTATTGGTTCGATTCTATCCAATTTTGTTTTATTCGAAAGTATACATGTTGAGGTAGGCTGGCAACTTTCCTCATGAATATATATCGCGTATTATATATATTTCCCAGCATACCTCAACATCTATAATTTCGTATAAAACAAACCCGAATAAAATCGAACGAAGAGTTTTTGAGATAATAATTCGAGAATTTCGCGTATTTTCTCCGCTGTCTGTTAGGACGTTGACCCTTAACTCGATTCATAGAGCCGTCGGGTCATTGTACGTCTCGAACATCGATCCGCGCCCTGGGATTGTGCGGATGAATCATCAACCCCCCAGCGAAATATTATATTTCACTCGACGATTTTTGCCAGTGTCGTCCGTTCGGGGGAGACTTTGAAAAGGTTGTACGTTGCTGAGAGTTGAACTTGTGTGGGGTCGTCGTTAATGGGGGGAAACCGTCAGGTTGTCGAGCGTGACGTCATGTGACGCCGTCGCAGGGTCGGCGTTGGGGTTGCGACGTCCGGCGTGTAGCCACTCGATCGATCGAAAAATCAGGGGAGATAGTTGCGCTGGAAACGGAGCGTGAAGGAAGTATAGATAATGGGCCATTCGTCCTACGACGACGCACCTTTTCGCAACCAACGACAATTTTGCCGTATTCTCAAGGTTGTAAGGTTGCCAGCTGGCAAACAACGGCGACGTTTTTTTTTTTTTATGGCTTGCGGAGATTTTTTTTTGATGCTGTAGAGAAATTTGATTTGTTAGATTTTGCGGTGCCAGCAGTGGAATTTTACGATGAAAAATAGTCCGAGCTGGCGGGATAAATGTGGTTCCGGGCAGGGATGAGGATTTATTCGATGGAATTGTATTTGAAATGATTGCGGTACGAAAATTGTCAGGGAAAATAATTTCTATTGAATGTTGAAATTAATTGTAAAATTTGGATCTGCGTAGTTAATTAATTTCTCGAAGAAAATATATTTGAAATACTTTTATTACTGAATTGTCATTAATTACAATTGCTATCAAATAACCTACATAATATTAAAATCTTGATCTATTTTATTTACTCCCTCGCTAATTTTAAATCCCGTGAATTAAAAAATTTAAATTTCCGCAAGACAATCAATTATTTCCTCGAAATAATATTTCAAATACATTTTCATTCAACAACCAACCATCCCTGATCCAAAAAAAAAAAACATTCAAACGATTCTCCGACGAATAATTCTCTAAATATATATTTTTCAAGTTTAACGACGTTGAATATATTTCGTACGTCACAGACGTACGTAGCGAAGCATTCCGCGTCACCCAAGGATTCAAATACATTTTCATTCAACAAACACCCATTTTTGATTCCAAGAAAAAAACATCCAAACAATTTTCCAACGAATAATTTCTCAAGTCTATATTTTTCAAGTTGTTCTCAATGACGTTGAATATATTTTGTACGTCACAGACGTACGTAGCGAAGCTTTCCGCGTCACCCAAGGATTCAAATACATTTTCATTCAACAAACACCCATCCCTGATTCCAAAAAAAAACATTCAAACGATTCTCCGACGAATAATTCTCCAAATATATATTTTTCAAGTTGTTCTCAACGACGTTTAATATATTTCGTACGTCACAGACGTACGTAGCGCAGCTTTCCGCGTCACCCAAGGGGTACTGCGCTCGAACGCGTTCCCATTGTTTTACATGGCGGGATCCCCAGTAGGCCTACACCATGATAGCGTCACCAATTTTCCATCGTATGCATGATAAGAATTCCCCAGGAAACGACGACGAAACGATTAGCCCTCGAAACTCGATCGAACGATGTTTTCGAAAACAAATGACGAAAATCCATCGAGCGTTCTCGTGTTCGATCGCCCACCGTCGATTCCTCCGGATTTCTATCACTCCGGATATTGGCAACAACTTTTTAACGTCGGTGTGAATATTACGTTACGTCGTTCGGTCAATCGACGTCGGCCTCGAGCCGGGGATTCACAGTATCTCACGTACTTCGTACGACGACACGTGTGACAATCCCACTCGGGCCTTCGTCGACAACCCCCTAAATTCCCTAATACATCCTAACAATTCGTAGCGTGGATATTGTTTTTGTTCGTTCGAATAAGGTGATTAAGATATGAAAATAATGATATCGGAATTTCCAACGATATCATTGACATTCAAGGTATTTGTGACAACCTTGCTTTTTTGTGCTGTATTTCTTTATGTACCCAATTGATTATGGTCCATATCGGTTGTATTGAAATTCGAATGCTGAGAGAGAGTTATCATTAAATAAAAAAAAATAGTAAGTAAGATAAGTGAAATCGTCGTTTTACCACGATGACTGAATGAGATATACTATTCTCAGGAATAGCAAGGATATGACAATTCTGAGTCAATAACCCAGAATTCGGTGCTGTCGTGACTCAACCAGTATGATGGAGCGACTGGGAGTAAAGATGTTACTTTTTTATTTCGACAGTATATTCGCTTCGAATACTCTGAATGTGATGAGATTCTGGAATATTCGAAATTGGAGATATACTGGAAAATGGTTGCCGAGACCCGCACCCGCGAAAGAAAGATCGGTAACTGACGAGAAGCTACGCCAGCACCGAGGCCAAGACTTTCCCCTATCGCCTTCCGTTATTATTGATCGGATCCACCAGAACTACCCGCCCACTCACGCGTGCGTACTGGAACCTTTCCTAGCCGTTCTTGTACGCTTATATATGTATGGTTATAGATGTATGTATCGTATATAGGTAAATATATATATGTTGGGATGTGTACGTGCGTTCGTATAGCCGTGTCGTCTTTTAAAGTCTGCCGTAACCCCCCACCGTAGTCTACAATACCTACCGCGCGTTTATATATATAATACTATTAGAATACCGAATGGTCTGCTGTCAAGTGCAGAAACGAGCGCCACAGGCCACGTCGGTTACCGGTCTTGCTCCGGAATTAACTCGATTATACGAAACAACTCCGATGGTACCTGAGCATCCCTACAACTTTTTCCGTTATCCAATAATCATTCGATCGACGAGGAATATATTATCGTAGGTAGGCGTGTAACTGATACCCGAATACGTTGCGTGAACGTTGCGCGAACGTTGCGTGGACGTTGCGCGGAGATTGTCTGAGGTCCTGCTTGATGAATCGTCGGGATAAAAGTTAGTCCGTAATGGGGAACTCGTGGATTTGGAAGTCTAGATCGTGTCATGCATGCTTTGTTCGACGAATAGTTGGACTGATGATTAATTGACACTTGGAAATGTTAGATTACCGATTTTAATGATAGTTTGAGTCATGTTCGAGGATATTTGCGGGTGGTTGACTGACGTTTTGTCAGTTACTGTACAACTGTTTCACCTGTTTCAGGAGATATTCCTCATTACTTCAACTTGTTTCTCGACAATTACTCAGTCGATTAATTTTGAACTAAGCATAATCAATTTGTCGATTCTAAATCTTGATGGTATAATTTTTTCAGAATTTACGGCGATTTAGTTCCATTCGTTTTACAGCCATTAACGCCTGCAGCAGCTGTTTTCCCATAAGAGACCGTGTTAGATTCATAAATTTATAACTACTGAATTACGCAGTGAAAAATTCTGAAATAATTGACGTATTATTATTCCATCAAGAACTATCATTCCTTAAATTTTTATGACTTTCGACTTTCAATACCCAGTAAGACCTTGACGTTGCTCCACTGGCGCCTGTGACGCTACGCCATATTGTATAAGGTTCTTCGTTCATCACGTAGGTGTTTTATTGTCCGGATGGGAATGGGGGTGGCATATTAATATATGGTTTTAGGGACTAATCATCTCGCGAGTGATAGCGAAGAGAGGCGGACGTTCCGGTAATTCATGTTTTCATGTGTTTCAACAGGCGCCCATGGGGTTGAAAACGGTTGCCTGGGTTACGCGTTTCCGGTTTATGTAACTAAGCTCGAGGACCGCTTGCGCGATGCCCTCGTGTATGCGTGTGCGAGAGAGAAAACAAGCGTGCGAGAGAGTGAGAGAGGGAGGAAGGTTGAAATATGGGATGACGCGCGTTTCACGAGCGGTTGAAAAATAGGAGTGTGCGTTGTATTACAGTAGACGCTTCGAAAATTGCACATTCAAGGCTTAGGCGTTCAATATCAGAGAGAACGCCGCGGTATAATGTTATCTTGGGATGCAGGAGCTGCGGGAATAGTTGAAGAGAAGCGGCGTCGAGGGGCGTATCTAATAGTCGCGTGATTAGAGATGGGATTCACGGGAAAACACGATTTTAGAGAGCATTTATATCGGCGGAGTTCAATGTACTGTATGTTGCTGTACTTTATTGGTAAGAGATAACTGTAATATGATATTCGAAAAATGCGAAGCTATTAAATTCGTAGCTGACTCGCAGCTGCGGAAGAGTCGAGCTCGTGAAGAATTGATCATTGAATGGCGAAAACAGTAGTACGCTTTTTTTTTACGGAACGAAACATCGTTGGTTTTTTTTTAGTCGGAAATATATTGCTTTTGGTGCGTTCATGGCGGTTGCCATTTTGTTTTGGTGGAAGGTATCATTGATTCAATTTGATGGGAACGATAGCGGGAGAGGTCGGGGTTAATTGAACAAAATCTGTTAATTCTTATAGATTGAATATTCAATTTAATTATAACTTAAAGATTTGCCTTTTCTGATTTGGATACTTGTATGGGGTTTTCAAGGGGTTCTGTATTTTTATTACGTTCATTTATAATATGTATGGTTGCGAGGAAAATGAAACTTTATCTTCGTGTATCAAATTTCTCGGGACAGATCAATCAAAGCCCGGAAATTCGAACCGCAGCTTTCCATGGCACCTGACACCTATGACGTTACGAGGTGTAAATCCTGCAGAAATGTTCTCCGATCGAAGTCTGCGCGACTGTTTTATCGACACACGAGGTCCTTAAGATTTACCATCGATGGGAATTTGTTCGTAGCGAGAAATACCGGACGATCCGACAGAGGACGGCGACGTTAAGACCATCTTTCTCACACAGGTGTCATCGGAAACACGATCATAGCCGGGCGAAAAAAGTTTTTATCTTTTCGGTCGATATCGCAGTTCGCTTGAACATAAATTATCGACCAATGCGGTGCTACCATGCTTACCATTGAACAAGCTGCCCTCAGATTCGTATAGAGCAAACGAGCATAACCCTTGTGCGTGACGCGCTGTCATTTTATACGCAAATTGGTTGAAGCAGTAAGTGGTGATCAATACAATTTTGGATTATTCGACAGTTAGAAATATACCATGAGATATTTATTTTTTTCAGCACCTGCTGCTTGGTAATCCGTGGTACAGACGCGCCCCCACGATGTCGTCTTTCTCTCGACGTCGTTATCCATCCGTTAGCGCAAAACTTTCTTACAGCGCGTGGTTAGATGCAACCAGTGCGACGGGAATGTGCCCCGGGTGGCCCATTTTCAGGCCCCATATTAGTCGCATCCGGTGACATGATTTTTTTACGGCGCCTGTTGGTTGGCAACCGGTGAGACAAACGTGCACTCCGACTTGCCGCTCTTCCGGCGCCATACAACAGTTAGCAAAGGGACTTTTTTTATGGCGCCTGTAGAGTGGCAACCGGTAAGACAGCCGCGTATATCGGGTTGCCTAACTCTCGGCGTCGATCGTCGTACGAAGCCAACGGAGAAGTAGACGAAACTTCTAATGGTTTTTACGAGCCGCAAGCACGATTAAGCACGAGTGTCGGAGGCAAAACCCGTACTTCTACCTGCTTCCGCCTCGAGAAACGATCGCGAGGGGCGAGAAGTTCATATCCCGTCACGTTACGTCACACCGAAAGAACAGCGCGTTGTCTGCAGGAGAAAATCGATACTACGTTTATCGCGCAAAATCCTTACGCGAGGTTTCGCATCGGTGTCTGCTCTGGTCTGCTAGTTCGATGTAGTTTAAGGTTTAAGAGAGATGGTTAGAACGATGAACTGAAATTTGAGGTTATAAATAGATAAAAATTCTGTACGTATCATTCACTACGATTAATTTCATTTTAATATGATATCTATAACAATAAAAATTATCAGTTGTACCAAACCTTGTAGTGAACACAATTTCTGATGAGGATATAATAATTCTAATGTAAATCATTGATTCAAACCAAGATTGAAGGGAATCACAGACATTTTTGTGAATACCGGATCAACCGGCATTTAAAGTCTTACTGTGTGAAAGAAAAATTGCCAAAATTCTTGAAAATTTGAGGAATGATAGTTCTTGATAGAACAACAATACATGAATTATTTCAGAATATTCCACTACATATAGTATATAATTAAGTAGTGATAAATTTATGAATTTAACACATTCGCCTATGGGAAAATAGCTTCCGCAGACGTTAATGGTTGCAAAACGAATGGAACTAAATCGCCGTAAATTCTGAAAAAATAATATCATTAAGATTTAAGATCGACAGATTGATGTTTCGTTGATTTATCTCCAAGGCTTAGACGACCCATGGCATTGCGTATCTCAGCCGTCGTGGGAAAATCCTCCCGCATCAACCTTCGCCCAAAGCTATTCAAATTTCCCCCGTCGAGTTTAACAAACTCACATCCGAGAACAATCATGACGTCTGCGAAACGAATGGAAAAGGCGCTGGAGCATCTGAAAACTAATCCGTATTTCGAAAAATACGCCAAGAACATAGCCAAGCTTCAAGAAACCAGTCCGGAAGAATTTCTGTCACGAGTCGAGCAGCGAGAAAAAAATACGCAGCTCCAGAAAGGTATTAAAAATCATTCCGACCCAACCTCGGTACCGTTATGGTCAAAATGAGTATGAAAAATGGAAAAAAAATACAGCTAAGTCTCGAGAAGGCTACGATGTCGAGTCTTAAGGGGTTATATTTTGTTGTTCGCAGACAAATTTATAGATTTTATAATTTTTTAAACTTACGTCAATATAATTTTATTTACTTCTACGAATTTCTCATGAAAAAATAACCCCTTGCGGCTTTCGCTTCCATACGATTTGCCAATTTGCCTCGCTAACTCCCCGAAGAAACTCATCTCCGTCGTAACGTCCTCCGCCGCATTACCGAACCGTCCAACTCCGGTCCTACGATCATTCCGCACTTGACGCTCACCAATTTTCCAGAAAAACGTGAGATGGAGAGAAAATTCCAGCAGAATTGCAGCGCCAAGCCGGTCGAAGGATTCGGAGCACCTACAAAAAAATCCCTGAACGACATAATGAAACTCGATCTGGTCCAAAACAAAGGCAAGAAAGAAATCATTGAAATTTGGCTCGACTATCACAAATCCCTCGATTGCATCAGCGGTGCGATGGATTCCCGACAATACGAGAAAATATTCGAGAGAGCCAAAAAATATTCGACGTTTCTTTTGCCTCTGCCGCGTGAAAACGGTTACGAATTCATCGTTTGTCAATTTCACGGTACCGAGATTCACATGACGCCTTTAATTTGGTATCAAACGCACAAGGAAAACGCTCCGGAGTGTTTGACGATGGTTCATTATCACGATCTCAAAGACAGCAAAGGCGTTGTTTTGATGCGAGGCGAATTCGATGCGAAATCCATGACCGCGAGGGAAGCTCAGTGTTTGGCGAATGAAGTACAATTGTATTATTCTACCGACGATCCTGAACGATTGAAATTGCTCGAAACTTTTAACGAACGACCGGATGAATTTAAACACATGGATCTTGTGGCGCAGTTGGAAAATATTTCGTTGAATTCTCGCAGCGATCTCGAATCTGGCAAATTAAAAACTAAATAAAATACTAATAAAAGAATGAAATAAGTAAGAAAGTATACATATTATCTGGAAGAATTCAAAGAAATATTATTATATTATATATAAATAATATGATATATATAATGATATATTATTACATTGATTATATTATATTATACAATATAATTAATATAATCATATATTATAATATATAGCATATTTTTATATTCTATATAAATTTATATTACATGATGATAATAATACATAATAAAAATAATTTTTAAAAAATAATATGATATATATGATAATATATTATTATATTAATTATATTACATTGTATAATATAATTAATATAATAGTCTATTATTAATAATATGATATATAATAATAATATATTATTATATTTCTTATATAATATAATATAATTAATATTTATATAATATAATTATTATATAAATTATATAAAATATAAAATATAATATTATATAATTATTATATTATTAATTTTTTATTATTTTCATTTTGTATTATTATTATCATGTAACAAAAATTTTCAATAGAATACAATAATACATAATAAAAAATGATAAATTAAATATTATCCATAGTTCGTATAGTCATTGGCCATTTAGCCCGCATGTTGTACATTACATTACAATTATATCATCAATTACTGCGTTTATTTGTGTACTCGCACATGACACGCATCGACCTATATATACACGCATCGATATATATATAAATATATTAATAAAAATTGTTGTTGAAAATGAAATAAATGAATAAAAACAAATATAAGTTACGTTTTTTGATTCGCAGTCGCGTCGTCGAACGGTTGCGATTGGGGGGAGTCGAAACGAGGCGGTTATCACTCGCGGGGAAATCCGTGGAGCCGGAGGCGAATAAAAAGTTACGATGGCTTCACTCGTTCGATAATGGCTCGATGCTATGGAAAATATGGGGAAGCCGGGAGCCAAAAGTTTTACGTCTCCACTCCGATTTTTTACGTCAATGCCGGTACGATTTTTTTTTTTAAATTTTGTTTCGAGGGGATTTTTTTTCAATCTAAAAAAATTTTGAAACATATTGGCCTGAAGATTATACGAAATTGCACGAGATTACGTTTTTTGGCAAATAACTTCCTCGTCTTTTTTTTTTTTTAATTTTTTTTCAAGTCCAAGCGAGGGACTGTAAAATAATTGTTAATTAGAGAAAAAACAATTATGGTTTTCCGTGTACGTATGGAACGATAAGGGCCGCACATCGGACACCTCTACACCGCTTTATTGGCCGATTCGATGGCTCGTTATCACGCCATGCTCGGTCACGAGACCGTTCTGACAACCGGCACCGACGAACACGGCAACAAAGTCAAAAACGCCGCGGTCGCCGCTGAACTTCCGGTTCACGATTATTGCCGAAAAATATCCGGGGAATTTCGGGAGATGTGCGATCGTTTCGACGTTCGTTACGATCATTTTATAAGAACCACGGATGATAAACATCGCGAGGCTGTTCAACATTTCTGGGTCAGTTGCAATCCTTCAATTTTTTTTTTTCCATCGGGCTTTTGAATAAACGACGATTATCGCGACGATATTTATTAAACTAGTCGGTAGAGCAATGATTGTAAAGTTTTGAAGAAAATTAAATAATCGTCGTTTTATTTTTTTTTAAACTAGTTTCATCAGAATAAATAGAAACTATTATTTATCGTTTAGTATTAATATTAATATTATTATTATTATTATTATTATTATTATTATTATTATTATTATTATTATTATTATTATTATTATTATTATTATTATTATTATTATTATTATTATTATTATTATTATTATTATTATTATTATTATTATTATTATTATTATTATTATTATTATTATTATTATTATTATTATTATTATTATTATTTTTATTATTATTAATTATTTCGAGATTTTCTAAAAATTCAACATTTTTCATATAATTTCTACCGTACTTACAATTGAGTAATATATTTTAGAAAAATTGAATAAATTTAGGTACTTACAATATTGATCGATAATATTTTCGAAGCAATCAGAAAAATGAGCCCATCGTTGTTTTCTTGTAGAAAACGTTGCGCAAAGGCGGTCACATATACGAAGGTAAATACAGCGGATGGTATTGCGTACCGGACGAGGCTTTCGTGCCGACCACGGAATTGACGGAGAAACGACTGTCCTCCGGGGAAACGATAAAAGTATCGAGGGAATCGGGCCATCCGGTCGAATGGACGGAGGAAGATAATTACAAGTTTCGACTTAGCGCGTATCAAAACGATCTCAAACATTGGCTAAAGAACGGTAAGACACATTGATACAATAAAAATACATTCGAAATCCTTTTACTACCGAATTATTGTGGATTATTGTTGCTATTAAACATTAGAACCAATTTGAAGAGAGTAATTCATCAAAATTATATTTTATTATCGCAGAAATGTGAAGATTTTTATTTTTGTATCATAATTCATCATAGTTAGTCGTTTGAAGAAGTATTTCCGATACATTTTCATTAAATAGAAAATAGTATCAAAGAAAATAAATATAAAAAACTTATTAATACTAATTTTTCCCCCCATAAAAGATAAAAACAATAAATAAAACAAATGATAGAAGAAATAAATAAATTTTTAAATAGTTAAAATTAAATAAATAAATTTTCAAATAGTTAAAATGAAGTAAATAAAATTTTCAAATACTTAAAATTAAGTAAATAAAATTTTGAAATAGTTCAAATCAAGTAAATAAATTTTTAAATAGTTCAAATTAAGTAAATAAATTTTTAAATAGTTCAAATCAAGTAAATAAATTCTAAAATAGTTAAAATTAAGTAAATAAATATTTAAACAGTTAAAAATTAAGTAAATAAATGAATAAACTTTTAAACAGTTAAAAATTAAGTAAATAAATAAATAAACTTTTAAATAGTTAAAAATTAAGTAAAGAAATGAATAAACTTTTGAATAGTTAAAGTTCAGTAAATAAATAAATAACGAAACGATCGCGATCGGGAAAGTTGAAGAATTATTTAACCTTCGCAGTTGAAACGGTTCGACCGGCGAAATACCACAAAATATTGTGCGATTGGGTGGAAGAAGGAAGTTGCTTGGACGATTTGAGCGTCTCGAGACCCGTCGAGCGAGCACCTTGGGGAATCTTAGTGCCGGACGATAGCTCGCACACGATATACGTTTGGTTGGATGCACTTGTCAATTATCTAACTTCGATGGGCTATCCGAACCACGAGTTTCCGAACAAATGTTGGCCGCCCACCCTTCAAGTTAGTTTCGTCCTACCGTGAATCGCTCGCCCGACCCGCAAACACGCCCGTTTCTCACCGAGAGCCCTCTCGGCGAAACGAGACTGATTAAGGGGGAACATCCGAGTAGCTAGCTCAACAAAAAGACGAATTTTAGAAATTATTATCTCGAAAACTAATCGTTCGATTTTATCCAGGTTTGTTTTATTCGAAAGTAAACATGTTGAGGTATGCTGAGGAATTTTTTTATAAATATAGAGGCATTTTTTTATAATATAGGATTTTTTTTTCACTCAATTATTTTTTTTATCAAGCCAGAAAGGTCGGAAATTAAGGTTGAAAAATGAATTTAAAGTTCAATCGGTCGCCATTTCGTGAAAAAATTTTTTTTTTCAAAAAATCCTACGTTTCGAAGGGCATCGTACGTTACATTTTGAGAATCTTTTTGAAATTTTTGTTTCGGATCAATCGAGTGCATGTAGTATTGGGGATCGCGGACCGTGCGAGAGAGGGACATTTTTTTACGCCGGCCATGACAGCTGCGCTGCCAGTAGATATATGTTTATAAAAAAATTCCTCAACATACCTCAACATGTATGCTTTCGAATGAAACAAAACGGGATGGGTTCGAACGAATAGTTTTTGAGATAGTAATTCCTAAAATCCACCTATTTTTTCCGCTGTCTTAATGGCTGTTCCCCATTGATTGCTCGATCGTTTTACTCACCCCTTCGTCGATAACTGCCGCAGGTAATCGGCAAGGATATACTTAAGTTTCACGGCGTTTATTGGCCGGCTTTTCTCATGGCTGCCGGTTTGGAACCTCCGAAAACTCTCTTGTGTCATTCTCACTGGACCGTCGAAGATGAGAAGATGTCGAAATCCAAAGGAAACGTTGTATCGCCTTTTCAAGTCGCCGATGAGCTCACAGACGACGGTCTTAGATATTTTTTGTTGAGGGAAGCGGTGCCTCATAGCGACGCAAGTATGTTTTCCTTACCTCAATATTTATTATTCATTACCTACTATTTATTGTCATCATTATTATTTCTCTGTGTCATCTGCCCGCGTTTTTAAACAAGCTGCAAATTAAAATTAATAAACTTTGTCTTTCGAATTTGAGGTAATGTTATTTCTCTGAAATTCCTTTGATGGGGAACTATTTTTTATAAATCAATTGTATTTTATTAATTGATTAATAATAAAATAATTCTATAAAATTTCTTTGATGGGGACTTAACTTTAATACATTGATTAATAATAAAATAATTCTCTGAAATTCTTTTGATGAGGAACTATTTTTTATAAATTAATTAATAATAAAATAATTATCTAAAATTCCTTTGATGGGGAACTATTTTCAATAAATTAATTATATTTCAAAAATTCATTAACAATAGAATAATGCTCTCATATTCCTTGAACTATTTTTTATAAATTCTGATATTTCCATAAAAAAATTTGTTTATTGCCTCAAATTCGCAGGCAAAATTTCGCAAATTAAAAATTGCAGCTTATTTCCATTTTTATCACGCCCGAGCTTTGAAAAAAAAAAATCAAATTCCCTCAAAATCCAATCCCTTCCCTCGATTTCGATCAAACTTCATACAAACCACAATCGAATAATATCTCATACCTCTCCGCATTTTCCCTCATTCAAAAATTGTAAATTCTGCATCAAACTGAAACCATTTTTTTCGCGCGCGTAATTTTTTTTTCAAATTCAGATTACAGCGAAACAAAAATTCGTCGCGTAATCAACGCCGAATTGGCCGACACTTTGGGCAATTTGGTGAGTCGTTGCATGGGAAAAAACGTGAATCCCACGGGAACAATAACAGATCCTCATCCTCATCTCGACGTTTTCAAATCCGAGGAGTTTCAACGTCTCGTCGAGCTTCTTCACAATCTCAGCCACGAAACTCAAAGATCTTACGAAGAAGCTAATCTGCATCACGTCGTGGATTCGGTAATGCAAGCTCTTCACGGTGCCAACAAAATGGTGGATCATCACAAACCATGGCAATTGCAAAAAGATATAAAATCCGGAAACGATAATTCACGTATTCACCTCGAAGCAGTTTTATCCTTAGCCATGGAAACTTGTCGAATAAGCGCTCTTGTTCTTCTCCCAATCGTGCCAAAATTATCCACGAAGTTGCTCGATTATCTTCGCATACCCGAGGACGAACGCAATTGGAGAAATACGAAAATTACGACGTCGAACAACTCGCGACGGGTCGAAGACGGATCGAACGCCATAATTTTTCGACGAATCAAAATATAACGACGTAATACTTTGCGTGGGTGTTCTACAAGAAATTCATATATTAATTGCTTTTTTTTTTTTATACACGAGTCTCGTATAATCTAATACAATATAATCTAGATATGTATTTACAGAGAGCGATGGAACGACAGTTGGGATGCAATAACGTATTTGAAACGAAACGACGGATTTAAGGCTTCACGTACGCGATTTCGTCGATTTTCCGAAGGTTATTTTCTAGACGCGGTTGAAATAAAAATTACGCATGTATTGACAACATTTTTGTACGGATTATTTATGCACATGGTTGAGTATGTGTAAAAAAAAATCAGATATTTTAACAAATGGCGGAGATATTACGTAATGAAGCAATGTATTTTTTTTTTTTGCGCGCTCGTTGATGGTGGAAGTTTTCGGCATCGATGTGGGTAGCTGAAAAAAAAATTGAACATATTTATAATTGCATAATGAATGTATCTTCAGTGTGAACCAACAATATTGTGGAAAAAAAAATTATTATAATAAAAATTTTAAACTTAAAATTTTTTTACTCAATTTTCTGTCGGTATTTTATTTTTTATATTTTTTTTGTGTCATTGACATTTTTGTTTCTGTGGTTCACACGATAGGTGATGATACTAAGAATATGTTGTGAAAATTTCAAAGCGTTCTGAACCTTCGTTCAAAAGTTTGAAATTTTACAAGTTTCAAAAAAGTGAATCGTGTTATTAATCTCCTGTGTATATTCCTGATATTTTTTACATATACTTAACCATGTGCATGAATGATCTGTGAAAAAATGTTGCCCATACATGCGTCATTTCTTTCTAACCGCGTCTAGAAAAGTACCTACAAAAATCGACAAAATCGCGTATACAAGCCCTTAAACCCGTCCATTCGTTACTTTCGCATCCAAACTTTTTCTTCTCATTTGTTCATTTCCTTCCTTTTTTTTTTTTGTATTTTTTTCTCAATCTTTCGATATTGCTGAGGGTTGCAACAAACGTTGTCAATTGTTCGTTTTCCACCCCTGTTATTTTTTTCTCTTCATTTCTTTAAATAGAAAAATAAATAAATGATCATTTACAAGATGAGAGAAATGATTGTAACGACGATATCGTGGCGAAATTTTTTTTTTTTTTTTCATTTCGCCGAATAAAATCGTCTTTTAACTTTACGTCCTAATTATTTTTTTTTTATATATATGTGCAATCAGACGATTAAAAACCCTGGACGATAGGCGATCGATATACGCGGCCCCGCGGACCCCCTCTTTCGTATGGCCTATTTTTTTTTCTTTTGTTTTTACTTTTTTTTTTTTTAATTTCCAAATAGGCGATACAAGAGGCCCCGAATCCTTAATAGATATGGTTTTGCACTATTGTTGTTTGGTTTTTCTTTTGTTTTATTTTTTGATGATTGTCATTGGCATGGTCCCACAGCCAGACAACACGTGAATGCAGCAACTCGGTGTGGATTATCCCTCGCACCACACACGGGGTTGTTTTCACCCCGTCTTTTATTTTTTTGAGCAATATTTTTTTTTCAAAAAGTCTTTTTTGTTTAATAAATTTTTTCTATGAATGTGAATCATTCCAATCGCATTTTTCATTGATATTGGTTGATTTAAGGCCTTACTGAACGGATCGTCGGACGAAAAGTTAGTCCAAAATGGGCGAATCGTGGATTCACAAGTCTGAATATTTTTAGCCTTACAAATAGCTGAATTAATGATAAATAAACACTTGGAAATGTTAATTTACTACTTTTGATATAATTTCTCAAGAGATTCCGCGATTTTTTAATATCCATCCAGTAAGACCTGTTCAATTTAATAATTTTCCAAACCCAAATTTCCCAAACCTCAAATTTCGATACAGAATTTGATTACAGAATCAAATTAACCCCGTGTGTGGTATTTGATCCAAAAAAAAGGTGTGTGGCTCAAGGGGTCGTGGATCCAGGTGGTAGCACAGCAGCGGAGGAAAATATCTAGGGAAAGGGAAGACCGGCCAAATGATTTTTTTTTAAATTTTGTGTTTTAAGTTTTGTCCTTCTTCTCTTCCGAATGATTTTTTTTTTTTTTCTTTCAAAGTCAATAAGCTCAGATCGCACTGACGATGGTGTCGCGATGTCTCTGTCCTATCATGGGACCGACGTTGCAACTATCAGCGCTCGATCTCGGACTTATGTTGCACTCGATTATCGATCCGTTGCGCTTTTGCACGATGACCGAACGAAACTCTCCGCATTCGCTCGTGGATGGTTGATTTCCACGGGCTCTCGCGCCTTTCGTCAATATTCGCTTGAACGCCTCGCGAAACTCGGTGTTGAAGATACTGTAGATTATCGGGTTGAAGGCCGAGTTGCTGTAACCGAGCCAGGTCAGCACCTGCGTTCGAAACCCCATGACGTTCGTTCGGGGATCAAACGGTGAAGAAACGAAATAAAAATCGTTAATAAAAATCGTTAATCGGTTTTTTTGATCGAATTACGTCAGTTGCAATCAGGGTTGATGGTTATTTTAGATTTTTAGAAGGAGTTCGCTCATTTTTCTTTTGAGTAACGAATAGAATTTATGGGGGAATAGATATTTTTTTGAATACTTTTTGTCGGATTTTTCGGACGATCAGATAAATAATTAATAATATTGTAGATAAATATTATTAATTATTAATATTATTATATCAATTAATACTGTTGTTATATTATTATCAATATTATTAATTATTAATTAATATCATTGTTATATTATTATTAATATTATTAATTATTAATTAATATTATTGTTATATTATTATTAATATTATTAATTATTACTTAATATTATTTTTATATTATTATTAATATTATTAATTATTAATTAATATTTTTTTTATATTATTTTTAATATTATTATTATAGATAATATCAATTATTATTGTCTTTTTATGGGAGGAGAATTGAATGTTTTGGTATTTTTAGTTGAAATTCTAGAATTATACAAATTATTTTAATAAATAGAGACAAATAGAATCAGTCGATAAGAATTTTTGTTTTTTTTTTCAAAAATTCGTTCCAAATTTCTAGTCTAGTGAAACAATTAATATCTCCTAATTCTAAAAAGGTCTAAAATACCCTCACATTTTTTTCTCTGCCCAACAAACAATTTTCCCAGCAAATTATTAAAATCCAATCTCCCAAAAAAAAATTTACCTGAAAAAGGCGATTTACCTGAAAAGCCCGATCGGGTATGCAAGTTTTGCAAAACGCCGCGACGATGTTGACGCAGAAGAATGGAACCCAACATATGAGAAAAACTCCCATGATAACACCCACGGTTATCGCGGCTTTGTGATCCGACACGTGATAAGGACTCGTGGGCTTCGTCTTCGTCGGTGGTTTTGGTTTCGCCGTAACGAGTTTGCATCTCGTGCTTTTTGCACGAAAACTTTTTCCGATCGATGTTGGATCCGGAAGTTTGGTGACCGCGCGTATGCTCTTCACGTGTTTTTGGGCGTAACAGTACAGTCTGCAGTATATGCCGACCATGACGATGCACGGCACGTAGAACGATATGCAGGAAGATACGATGGCGTAGGTCGGTGTAAGGTCGAGAGCGCAAGTCGGATATTCCTGAAGCCGAGACAATCAACCAAAAACCCCCCGCCCCCGAAACACGTTCAAAGCTTTTTCCACGGACTTCTTGTTCAACATTCCCGTGCGAATACGGTTTTTTTTCGCCGGTGATAAAACATGCGCCGGGTTGGATTACGGATTTACAGGACACGTAGGGTCGAGAAGTAAATTCACGAGTGCAGAAATGGAATAATCTAACGGGTGGCGGGTGTGACCGAATCAATTTTTCATGCTCGAGGTCGCGGGAAGGTCGTTGCGCGGTGAATATTCGGAAAGGTCACTTTGGATATCGTGAGAGGATGGTAAAGGGTATGTTGTGTGATTGAAAAAAAATATATTGATGACCTTGAAATCTTGAGTAGTGTGCTATTGAAGAAATTAAAAATATAAAAATTGTAAATTAATAATAATTCTATTAAATTATCATGAACGAGTGAGATTATTGTTATAAAAAATACGTTTTGTATATTTTGAGATTACCTTCAACTGGAAATCTTTTTTTTTTTCTATCTTCAAGGCTCGAGTAAAATTTCGAATTCTGTTATTTTTTTATTAATTCAATTTTTTTAATTTAATTTTATTAGAATTTATAATTCCGTTTGATTCAATTAATTTTTGTCCGACGTTGTTGTTAATAATATCTCAACGAATTTTCCGTCGAAATCAATAATGAAATTATAAGAAAAATAATAATGATAAATAATTTTCACGATTCGATTTATCAAAATAATTCAATCATAATTTAATAAATAAAATTGATGTGTCAAATATATATAAAAAAATAATCAATCATTGTCGAATAGATAAAAAAAAAATAAATAAAATTCGAATTTATGAAAAGTTACAGACTCAGTGATTCGCGATAAGCTCGATGCCGAGAATTTTACCGACTTCTGCTATACTTTTTCGTACTTTTCAAAGTCGTGTATTCACTCTCGAGTTTACGCTCGTTCTCGACTCTTTAGTACTCGCCTTGGTACCGATATAGAGGTACTATAGACTGCGGTGTAAACTACGTAATGAGATTAGACGTGCGTGGGTACATGCTACTTCATACTTGCTTCAGAAACTGCTCTCGAAACTACCACACGTAATGCATGAGAGGCAGGTGGGTTGATGGCTGATTCTACTGCATTTACTACTACTATTAGTAATTACTACTATAACCAATGCTACGAGTATCGTTTAAGGAGCTACGTGTAAATACTTAGAGCAGAAAACACGGGTAGATGCTAATGAGTTCGTATTTTGATAATATTATGATATATGATTATATTTACTACCCTCTCGAAGATCATGCTAATTTCTGTAGAAAAGTGGTTTTGAGGGATTTTGTATGAATTGGGATTCAAACATTTATTGAATTATCTACATATCAGTCGAGAGACAAGTAAAAGCGTTTGGTAGGATTTAAAATGATTATTGGTAAATTTACCGATCTTGAAATTTCCAAAAGTCACAAAATATCATAATATTATTTTTGCCATTTTTTGAAGAAACTTCTCAAAATTGATTTCATTTCAAATCTATGAAGGAAAAAAAAACCAGTCGTGGGTTTGAAGGATTTTAGCCCCGTCAAAAGTAAAAACATCAAAGATCAACAAAATATACAAATAAAAATTGATATTTTAGGAACCCGTAAAAATTTAAAAATTTTTCCTCGACGTTTCAACAGCTAAGTTCTTATAGTTCCTTCCCAGAGAATGTCAAAATTTTCCAAACAATTTCCTCAGCTCCGTACAAGATTCAAAGTTGACATCAAAATTCTACCAAAATTGAAATCATTTTTTTTTTACCTCTCGCGAGATAATTTGCCGTACAGAAATCCGATTCCACCCCACAAGGGCTCATTCGACGCGGAATTAAATAAACTTTTTAACCATAGATGTCAAAAAAATATGCAATCTCATTTCCAACGATGCCACCATCTTTCATACACGCGACTGGTTCTTGACAGGACACGTGGAAAGTGGTCCAACACTTTTTAACATCATTGCACTACCCCAGTGTTTTTATTTTTTTCTTTCAAACTACCCTGACTGACACGTAGCAATCGAAAAGTAATCGTACCTGCGTCCCGTCCGTGTAGACAATCGGTTGATCCGGTCTGTGAAGGCCCAAGCTGATGGGAACGAAGGAGATGAGGCCAGCCAATAGCCAGACCGTCGCTATGCTGGCCACGGCTACACGCCGAGTCACCCATCGACCGTACCTAATAACGTTGTCCCGAGAGATCGACCACCAGGCAGCAACGGTGACGACAATTACAAGGCAAATAATTACACCGTCGATCAAAACAGACGGAATTCGTTTCATGGAAACACACCGAAACGTCTTAGAAACTCGCAACGATAATTGAAACGTAATTGGGAATCATTGAAAGACGTTGAAAAATCGATCGTCGATGTACCTTAGAGGATCCTTGATGTGGATGTAACGATCAAGAGAGATGGCGCATAGATTGAGAATCGAGGCAGTGCTGCACATAACGTCGAAAGCCACCCAAGTGTCGCAAAAACGCGGCCCGAATACCCAATAGCCGAGTAGATCGTTTACACCGGCGAATGTCATGACCAGACAACCGACAAAAAGATCGGCGATAGCGAGGGAGGCCAGGAACAAATTGCCGATACGTCGCAATCCACGATCGGTGTATATCGCCACGCATACCAATACGTTACCCGCCACCGATAGAAATATCAGGACGAACAGCAAGAAACCTGATTGAAAATAATTTTTATAAAATCGTTTATACGACGAGTGTTTGCGATTCTTGTTCGTGTTTGTTATCGAGGCCACGGGGAGGTCGTTTTGTGAAGAATGGTTAGGGAAGGGCATTGGTTCGAATATGATAAGGAGCGTGATAAGGACAAATGTCTGGTTGCTTTTGAAAAAAAAAATACATCGATGACCGTGAAACGTTGGAAAGTATGAGGAAAAATGTGTTGCATGGGAAGGTATTCGTTCCTCAACGATGAAGTAATTAGTGTCGGTAATTGTATATTTAAATTATCATTTTTGGGAATGAAGAATCGATGAATTTTAAATGTTAAAAAATATAACGAAAAAAATATATATATATTTGATATTATATGTACTATAAATAATAATATAATTTAATATATATTCGACGGGGTGGTATTCGTTTCTCAAACAATTAGTGTACATATTTGTATGTTGAAATTATAATTCTTGAAAGTGAAACAGAACGCTTGCTCCCAATTTTACAAGGCTTGAAAAATAGTTTAATTTTTTTTCTACATTTGAAAATCACGAAAGCTCTGATTCGGAAGATACCTTTAACCATTTAACTGACGTTACACGTTAAGTAACAAATTTCGTGCGTGCCATCGGAGCCAAATAACGCGTGCAAAATCCCCACCGTCAGGCAACTCCCCTTCGATTAAAATCAATCCCAAACCATCGAAGTTACCGTGGAATGGCAAGTGATACACGAGATCCGGATAAACGAATGCGCTGATGCCGCCCTCGCGTGTCGTATTTTCGACCATGTCGAGACATCAGCTAGTCGCGAGCTTCCACCGAGGCCGAGCAATTTTACCTCGCAACTGTCTCATGAGAAAACCATTGACTCATTGTCAATTTTGTTCGAAAGTGTTTGGAAAATTTATCGCGCGGAACAAAGCTCATCCGGAAACGCTAAGGAAATATCGACTGACGGGCGTTTCATCCATTCGAAAATTCAATCGAACTTCTCGGCAACTCGCGCTCGTCCCAATTTATTACGAATGACTTGATCGAATTATTCTTGTGGAAAATATTGTTTCTTTCGTTTTCGACAATCGTTCTTGTCTACTGGTAATTAATTTTCTACTCTTAACATTGTTTTCCATAGAAATGTTGTTGAAAAAATTCTTAAATATTACATATAATTTTATTTATTATTATTATTGTTATTATTATTATTATTTAATTTGAATTATTTTCAGACCACGTGATTTCGAACTTTATCGACGTATTTAATGAGATTAACGAGAGTCGGATTCGACGGAAACTCGGATGTTCGCAAAATAAATTATACGATCATAAATCGCGCGACCGAGCGAGAAATCAGTAAATATAATTTCATGTATTCCGTTTCATCGACCAAAGACATTAATTATTCGCTCCACCAATCGATGAATAATTGTTTCGAATCAAAATCACAGCACGCATTGAGTCGGCGATACGTTTTTTTTTCTCTAAAATTGATTTTTCTCGTTTTTATCACACGTCACGGATTATATATTCGTGGGTATCCGTAAAAAAATGGCTGAAAACCCATAATTGGACGGCGTCGAATGAATGACAATCTATATGACACCTCTCGTTTCGCATCGCGAGGTTCGTAGCCTAGTTATAAATCCTCCCCCCACGTAAATTGCGCCTACAGTGGAATCTCGAATTTTTTTCTTTTGGCTCGAGGATTTATTTTGATTTTCCTACGTCCCTTAATGTGCCCCCTTAATGTGCCAATCCCGCGATGAAATATCAACGAAACGCGACAGTCACTGTCCAATCGACAGATCGCGGCCATGGCGAGAAGTCCCACGAGCTCGATAATTAATTAATTTCTGTTTTTATTATCCCCTCTTCGGGCTTAGAGGAGTGGGAGAAATTCGCGACTCCACTGTATCACGAAAATTCGTCGGAAAACCGTATTTCCGGGAGCTCAATCTCTTCGGATTCATTTTGCGATTCCCACATGCGCGCGTACGTGCGTTATCGAGCGCGTGTGAAGTTAGAACGTTGAACCTTATCCCGTCGAATTATGGGGTTCAATCCTGCGTAGAATTGAACCGTAGGCTCTGTGTATACGTCAGCGTTAGTGAGGGGATCGCTTTTGCCGAGAATCGGCTTTCCCATCAATTTTATGATATGGGAGTTGCGTTGGTTAAATCGTCTGATCTTGATTCTGATTTTTTTCTATGGGGTCCCGTAGCCAATCGGGAACTCTCATGGTTATGGAGGTATTTGTACGTCACGGTTTCCCTATTCTCTCGTGTATATAATATACCTATTGGGATAAAATTTGGTATACGTGCGTGGATTGATGACCCAAAAAACAAAAATAATGAGATTTTTGGAAAAATATTTTTTTTTACTCCCTCCCCATAGACTGGGAAATTTACCTAATTTTCTTTTTCACTCACCCCATTGAGAGGGAGGTTTTTTTTATAGGTCTCCTAAAATGCGGGGAGAAATGTTTGAGCACCTTTTGATTTTAACATTTTAATCGGGAGATATTCGCCTTCAAAGTCGTTATCAAAACGTCCCCCTCCTCTAATTTTCAAACTAACAGTGAAAAAAATCTTAAAATAATTTGAGAATCCAGCTTTTAATCAGTATCTTGAAAGAAAATTAAAACGAAGACAGTAGCAAAAATAGTTTAGGGAAAATGTAGAACTAACTATTATTCTGAAGCAAGCAAATTTGTCAAAATGAAATAGCTCTTGATACGTATTATCAAAAGTTAAAGACAATGAAGGTAAGAATGGCCACGGAACCCTATTGTGTGGGTGCTCAACACCCTTTCGGCCAGTTCTTTTCTTCGTTCAGTCGATTTTACACCTAAAGAGTCGCGTATTATCCAATTTGCATAGGAAAAAAAATATCAGTCGAATTTATGACAAAAATAAGTCATCGACTCAATAATATTTTTTGAATTATAAAAATATTCATTCGGTCGAGCTGACCAATAATTTATCGAATCATTTTAGTTATAATCTCCAAAATAATAATGATAATAACAATAATAAAAATAATAATAATAATAACAATATTAAAAATGATAATAATAATAACAATAATAAAAATGATAATAAAAATAATAACAATAATAAAAATATTAATAATAATAATAACAATAATAAAAATAATAATAATAATATTAAATAATAGTACGAGCAGTAGCGTTAGTGAAATTCAGTGGTCAAGTTAGCAGCGTTGTAAAACAAACGTAGCAATTGTAAACGTAGTTAAAAAAAAAATATTAATCGATAAATCAATGCGTAAGCCCACCAACGAGAAGCAGCGAAAACAGCGAGAACGCGTCCTCCGGAAGTTCCTCTTCTCCCTCTGTCAGATTACTCTGCAATCAAAGGTTAAAAAAGCGTAAAGCACAATGCAAACTACATATTCCGGATTAAATGTAAACGGGAGAAAGAAAAACGATCATTAGCCACATACGGGTTACGAAGCAGCCAATTATATATTTATTCATCATCGGCGATTTTATATGCAAAGCCACGTTTTTTTTTGTTAATTTTTTCTATTTGTCTTTTGCATCACGATTTTCATGTTCTCACGGACATTCACGCTCACGTATATTTTCCGCAACGACTCATACGGATGAAGCGTCGGTGCGGTATTCGGCACGGCACTTTCCAACTGAAATATCACGCGAGCCGTTGCTCTCTCTCTCTCCCTACTACTCTCTTCATCCTCACGATTTTACAATTTATCATTCCGCTGCGGAGATTTACGCCTCGAATAAAGCAGTTTCGAATCGAAACGGCTTTCTCGAGATTGGGACCACTTGTTCCTCTCGATTTCTGAGATTTCGTTCTCTGTTCGATCGATTATCAATTTGTTTGTATCCACGTTATCGACTAAATCGTTTTCTCCTTGACTATTGATTATAGAATCAAAATTATACCGGGTGTCTTTTAAAGTGCTGTATTGTGGAAGAGGTCGGCGTTAAAAATTCGGTGTTTCAACGGTGGCTGTCATTTTTAATTCCGTCTTTCAAAACTTTGTCTTTTAAAAGACGCAGTTTTTCAAAATTCTGACTTCTCAGATGTCAGAAATTCTCTTTTTCAACAAAATGCGGTCTTTCCTAAATTCTGTAAAGAAAAATTCGTTCGAACGTGCGCCGAAAATTACCAAAAATTCGCTTCGTCTCCTGAATTATAATTTTTTTCTACAAAATGAAATTCGCATGGACCAACAGTGCCACGATTTTTCGTTTTATTCCCATGAATTTGTTGCACTTTTGTAATCCACAGCTGCATCCCAACCAAGCGTTCGGCATTTTTTAAAAACCCATCCACGGCGAACGATGCTCATAAACCGCGATTTTAATCGTGAAATTCCGCGCGTTTGTGCGCCAACCCAACAAACCGTTGTGTATTTCAACCGAGTTCGATGAAAACAAAACGAAATTCCCGAAGAATCTCCGTTATCGACAAAATTTCCGATTGAAACGCGGATAAGGACGTCGAGAATTATTGGCTATCATGCCAGAACGAAGAACCCAACGTTGCCGTAGACAATTACGAAAACGAAGTAAACGAAGCGAAGAATTACGCGGCTCGTAAAGAGATTGAAATAAAAACAAAAAAAAAACAAAACGAAATGAAACGAAAGAACAAAGAAAAGAAGAAAGAAAAAAAACGTCGGTCGAATGGTCGAAGGAAGAAGAAAGGAAGACTGTAGGATTCCCGGATCGCGGTACGATAAATAAAGAAAAAAAATGAAAATAAGAGCGACGTAGCAAAGGTAATACGGCAGAAGAGAATGGCAGAGCGAGAGAGAATGGCGGAGAGCGCGGGGATGAAGGAAGGACGGTCTTTCAGACCGAAAGGCTTGAGGGTGTCGCTCGTTGGGCGACCGCGAGCGCGCGCGCTTTTCAGCACGGTCGCGCGTCACCCTTGGACTGTGTGCGGGTCACACTAGCTCGGTGGTGGATGAGAGCCGCCGATTTGTGAGGCCAACCTTCTCACCCTACTCACCGTAGCCTGATCGATGCTCGTCCATGGTAATTCCGTTGCTGCTGTTTACGTTATTATTTTTCGTTGAAGTTATTTCTCTGTTGTTGTTGTTCTTCTTGTTATTGTTGTCGTTTGTCTGTTTTTGTTGTTGTTGCTGTTATTGTTGTTGTTGTCCTGTAGTTACAGTTATTATTGTTGTCGTTGTCCCGTTGTTGTTGTCCCATTGTTGTTGTCCCGTTGTTGTTATTATTATTGTTTTCCTTGCCCTGTTGTTGGTCTCATTGTTCTTGCTGTTCTAGCTATTTTTATTGTCCTTTTTGTATTGCTGCTGTTGCTGCTGTTATTGTCGTTGTTGTTGTTGTTGTTGTTGTTGTCCTCTTATTGCTCTTACTGTTCTCGCTTCCATTGTTGTCCATTTTCTATTGCTGTTGTTGTTGTTGTTGTTGGTGTCCTCTTATTATTGTTATTATTTTTGTCGTCATCCTGTTGTTGTTGATGTTGTTGTTGTTGTCGATGTTCTTGTTGTTCGTGCTGTTCTCGCTATTGTCCTTTTTCTATGGTTGTTGTTGTTATTGTTGATGTTGCTGTGCTGCTATTGTTGTTGTTGTTGTTGCTATTGTTACTTTTACCTGGTGTGTACATCTTCCGACAGCCTCATTGTTCTCATAGTCACCTCAAATCCCAGAGCGATCATTGTGTGGTTTACTATCGCGTTCGCATAACACCGTCTGTGCGTCACACTAGCTCTGTGATGGACGCGAACCGTCGATTTGTAAGCCCATCCTTCTCACCCTCCTCAGCCTAGCCTGCACGATTCTTGCCCATGGTAATTCCATTGTTCCTGCTGTCGTTGTTAATATTGTTGTGTTTGGTATTTTTGTGTTTGGTATTTTTGTTGTTGTCGTCGTCATTTCGTTGTCGTCGTCGTTGCTTATTATTCGTGATTGTCTTTATTCCGTCGTTGTTTTTGTAATTTCTGCTGTTGTGACCGTTGTTGTTCTTGTAGTCAGTGAAAATGGTGGTAGCGTTTAACTAGGACCGACTGGTTGTCCGTGACAGCGTCTGGTGTGTCCTCTTGTCACACCCTCATCGTTTTCGCAGCTGCCTCAAATCCCAGAACGATAATTGGGTGGTTTCCGCACGGGAGTGAGAAAGAGAGAGAGAGAGAGAGATGGAGGGAGAGAGAACGGTGTAGGCGTCGAAACTGCACGGCTAGCCCATTCGCGGTGCGGATGTGTGTTGGTTCTCGTGTGCAGGATTGCCTGTCCACCGGCTAACGACCCCCCAAGAAACGTTAGAGTCCTGGACGGTTTGCCACCGCGGTTGGGAACTAACTCTCGCTGCAGTGGCCAGTTGTTGATACTTCGTAGGTTCTAGCAGACCTCCCTTGTACATGTATATATATATATATTTATATATACATATATACATACGAAGCTTCGTCGTCTGCTAGCGCCGTATTGTTGGGAACAACGACGTGCGGCCATGCCACCACCGACGCCGCCGCAATCCCTCCGGGCGTGAACCGGAGGAAAGAAGGGAGGACGAGAACGAGGAGGAGAGACGGCGTTACGGCGGCCGTCGGCCTCACAATCATCCACCGAGGTCGGACACTGACCTTCTCCGCGAACACGCGGCTACGACGATCGTAATGTTTCGTTGCAACACCCGATACGTTTGTTACGAAGTTCCTTTGGTCGCGTTTTATCTTTCTTTGGCTTTTTGTTTTCTTTTTCTTTCGTCTTTGTTCGAGGGTGGGCGTGGAAAGCCGATTGAACTGTGTGGCAAGAGGATCTTGTCACGGGTCCCGCGGAGTCACTGAGAATGTTTGCACGTCTGATCTTCGAACGAGAAAAGGCTTTCCGGAGATACGGGGGATGCGCCGTATTCATTTCGGACCGTTGGGGATGAGGATTTGAGCCGTCGTCAAGACTCTTTTAATTTTCTCTTCGCTTTTTTGCTTTTTAGTGAGTTGCATGAGGTTCGTGGGATGATAAAGTTTTAAGCTGATTATATTCTTATCATATTGCCGGCTGAATAATAATGATGATAAAATGATTGAAATTTCAATTATGTTGGCGTAATTTATTTGTTATCAAAATATTTTTCTGAATAAAAAATTGGGTTCTAATTACCCTAATTTACTAATTCGAATAATAATAATAATTAAAAAATAATAATAATAATAATAATAATAATAATAATAATAATAATAATAATAATAATAATAATAATAATAATAATAATAATAATAATAATAATAATAATAATAATAATAATAATAATAATAATAATAATAATAATAATAATAATAATAATAATAATAATAATAATAATAATGATAATAATAATAATAATAATAATAATAATAATAATAATAATAATAATAATAATAATAATAATAATAATAATAATAATAATAATAATAATAATAATAATAATAATAATAATAATAATAATAATAATAATAATAATAATAATAATAATAATAATAATAATAATAATAATAATAATAATAATAATAATAATAATAATAATAATAATAATAATAATAATAATAATAATAATAATAATAATAATAATAATAATAATAATAATAAAAATAATAATAATAATAATAATAATAATAATAATAATAATAATAATAATAATAATAATAATAATAATAAAATGATAAAATAATAATCATAATAATTGATAATAATTCGATAGAGAAACAATAAGAGGGAAAGTGAGTTAGAAAATTCGAGAAATCGAAGAACTCACAATCTTTAATAAAAATTCATGCGCTAAATTAACGTCAACTCGTCCCATGTGATATCCAAACAGAAAAATGTCCTACCGATATTTCATTCGTGATTTCTCTCATCGTAAAATTAATAATTCTCCAACAAACGCCTCTTCTCATCGGTTTTCTCATCCAACCGGGATGTAATAATTTAGCTCCGCTCGTTTACCGGATATAAACGTGGTCGGTGTACAGCAGCCCGGGCCACTGTACCACTTGGTATAATCGGATGTATGCCATTCGTGCGATTAGTTGAAGCTCGGAGGAGTAAATCCGCCATCGTGCGTCCATAAGCGATAACAAGATTTAGGTGTTTGTGTATATTCACGTTGCAGCTTACAATCGCAAACGCGAGCTTTCCCTTCCGGTCTCGTAAAAGGTGTTATGCAGCTTTGTGTGGGTGAGGTATGTGCCAATGGCACACACAAGCATGTATACATGTATATTGAGGCACAACACTTGATACCGAGAGAGAGAGAGAGAGAGAAAGAGAAAGAGAAAGAGAGTTGAGCGAGGATCCCAAGTTGTGACACCAACTCACGGTTGTCCCGTCGTCGACACGCGAAACAGAGAATCACGCTCGGGATTAGTCGGAATAAAGCGAGTGAAGAGCATCTCGTGTACACGTCGCTATCGCATTATACATTCTACTCCTAATTCCCCTGTTAAATGTGTCCACGTCTATAGCGCGACGATTCAACACGAAAACCGTTAGTTTCGGTATTTGAATAATTATTTTGAGAACAAGAGTTCGAAATAATTTTTGTTA
The DNA here is from genome assembly GCA_963971145.1 of Sussaba pulchella. NCBI lineage: Eukaryota > Metazoa > Arthropoda > Insecta > Hymenoptera > Ichneumonidae > Sussaba > Sussaba pulchella. Next base: position 1,597,289 of record OZ020165.1, on the reverse strand, counting down.
CGTCTAATATAGTTTTCTTACGAGCCTTTTGACGATGTTCATCGAATTAGGCTTCAAAATGTTGATTCGTTTTTTATTTCTTATAGTTTGTGTTCTGGAGAGAAATTGAAAGTTAATAATTCAAAGTTACGTCTATTCGTGTTGAATTGAATAGCAATGAATACAGAATACTTCTTTTAGTTGGGGTCGATCTGTAAATAATTATTTTAACTCCATAAATTCAAAAATTCGTTTCTGGATTAAAAACATATTTTTGACAAAATAAAAATAAATTTTTAAAAAAATTCACAAATTATCTTCACCTGATTTTCCACGTCCTTGCACTATTATTGAAAACATTTCAGACAATAAAAGGGATTAAAATGTACGAATTATTATATCGTCGGGTTAAACGTTCATCCGAGAGGAAGCAAAATTTAATTAACGTACAAACAGAAAGGGGCGGCGAGGGGGGCGATGGGACGATTTCGTCGCGGCTTTGGTCCCGGAATTACGGTCCGTACAGAGAGCTTCGAGCTCATCGTATTCCCTCAACGTTGAATAAATTCGCCGATGGGATGCAAGCGGGGCTATACACGATGCACTTTCGTCCCGAAATTTTTCCATCAACGACTATGTAAATACCAAGGCGAGTGGAAAAAGAGATTGGCAAATGCGCGTACACAGAGAAATGCCGAAAGCGAGGGCAAGAGAGAGAGAGGCAGAGACGGAAGAGGGGGTGGAGGCTCGTCCGGGTCGGTTCCGCCTCGAAAAAGTGTCGTAAAATCAAATAAACATTGGAGGGCGGTCGACGACGAAAGGAAGTTTTGGGCGAGCGTGAAAGGGAGGAAGGGAGAGGGTGGATGCGATTGCTACATGCAGTGGGTGCGACGGATCACGCGCTTCAAGTGCCAATAGCGGTGAACTCGTTGGAGCGGGAAATTTGCCAGTTCGGCGTAGATTGGAAGCGGTGACGCGAGGATTTAAACGTTTGGCGTAGATATATGAAACGTCGGAGCAGAGGAAAAAGAAGCGAGAGGGCGATGGATATATAGAGAGAAGGAGGCATTAGATATAATGATAATGATAATAATAATAATAGTGAGAAATTATGATATGATAAGAGTGATTCAATGAGATTATGTGATTAAATGAATATTATTGTTAGGTAATAAGTTTTAGAATGATGGTGCAAGGTTGGAGCTTAATTGAAGCTTAATTCTATCTCTCTCTTTCTCTCTCTCTCTAAATTTTAAGACAGACAAAAATAGATGGAAGAAGAGACAGGGAGACAGAAGGAAATTGGATGTAACAACAATGATGGGCAATAATAATAATTCAATTATAATACATCAAAATTCGATAAAAAAAATAGAATCGGCTAAAATATTTCTCTTCCCCTCGCTTTCAATAAATTTCAAGAAACCCCCAAAAAAAATAAAGGTCAACAAATCTTAGACACAACAATAGTTATTAATTGTATGGATTACAATGACATAATAATATTCGGAAGTAAAATTAAATAAAAATATATATAATCATAGAACAATAATTGATGAAATGAAGCTGGAAGCTTTAGGGTAAATAAAAACTCAAAACTTTCGACCTCTCTCTCTCCATTACCAAATTTTAAGCGAGGTTGGGAGAGATGGCTAGGCGAGAGAGGAAGGAAGCGATAAAGGGCGAGAAAGAGAGCCAGCGACAGTGTGAGGGCGGAAGAGCAACCCTCGCGAGGACTTTGGTCGATATTCCATCGCGTACAACGTTTTACTACTTCCCGCGTAGGTGTTGCAGCGGCTGTTGCCGCTGCCGGCTATCCCAACGCTCTCTGATATAACCCATAACGGACGTCCCGTCGACATGGATCGCATCGAGTTAAAATCACACGCACACACGTTTTCATCGGCAGCCACGGACGCGGATCGAACCTCCGAATATTCCATGCACCAACAGGTCGATAAATCGCAATCAAAATGCTCCATAAATCGATGTAACGAATCGCCATGGTTCCGACTGTCAATGTACCGGAAGGGTCAAAATCCCGGAAAACGTATGTATGGGTTAGGGTGGTTCTTAATTTGGTGATGTCGGAATTTTTTTGGTATTGTTCTCTAAAAGTAATCGAAATAAATAGAAAAAAAATTGGTCACCATCGGGAATTTGTCCGATAATTCTAAATCACCCCTACGAGCAATCGAATTTTATATGTAAATATGCAGGCATTTTGAATTTTGTTGGGGAAATATTTTATTACTTCAAAACTATGCGTGATAAAAAAAATGTCATTCGATAGTCTTGTAGGAAATTTAATGCTCTACAAAAAAGGTCTCTTGTGAAATTTTCGTGAATCTAATATTTATTACGTAATTCGCCCAAAAATTGCTTTTCAAACAGTTTTTTGATGGTCGAAGCCTTGCCGATTCGGTACACCAATTTTCGGAGCATTTCGATTCGATTCATTGACCTGTGGGACCTTTGAGTTCCCGCGGGATATGTATATGGCGTCTCACCATTGAGGTGACGACGACGACGACGTCGACGACGACGAGGGAGATCGATTTACCGCAGCCTCTGACACACGCAGTCCTGCGGCTCATATATAAATTTATATACGTATATATATGGGTGGCATTGTATTTCGCAGGTGGTCGAATCGACGGTCGAGCGACGAATTTGGATTATAACGCGCGTAGCCATCGAGTACGAATTATCGAGAACCGGTGCAAACGTCTATGTCAGATGGGGAAGTGTACGGTGCGGCTTTGGACAGGATTTGGCACGGGGGTCGAGGCGTTGAATAGACCCCGGGAGCCATAGACCTGCCTGGAACGTAGGGTCCGATGGTTCAATGGAAATTTATTTGATATACTTTTTCCATCAAACAGCTGGGATTAATTATCGTGGGATTAATCGAAATTTTGCTATTTCCGTGATAATTGAAGGTAGATTGTTTGAATGAATTATTTCTCTGCGTTTTTCAATGAATTTTGATTTTCGATAAGAATTGTCGTCTATGAAAATTTGAAAATGAGATAATTTTATATACATTCTTTTTTAATTATTTTTATTAAAAATGTAGTTTTTAAAAATAAGCTACAATTAATTATTCTTCAACACATACATTTTTTTCTTTTCTGCAATAATTATTAATGATTCGAAAAAATTATTGTTTCGCAATGGATTCTAATATTTGATGAGAATTATAATCCCCAATCATTTGGAGATAAAATACTTCTAAATACATTTTCGTCGAGAATATATTTCAAATATTATTTCAACGATATAGCTGGGATTAATTTTTCCCCAACAATTAAAATTCTGCCATTTCTGCCATAACTAGAGTCAATTTAGATAAATCATTGTTACGAATATACTCCAATATTCAATAAAGATTATAATCCGCCGTCATCCGGCAATAAAATTATTTGAAGTATCTACATTTCCAACAAACGCCCATCTCTGTCCATGGCCCGTACGTTACACAGCTTCCGAGCTTCCGGCTGCATAGTTGGCCAAGATCAAACTTCCTCAGCTATAAATATATATATATATATGTATCCATATATCTATGTATACAGGAAGTGTGGGGTCGAGCGGGCTCATATATATATCACAAGGGGTATCTCCGCGAGGAAACTAACGAGAGGAGAATCCATTTTGTGCGCGAACGGGGGATGAATTCACGGGTTTCGGGTAAATTGATGCGAGCTCTTGCATCCGCCGACTCAAGGAAGACATTCAACCGTTCTTATCGTCGACGAGGACCGTTCGGAAGATCCTGAAGAGATCTTCACGAATCCGGCGCTCTCATCAATCTCCGGTTAACGCTCGTTGTTGGATCAAAGAACCATGGGGCTAACCATGATACACTGACGTATCACGAATTACTATCACGAAAAATATCCGGACGATGTTGATCGGTCCCACGCGTGACTTCATAAAATATTTAGATCGTATTTTATTATTCAATAGAATTGAATTTTTATATGTGTTCAGGTAATTGCGAAAAAAATATAGACACATACAAACCATTATGGTACGTACGATAATTTTACGTCGAATTCGAATCAGTTAAGGGACTTAGGAAACATCATTTTTGGTGCTAATTCTGTTGAAAAAAAAAATTATTTATAATAATAGTGAGAATTATTAATTCCATGACTTAGTGAATAATATATAATTATCTTTAATTATATTATTGACTAAGTCATAAAATTTATAATAATAATAATAAATTAGTATAATTATTGTAATTATATAATTAATATAATATTATTAATAATATGATAATATTAATTAATTATATTGATTAATTATTATTATTATTGATTCTATGACTTAGTCAATGATATAATTATCGATAATAATATATTATTCACTCAGTCATAGAATTAATAATAATAATAATTATTATTATTACTATTATTCTTATTATTAATCTGAATTATTATCCAGACGCGGTTGATCGTCTTCCCGAGCGACATAATAAAATATTCGTATCGTCTTATTATCTGATAAGATTAACTCTTGATGTATTCAGTAATTGCCAAAGAAACCATCGTCGTAAGCGTATTGTGGTCGATGTATTTTGGAGTCCGGAGTCAAAGAGAGGATGAGACAATGTCCCGTGGGATATACGATCGTACGAGAATTTAGCGTCGGATGCTGGGGAGTCCTAAGGGGATTATGGGTTTTGCATTGGTAATTCTCATATATTATTTAACGTGGAGGCGAGTGGGCCAATCACGTGGGCAAAATGTGCACAGAGGGCTTTCTTCCTTTTTTCCTTTCTTCGTGGAGGGTATCACGCGATGGTATAGGGAATGTCAAATGGGTTATGCTATACGATCGTATCGTTTCCGATTAGATACGACATATTTCATCGTAGATTTAAGTTCAATCTCGTCGCGGAGAAATAATGGATTGAACATTATCTAAAATAATAACTCAGGTAGGGATGGGCATCGATTTAATGGAATTGGGGAGTAATCAACATCCTTCACATTTATATAATAAAAATAAACAAATAAATAATATATAATTAAATGCAATAGCAATAATTTAGATATAATAATGAAAAAAAAATTAAAAAAAGTGCCAAATAATTTAGAGAAAGAATTATTTGACTATAAATTCTTGAATTTAATGGAAATTATGATCTATGGATCCATCCAAAATATGATTTATTTGGTAATGAAGATATTATAAAAAGACTCAAAGTCTTACCCGAGAAAAATTCGCTTTGGGGCTGAGAATTAGTAATTGAACATCGATGTAGTTCACCCTATCTGCATAATTATGTATGAGAAAACCCTTTGATCGCAAAGTTACTGAGATTTTGCTGTATGGCATGGATTGTCTGTACATTTACCCACTCTGAGTGATAGTCGATGCACGACTTCAAAAGTTCGAAGAGCTTCTGGCGAAACTTCGGTAAGAGCTTCGTTATCATCGTGATGTCAATGTCTGGGACTAACGACTTTGAATCAACGACCATTAGTTCAGTCTGGCAGCATATAACAAGGTGGGTGCTCGCCAAGATGAGCATTCATTCACTAAGATTGTATTTCAACTACTTGAATCACTAAATAACGAAGAATTATAATTTCTATTGAATAATTTGATTCATTGTGGAGCAATAATTCATCAAAATTATTTATAACTATTTGAGAATTTTTCGTTCTCATCTTTTAATTATAATTTAATGACTCTTCCATTTATTTAGGTTTCCAATTTAATAATTAAATAATTCAATTATTTGAGGTTTTGATAATTTAATTATTTATTTATTTATTTATATTGCAGAAACGTGAACAGTTTTAATCGTTCCATGATCCTTAAATTTATATTCCTATCAAACCCACGTTAACACGCTTCGACAAATAAATATCTCATAGAATTGTACCCGGTTCCACTACCGAAGTAGTTCATGTTCCAAAAATGTACACGCATTTTTTTTTCCGTTTTCCACCCTACGACAAGGCCGAAGCTTTCCCAAGAGATTTTCACAACCCCTCAGCCATATCGTAATCTTATTTCCCGCTCAAACAAACGGTTATTTTTATTTTTTTTCTACGTAATAATAAATTTTCGTTCACGACGAAGAAATTATGCGTAAACTCGGAAGTTACTACGGGCTTGGCTTGATCACCCCGCCCCCCCCCCCTTCAAGTGCAGAGCGCAAGGAAAATATGTCACGCTAATGAAACCCCCTGCAATATATATCTCACACAAAAAAAAAGAATGAAAAGATTCTCCAGGGATTATATATTTAAAAACCGAGTATATAGTCACGATTGCGATGGGCTTGCGAAAGCTTAAGGGATTAAACGTTCTCCGCGAACCAGTGACGTCAACTATATTTTCAAACGTATCTCACGAGGCTTGAGCTTATGACTGTTTTATTGCCGAATTTTTTTATTATTATTTTTTTCTATTACAATTTTTAATTGCGAATAAAAGTTTGGACACTCGTCCCCTTCGATTTCCGTGACTCTTGTATTCGTTTTTTTATTTTATTTATTTTCTGTTTTAATGGAAAAAAAATTTAGCTGCGTTCAATTGTTCCGGAAAAATATTGTTGACCTGATTCGTTCGTAGTTGAAGCATAAAAAAATAAAACATAATAAATAATAAATTAAATAAAAAATAAAACATAATAAAATAATCAATACCGCTGCCACGAAATAACTTGACTTTAATTCCGGCAACCGCGGGAACGTTCTCGACCATAATGAAACTTCCTCCGAATTACAAGTCTACCGGTTGAGGTCTCTCTCTCCCTCCCTTCCTCCTTGTCTCTTTCTCTCTCTCTCTCTCTCGTTCTCTCTCCGCCACGTAACAACTCCCCGACGTTCCAAGACGAATGACGCAAGTGTTCCCGGGTGACCCGGAGAACACTCAACTGTTTTACCCAGGATACGGAATCGCTCTTGAAACGTCGCCGGATCGTTGTTCCGAAATGAAAATTCGTGGACCCTGCAATTTGAAAGATTTCTTATTTGTCGGACTTGGCTTGCCAGAATTTAATATCACACGAATGTTTGTGGGATTATTTTCATTTTTTTTTATCCTCGGGAGAGAGAGAGAGAGAGAAATTAATTGTAAAGTTGAAAGTTTGTCGAATTCGTGGACTCTGAGATTTGAAGATTTCTCATATGTCAGACTTTGTTCACCAGGATTTAATATCACAACATTTTTTATGTGGTTATATTTTTTATTGTTCTTCTTCTTGAGGAAGAGCAATGAATTGTGGAGTTGTAAAAGTGCAACGGAAGTTTGATAAATTCGTGGACCCTGAAATTTGAAGATTTTTTATATGTCAGACTTGGTTTGCCAGAATTTAATATCACAGAATTTGTGAGATTAGTTTTATTTATTTTTTGTTTGTTTTCCTTTGAGGGCGAAATTAATTGTGAAGCTGTAAATGTGCAGCGAAAGTTTGTTGGATTCGCGGACCCTGCAATTATAACATTTCATATACGTCAGACTTGGTTCCCTAGAATTTAATATCTCAGCATTGTTTGTGTGGTTATATTGTGTATATTTTTTGTTATTTTGTTCTCTGTCGAAAGAAATTAATTGTGAAGTTGTAAATATGCAACGGAAGTTTGTTAAATTTTCTCGTATGAAGCAAAGCGCATTAAACGAGGTCCGAGAAAATTCCGAAAAGTTTTCTCTCGCTGTGCTCCTTAATTCTCGTAAATATCAGGTGTCTCTGGCATTGAAGGTTTACGATCATGAACCTGCATTGTATCCACGTTTCCCCTCCGGGAATTTCGTCCACCCTCTTCTGCCCGGCCAAATGTTCGATCCATATTTTCTCGATTGAGCAACTTCACGACGGAATCCCGAACAAACTTTTGGAATGGAAGTCCAATTATCGGACGGGACGAATTGGAATAGGATTCGTTTGGTTCAGAGTAGCGAGAAGAAATAATACAATTTTTCGCCGAGAGGTCTGCCGTAGAAAAATATTAATTCTGTGGCATTTGGAGGACAATTGAGATGATTATTTTGATTATTAATATAATTCATTATTATTATTATTATCCAGGTTATTATTATTATTATTATTATTATTATTATTATTATTATTATTATTATTTGGGTTATTATTATTATATTTATTATTATTTCTCTGGGTGCCGATAAATTTGAATTAGTTAGAACTACAAAACTATCATTTTTCATTTCTAATCCTTAGAAATAATTAATTTTGATAATAATGATAAGAATAATAATAATATATCAAATAATTATATTATATCATCATTAATTTTATGACTCCATTAATTATATAATTATAAACAATAATAACATACTATTTCATATATATTATTATTATTATTATTATTCCTATAATAATTTCCAAGAGTTAGAAATAAAAATCAATATTTTCCTACTAATTAATTCAAATTCAACGAAAACCTTCGAAGCACCAAAGTCGATCGAGCCCAGACGATAAAACGCGTCGAAAAATTTATCCTCCGTGCAGAATTGACTCGCGATATCAACTCGCGAGATCGATGAATCACTTCGCACTCCAATAAGTAGCTTGGCGCCGGGTACAATGAAAACAATGAGCAAAATTGTGTGTGCGTGTGACAAAGCTTGTATGCACATATTTGTCGTGCAAGCTGGAAAGGGTGGAAAGCCAACCGTAACACAGAACGCCACGGGGGTGAACTCGGGTGGAGGCTCTCGACGCGAACCGAAGCGAGTAATTAAATCCAGGACGTAACATACGCGTGTATCGTTCTCTTCTACCCTAATTGGATAGTTAATTCTGCCGAATGGCTGAATAAATGGCCAGGTACCGGCTTGATAAATCTCGTTTGGTTACTCGAGTTAGTTCCTGCAGTTGACTTTCTCTCTCTCCGGTTCGTCCCGGCACACCTCGACCACCCTTTCGACGTCGTCGTTGCGAATTCGCAAACCCACGACCGTTCCGACCTTTCCCAACCCTTCTTTTATCGTTCTGCACCGGTTTTTAATATTTTTTTTCCACTTTTCATACTAGTATGAAACTCGCTTCCCGACGAAATTAAATATTTGCTGACGTATTAAGGTTTATTTTTCTTATTTTTTGTTTGTATGTTTTTTTTTATTGGCCGATAAATCCTTGTAGCGGGTGTGAAAGTATTTCTTATTCGTGTTACAAATTACTTTGTCCTAGTCTGAAGCCACTTTGTAACTTTTTTTTTAACGTTCGTGCACGATTCGTGTTCGGTATTAAAAATTATGATGTATCATGAGTGTGAGAGTCCGTTTTCAAAGTGCGATTTATTTTTTATCGTATTGTTTTGCTCGATGTACGACCCGGCGATTTATCGTTTTTACATGACTCGTTACGAGCCATAAAATTCGGTATAAATTCTGTACGTTGGATCGTTTTATGTACACGGATTCGCGATGGAACATTTGATACTGAAACGAAGATGTTTCTTTATTTGTATATCTTGTTTTTTTGTGTTTCAACTTCTTTAATGACCGAATAAAAATATTATTTTTAATTTAGTTGCAGACACGAAATTCAGTGATTCTATTCTTTTCCTACAACCGTTTCTTCGAGATAATCATCCAGACTATCTTTCCACGTACATACGGCGTTCACGTCAGAATATAAATTTCGAAAAAAAAGAAAAAACAATAGATAACGTCAAATATCAGTCGGAATTAATTTTTTTTCTTTCTATCTACGGCCGATTAATGCGAGTCACGTTTCCTTTGTGGAATAAAAGCGCCAAAGACAATCCCGAAAACTCACAGATCGCTGCGTTATTCATACTCTTGTCGCCGTGAATCCAATGAATATCAAAACGTTCGCCGCAGCGAGACCGTTTTAAAAATAAATTTTTAAAACTGGCTTTTTCATTTTTTTTTGTTCACACTCACGAACGCGAGGACCAAAACTGTGTCATATAATCCTCGTCGGTGAAATTTACGATTACGCGTAGCGGAAAATCCTTCGGTCAAATTGTTTTATTCGTTTTGCGGAGACGTTGTTACTCTCACGCGCGTTTACGAATTTTCGCTCCGGCCGTTGGAGATGCGGCTCTGTCACGAGCGTTTCAATCCAATTTCACGGAAATTGAAGCAAAGTGCAAAGATTTTCCGTAACCCACTTGTGTGTGGATAGCGTAAGAACGAGACGTGCAGAGCTCGGATGAGGCATGAAATATGCATCGAAAAGCGTTTTTTTTAAAACAATATTTGGGGGAAGTTATAGATCGGAAAACCGGAAAAGGTGAAACAACGTAAATCTACCACTTTAATAATGATGATAATAATAATAATCAATAATAATAATAATAATAATAATAAATATATGAAATAATAATATTTCAATGAATATAAGAATATTATTATAATAATAAGAATTATTCTATAGCAAATATTGACGAATAAATATTTTGAATTCAGTGCTCGTAGCTCAAGTTGAATCATACTGATTATAATTATTATGATCTTGTTATTAATATTATCAATTCTCTGAATAATAATAATACTAATAATATTAGAAATGATAATAATATTAATATTAATAATAATAATAGCGATGATAATAATAATAATAATAATAATAACGATAATAATAGTAATAATACTAATAATAATAATAATAATAATAATAATAATAATAATAATAATAATAATAATATTGGAATAAATATGAGAATATTATTATAGTTATTATAATAATAAGAATAATTATATAGCGGAGCAAATATTGACAAACATATATTGTAAATTCAGTGCTTGAAGCTTATGTCGAAAAATAATAATTATAATTATTATGCCTCCAATAATCCTATCATTATTTACGTTATTTATCTGAGATTATGATAGTAATAATAATAATAATCATTATTATTCGACCTGAACAATAAATGTCCAATATCCATTCGTCAACATTTGTTTTCCTATATGTTACGATCGTATACGGATAAGAAAATATTCAAACGTCGAGATTTCGATATGTTTGAGCAAGAGGCGAGTTTAAGGTTTGCTGATGGCTGGTTGAAAAATTGCGGTTAAACTTCGTCGTTTCATGAAGAAAAAAAAACTCTGCGCCACTCGAGCGAGACAGTCCAGAAGTGTTTGAAAAACTATTTTTCCCATCCGCTTGCCACCGACGTTGAATCGCAAATTCAACTTTGTTTTTCGTTTTTCCACTCGAACTGTCGTAACTTCTGGTCGGGGAATCGACGTTGGAAAACTTTTCGTTTTCCCTTGAAAAATAACTGAGCTCGGTTTTTACACAAAATGCAATATTCGTTAATCGACGAAAATCGACGAATCTTTCGATACAGAATCTGCGGAAAAGTAATAAGAAAATGAGAAGAAAAAAAATACGACTCATCGGAAAAGCAGTTTAGAACAATGTTCAACGTTCACATGAAAATCCCAACAATTTTTCCGGATCAAATGCTCTTCAAGACCGGCGAAGCCAATTTAATACGGTATTTGAGTGGCTCTTAAATAGCCAGCGAGCAACGGAAATTGGAAAAGCACTTATCCAAAAAGTACTTATGGAATGGTAGTGGGTGGGATGGGGGGGGGGGGCTAACGTTCGTGTATAGGTACAACGTTATGGAAAGATATAAATAGCGGTGGCGTACACGGACTCGAGTCTATGAACCTGCGAGCGATAACTCTCCTTCCGACGTGTACGGTTATCGTATTGTTTTGAGTTACGGCAGTTATACACCGCACGTTCTCCAGTACTTTAAGGGTCTCTTGCGTTGCTCGAGGCTGTGATAGTCTCGCGGTTTACTAGAACGATGAACGATAGAGAAATGATAATAATAATAATAATAAAAACGAATTAATTCGAATTAATTAAAATGAAAGTCATTGGAAAAATATATTTTTTATTTGTCACAATATTTTTATAAGTAAGAAATTAAGATTGTACGATTCAAATTTTAACGATAATAAAAATGTATTCGATAATATAATAATTCATAATTATTATTATCAAGTAACAACTTCAATTTTTTACTTATTGAAATATTGTGACGAATAAAAAAATTAATTTTCCAATTAGGATTCTTATTAATTCGATTGATATTTTGCTAAGAAATTTGGGTACTACTGAGAACTAACAATAATAATAATAATATTATTTTAATAATAACAAAGATAAAAACAAAAAAAATTATAGTCTAAATGGAATTTTTTAATGAACTTGTCAATGTTCTTTCGACAAGAGCAAGAAAATGAAAGAGTGAGTGAGATATGAATTATTCGTTGGACGAGCGGTTGAGGCTGTAGCTCATAGAGTTTCGCGAACGGTTTGCACGAGGCCAACTGTTGGGAATCATCAATTCCCGACGAATACGAGAGAATATGCCCAGTGCAGGGCCGACAGTTCAATTAGCGCGTACATATATCTACCGTACGTACGTCACTATAACGGATCGCGCAACTACCGGACAATCGTTCGATCGACGACTCTCTCTTTCCCTCTCTCTCCCTCTCTCTTTCTCTCTCTCTCTCTCTATCTCTACGCAGCATCAACCAGCTTGTTTCCACGATTGTGCTTAGCGCCATGGGCATAACGTTACGAGGGATGTTTCAGCCCTCGGCGAAGAGACGTCGGGGACAAACTGCGGTACGATGGAGACAGCACAGTTTCCACTCACGCACGAATCCACGCACGGATTCACGCACGCATACGCTTATAGCGGGATGTATAACGCGCGTGGCCTACCGCCAATACGAATTCTCACCCCATTCAACCTATTCAACCCTGCACCCGGGGAATTCTCGGACTACGCTCGTTACGCAAACCGTGCGTTCCGTCCGGACCTTCGGCAATGTGCTGCAACGATTGGTCTGTCGATGCGCTCAATTACGTTGGAAACGGTATTTTCTTATTTTTTTCTTATCGTGCCATTGCTTGGAGTTTTATTGAAATTTTATTTGTTATTTTGGGGTATTGAGTAATTTTATTGATGGTGATTTTTTTTGGTAATTTTTGTATACTCTGGTCTAATTTTCTAATTTTTTTATCGTACAATTTCTCGGAATTTTATTTAAATTTTGGTTATTTATTTGAGATATTGATTTATTTCATCGATTGATATTTTAAAAAATTTATTTTTTCTTTGCTTCGAAATCGTTTCATCTTCAAACGAAAAACACGTGAATAAATAAAATACAATTCAAAAAATATTCAATGCAAAATAAATAAATTGAACCAAATAATTTGAGGGTGAGTCATTTTTTAAATTGATAAAAAAATATAATCAATAAAATATAATAATATCTCGATGTATCCCAAGTTTAGTTACCGAGGTTTGAGTCAACTGTGACCATAATTCGGTCCCTCGACCTAACCCTTCGGATATACCCGGCTCGTAGGATTTATTTTATACACCCCGAGGGATTTATTTTTAGCACTGCCGAGGGGGTGCACGGGAGATCAAGCCCGAGCCTTGCGCGTGCTCTCAAACGACTTTGCCTAAAATTTTCTCGATGTATCTTCGGCGTGCGAAACATTGAAGAATCAATGAACGTCAATACATTTTTTTCAAAATAAATCGTTTCATTCCATTCAGATTATTCATGTCTTTAAATTTAAAATTTATTTTACCTTGTTACGCGATTCTACTTACATTACTTAGGTTTTTTATTTCGTTCTTATATTTTTTTCGAAATAAATTACTGCATTCTACTGACTTCAAAGCAACTTTGAGCCGTGTTAAAAATTAATTAACGACCATGAAGGTTGCAAAAAATTAAGGATTAAGGGGTTTAAGCGACTTGCCTGTCCCGACGTTGAATAATCGAGTTCCCACGTACGTTAAAAATTGTATTAAACGAGATTTAAAACGCTCGTATCAAAAAGGGTTGACCGCTATTTATGCATCGAGCGGTGTGTGCTTGATGGAGAATATTGAAAAAAATTATGATAACGGGATTAACCGCCAGCTTCGCCTCGGCCAAACGAAGCAGAAAAATCTGAACAAAGAAAAAAAAATAGGGAAAAATAATAACAATGATGACGATGATTTTTTTAAATATAAAAACGTCGGAAAAATACTCGCCGGGTAAACATCTGGCGTGGCAACGAAAATGTTCGCGTGTTGGTATTTGCGAAAATGGTCGAAGCATCATTGTGGAGCTTATGTTCGTATTTATCGAAATAATCTCGTGCCCGGAGTCGATCGAAGGAAGGGTCAGCCTCTGCTGGACCGGTTTTCGGATGGGATCGACGTTAATCCACAATGGTTGTGTATCCAACAACGATGGGCGAAGCTTCGGAAACTACAATACGACGGGCTGATGCATGATTCGAGGAGCTATCGTGCACGAAGGTATTGTAATAATTCACGCGGGGAATACACGATGTGTCCCAAAAGTTTCGAAACGTTTTTGTTTTATTTCGCTTCTTATTTATTTATTTATTTATTAAGTTTATTTATTTATTTATTTATGTATTTATTTATTTATTTATTCACTTAGTTGTGTGTAAAGGGTCAAAGTCGTTCATTGATTAAATTCGTTTGCATCTCGACAAGACTTATTGCGTGTTTTTTCAACCCTCGTCACAGAATCGTCGATCGAGAGAAGAGCGAACATTTGATTTTGTGTCGTGTCGGGGATCCGAATTTCAAAAATCTTATTTCAGTATCGTTTCCCTGCGAACAACGCGAGTTTCGTGACGAAAGTTTCGTAACTTTTGGGACACATTGTGTAATTCTTCATCCGATTTATCGTCCCTCGAGGGAGTTGACGATGGGGACACTCAGGTTCTTGGGCCAAGAATGAGATTCGCAACAATTCGACGCACAACAATTCCCATAAACCATTCTCGGATCGTGAGATTATTATTGATAGCAACGAAAATTCCGACGTTTCTCGGATCGTGAGATTATCATTGATAACAACAACGATTCCGGGGATGCCGAGGGTAAGATTTGACAAATACGGTGTCCAAAATCTTGACGTCACGTCCGTCGCACGGAAGATCGGTAATGACATTTGTTAAACGCACCCCCTCTCACCGTTCATCCCCTAAATTTTCTGCAACGAGGGGTCCAAAAGTTCCAGGACCAGCGATAAGGAGATAAGACGACGCGATGGAAGAATTACAAACGACGGTGCAAACGTGACTGGAGACTAAAATCGGGAACCCAACATTTGAATGATAAAATAATCTCACGTAACTGCATCAACCCTCAACAATTCCACTTTGTTATAATTTCGTAATTGCCTTGCGATCCCGAGGGCTAAAAGTTGTCCTCCCAATTGGAGTTTTCGTTATATCGACACTTCAAAAAATGTGATAGTATTTTTTGAGTCTTCAAATTAGAAACGATTGAGTTTTTCTTCAAATTATAAATTTGACATGTGTGAAAAAATGTTTAAAAAGTGAATTTTTAAAGAAAAATATTAAAACGTTTTCCAACTCGGATATTTTTCCAAAATATTTAACTTATGTTTCGCGAAAATATTCCTCAAAACGAAATCTCGAATTATCCATTATTTTTTGCAAGCCTTCGTTTTGAATGTTTTTTGCAAATAAAAACAAAAAAATATTGTAGTCTCTTTCGGACCCCCAAGTGAAGCTTGTGGGATTAATTATATACATATGATTCGATCATATGAGTAACGATTTCAACCCTTAGCGGGCAAAAAAAACATTTTATGTAAAAAAACGAAAAATCCGCAACTTTCACAAAGAAAAATCGAAACTTACTCATTTTCCATTATTTGGATCTAAAAATTAAACTGGATACTCTTGAAATGCTCTTTTTTCGGAAAAAAATATACCTCGACACCGGCTGTTGAAAAAAAGCCAGTTATTTATTTATCAAACCGTAAGAAGTCTTGAATTACGGTTGATTTCGATTGGGAGCTTTTTAGACCCCAATTTTCCAGCTAAGGGTTAATCCGCGCGTGTGTTTAGTTATCCGTCTATAAACGTAAGCGCATTGGAATACCGTTCGATTAGATGCGAAGGAATTCGATCGGACAGATCGTGGAAATACCATTACGGGCCATCGGGGAGCTTCATTGACTCGTTGCGTGTAATGAGATACGAGTTGCGTGCATATTGTTGCTGCCTATATGTTCTACGGCTATATGCGTCGCGGTATGGTGCGTGACGGGCGTGCTGGCTGCTTATGAAGCATACGTATGAGGTATTCTATGGCAAATCGTCGAGAGAAAACCCTAACTCCTGCCCATTGCGTCCATGATTTTTTTAATCAGGTTTCATTTGACCCGAAAAAAACATCCCTGATTTTTTCCAGAATTTCCAGGAGCTACTAAAGCCCTTGAAAAATTTACAAAATTTTCAACCATGTCGAAGTAAGCTTTTCCTTCTTTGCGGGTAGTTTAGAATTTTTTTTAAAGCTTGTAAGAGAGCCCGAAAATTTCGGAACGAATTAAGAGTGTTTTTGGTGTCAGATAAAAGCCGAAAAAATAAATCTTGGAGTGAATATGATAGGAGTCAGGGTTTTGACGGTCCGATTCGACGTGAAACACCCCGTATATAAACAGAGTTGGACGTCCGACCTACAGCAATTTCGATAGGCGAACGGGTTTGCAATTTCCATGATCCGCATACGCGCAAACCGCGTTGTGTGCAGCGCGATCGGGGTGGATAATCGACGGTGGGCGAGAGGACGATTCATTAATTAAAAAAGGCCGGATGAGGGGGTGGGTAAGGGGGGATGGATAGGTCTGTAGATAACAAGACTCACAGGTAGGGCTGTGACACTATCAGCCAGTACATTTATGCTTACACCCACATATATATAAACATTTTGTCGAATTATAATGCATTATATTATAATAATTATGTAAATAATAATAAATAATAAAATAATCATTAGTATTATTATATTATACGATATTGTTACCATTTATATTTATCAATATTATCCATTTGAAATATAAATAGCAACGATATAATATAATATAAAAATATGAATAATTATTATTGTTATTTATTACTTTATTTGATAATTATTGTAATAGCAGGGATAATAATTCAACGAAATATTCATACACCGTATGTGGATGTAGGCTTGTGTGTCTGTGTGTACCTTCGTGGCTGTGTAGTTGTGATAATTGAGGGGCGCGCGAGGTTTTATGTTCTTTTCAAAATGGCGACGACCGGGGGGTAAAGCGCGCGGGTGCATCGATTCTTCAGAAGCCACCGACGGAGATCCACCGGCACCGACCTCGCTAACATATTCGATCGAAAGCGTTCTTTCTTCTTCGAAAGTTTCGGTTTTTTAAAAAATGTTTCACGTGCATTCCAACGGATCGGCTTCACTGCGGCGTGTCGCATTTTTCGCGCTCATGTGTCCGTTTACATGTAGGTGCTATCTTTGAAACCCTTAGACTACACAACTATCGTTTTCGATCCAACACCACAAACAGGGTAAATTTGATCCTGCACAAACTTTGAGCTTCCGCCATTTTGTATTGACCCGTGCGATCGGGTTGAAAAAATTCTCAAATAAATTTAAAACATTGTTGAATCACTTGATATCGTTGAAAAGTGCGATTGAAATTATTTACCCACATAAAAAACAATTCATGAATCAATAAAACAAAAACCTCAATTGGACCCTGCACAAACTTTGAGCTTCCGCCATTTTGAATTGACCCGTGCGATCTGGATAAAAAAATTCTCAAATATACTTGGAGCACTGTCGAACCAATTGCTATCAATAATAAGTGCGATAAAAATTATTTCCATGCACAAAAAAAAATGTTTTTCGCAAAAAAGTTCGCTCGCAACAAAATGACAGGGTGAAAATGGCCCTGCATGTGGTTTAAGGGTTAAAAAGAATTTTCTCTTTAGTTTTTTAGTTTTTGTTATTTTCGTCCACTTGCACTGCACTTGACAAATCGACTTCACTTTGTACGAAGCTCGATGGGTTCGAGGAAGGAAAATTCCGAACGTCAAAGGCGATGAACGTTCCACGGCGAATGGGCTAATGCCCGATGGTCGTTATCGAAGCGAATAAACCCCGCGAAGCACGCACGTATATCCCTGGCAGCGGCATAGAGGGCCGACCGTGTCCCGAAGGAAAGCTTTGAACCGGTAGCGATCGTGATAGAAAGCCGAAGCGAGAGCGAAATAGAGAGAGAGAGAGAGAGAGAGGGAGGGAAAACGTTTGGGGTTCGAAGGCAGATAGTGGTCTCTGTGTGCAACACGAGATCCAAGGAATTTCGTCGACGTTTTTCAGCCGTCGAAACCTGTTGCAACGTCCACGGCGAACTTCCGGTTTTTGCAACAATCCTGCATCCTTAATCCTGAAGAATCAGTCGCGGTTCGAAGGACCCCGAAATATTTTATGCGTTCCAATTTGTGGAAACAAAAATTATTATAATTCGTGTTATTTTTATGGATAGTCGGTTTGTTAATTTCTTTTCTTTCTCCTTCGATATGAAGCGATGATTTGCGATAATTTTTATCCTTATATTTTGTTCAAGTATCTCGACGATGAGAACCTCAAATATTTCGGAAAAATATTTTAATTTGAAGAAGTAATAAATATATATTTTTTAAATTATTATTATTACTGTTATTATTGTTATTATTATTATTATCATTTTCAGAAGGATTCGATCGACTTATCGAAACCTAATATAAGTCGATGAAGATTGAGAAATGAAAAGACCTTCATTTAATATCGTAATAATATTTGCAAAAAAAAAAAAAAAATTCGATCATCTCGAAATGACGCAGTTTCTAAAATCAATGTCGACACTTGGGAAATTGGAGAAATCGGTTGAAATTGACGAATTACCGAACGCCGGTTATTGACAATTACGCGGTTTACCCGCAATAAAAAAAAAAAAAAAAAAAATTATATAATTTCCGTGAGATAACACGCCTCAGAGTCGAGCCGACGAGGTGACGATAATGCATGCGTCACAACTTTGCCACATCGATAAATAAATATAGAATCGTATCGAAGATTGCTATAAACTGATAAACAACTTAATGGGCTCTACGATCTAACGTGCTAAAGAATGAGCCTCGTTGCAGTTTTCACAGCTACAAGAAGAAAAATTTATATAAATATAATTGTATTGATATTCGGCACGAATTGAAGTAAAAAAAAAAAAAATTATCGCAATTACTTTCACTTCCACCGAATATTTAAATTTAATTTATGTATATTAAACATCGACGTCCATAATCTCGCAATATTCGATAAAATAATCGACACAATCGGTTCGAAACATTCGGTCAAACACGATCCATTGAAACTTTTCAAAAATAAATAAATAAATAAACAAAAACCCAAACCATTATATCGCGAATTGTTCCCGCATTTATTCGAACTTTTGCTCGACCGAGGCTTCTACGAACGAGCGATTGTAATTTCTCCGTTACATCGCGAGTTGACAAAGAATCAAACAAAACGTCACAATCATCAAGTGGCCCATATATTGACCCAAACAATGCATTAATCATTCCATCTACTCAATATAAACTATAAAAGAACGATAAAAATGTTGGCTACATTGTGAGGAATCAAGAAAAAAAACGCTGACGTGCTTTTGTACCACAAATTCAAGACCGCAAAACTAATTACCATGAATAAGAATAACAATAAACGTAAAAAACGAAGACAAAAAACATAAACAAACGAGAGAAAATATAGTATCTTAACCGGTGGACCGGTACATAGTGAAGAGGGGGGAGGGGAATACGTACCCAACTACGGAGGGGGGGTTAATGGGGGGTAGAGTGCAAGTGTTCGAGCTAAAAGGACGAGAGAGAGAGAGAGAGAGCGAGAGAAGGATAGAACGGTGTGTTTGTTGAAATATCGAGTTTATCGGTGCACACAAGTCATTTGTCGCTCACCTGGGGTAGAATCATGACGTGCGGCAGCTGGCGCGCCTCGCCGCGCACTGACTGGTGCTCCGCACCTCGAGCGCAGATCCGCGAACCCCCGATCAACCCCCATGAACGCAACCGAGGGCGCAGAGCGCGCCAAACAGGCCCGTCACCTCCCACTCGACTCTTTTCCTTCCACCCCATTCCCTACCCTCTGGATCGTTCGCTTTCTTTCTTGCTTACTTGCGTTGTGAAACTTTTATCCCACCCTCTCTATCTTCAGCTTTCGCTGTTTTGGCATCTAATGTAATAATGAGATGATGATGATCGATTGTATTATTATTTTTCGACGATTTTATTATATATACGGATGGGAATGAACGTTCCGAAACATCAGATTCGAACTATTGTATCGCCTTTAGTATCTTTTGGGCATAGTTCTATTTTTTTTTCAACTTTGGAAAAAATTTGAATTTTGCCGAAATTTCAAAATATGACAATGTCATATAAAAAAAATCTAATTTGCCAGCAAATCAATATTTCGATTATTTTCGGTGGAAAATTGGATTTTTATCCGTAAAAAATAATCGAAAATATTTGAAAATACGATTTTTTATCGAAGATAATCGAAATATCGATTTTTGTGCAAAATATATATTTTTTTTTCATAGAAAACCATTATTAAATTTTGAAATTTTGGGACAAGTTGAATTTTTTCAAAGTAAAAAAAAATTAGAGGCATTAATCTCACTCGAATTTAATGAAAAAAATGCTGAGTCTTGAATTATGAAGAAAATAAGAAAATTGAGAATGTTTTGAATCGAACACTCCACCTATTATGGGCGAATCAGCTCATAGTAAGAGTTGGACTATAAATATCAAATTGAGCTGAACATTCTTGGTTTTTTTTTTGGAATCGATTGAAACTCCGGCGCAGTGAAAATTGACTACCAAACAGTAACAGACCCAAATAAGAACCATTGATTTTTATCATCTACAAATTTATATCTTCCCATCTTTATCTCCTCCCTCTCTCTCTCTCTCTCTTTCCATCTCGCTCACTCACTATGCAAGCGCATCCCGGACACTTTCGATGCACGAGCCCCCCTCCCCCTCCCGTCACGTGCTTCTCCCTCCCGCCCCAATCGAGCTTTTCCCTCGTCTATTTTCTGGGGAAATCAAACTCGCCCCCGACGGACTTTGTCGTCGCCTCTGTCGTCGCAATCACGTTCCCTAAAATCACCGCTCTCCCCCCTCCCCTTCCTCATTCCACCGCTGTTCGAACGAATCCTCGAAATTTCCGAATTGCCCACGGAATTGACGAAAAACTAATTAACTCGGCTCGCGCGCAAGGAAATCGTCGAGCAGGCACGAACTGCACGAGCCGATCGGTTTGTATGCACTACCTTTGTTGTTTACAATAGCGTTCGAGTTTCGGATCGGCAAAGCTGCCGAAGCTGAAGAGGGGGGAGGGGGGGGGTGACGATAACCCAAAGTTATGACGTTTAAATATATCGAGCTTCGATAACTAGGCAACGTCGAGACGAATGAATATAGTAATTAATTTTTTTTAAATAATTTTGTGATTTTTCTGTATCCGGAAAATTTGAGGAAGTCATTGTGCTCTGAATTTGATTGTGAGAGTTTGGTGGAAGGGGGTATAATTGATTATTCGACAATTTTATTCGTTGCACGTTGAATAAAATAATTTTTTTTAGATAAAATTTGAGGAGTTATTCCAATCGTGAAAATTCAGAGAAACTATCGAGCTCTGAATTTCGTTATGAGAGTTCGGCAGAATGGAATTGAATTCGTCGATTTTTGTTCGATGGATGTTGATTTTTTTTTCCAAACGCATTAATGAAAATACATACAGTTCAGTTGATTCGTGCGGAGGGTAGGTACGGTCGAAAACCCAATTTGTTCGGTTATATCGCGAACTCGCGGATGCGATATCACCGAGCCTACGAGCCACGGTGATAGTGGCAGCAACAGCTGCTCGTCAATCGGCTCCACGCACTACTCGACCTCCCTAAGGGCTCCCGGTCCTCCACGACTACTCTCTCCCAGCTATAGCACATGGCTTGGCTCTAAAAAAAAAACGAAAAAAGCGTTGTTAAACGAAGCTCTGAAACCTGATCTTCCGTTAAATTTCTGTTGTTCGATCTTGAATTATTACGAACGACGAATGAAACGTAGGGAAGAAATATAAATGAATTATTTTGGATCGATTTATAACTTCGCTGGGTTATCGTGTCAAAAGCGCAGATGTTTTGAATTTTGCTTGCACTTAACTTAACAAAAAAAATTATTATTATTATTATTATTATTATTATTATTATTATTATTATTATTATTATTATTATTATTATTATTATGATTATTATTATTATTATTATTATTATTATTATTATTATTATTATTATTATTATTATTATTATTATTATTATTATTATTTTTATTTTTTTTTTTTTTTTTAATATATATGTCATATCCAAAAATACTCCTCAGAGAAATATTCGATAAAAAAAATGAATTTCGCCTAGCAACACAGTTCGTTAACACGAAGGCAGAAAAAAACAATCTGCACGGCCGTGTCTATTGCGTACAATACTCTCCAAAATCGAATTCTTATCGCCTTCGGGGCCAGTTGAACACACATAGTGGGCGTGGAAAAAACTATCGAAAATATAAAAAAATGAAGACAGAAGAAATTAATTTTCTTGAAATTTCATTTGGAACAGCTCAGTCAGGTATCAGAAACACTTGGACCACTTGGGCAATCATAGATCCAGATCTTGACAATATATCTATGTATGTCAATGACGAGCCAAATATCCAACGAAAACAAAATTGAACGAATACCCAATTTGCATGTTTAATGTCAAATAAAAGCGAATATCACAATAAATAGATATTCTTATAATACGCGTGTTGGATACGCGCGTGTCCAAGCCGAGAAAATTATTAAAATATTCCACAGTTCGACGATATAAAAGACGGCGAGCAGGATCTAACGGCCATCAGTCATTGAAGAAAGTTGAACAAAAAAAGATCTGGCTATGGATCGATACGTTTGCGTAATTGCGCTCGTCGCGAGCTTGGGACAGGTAATTGATAACTCGATGGATCGCAGAATCATCGATCGGCGTCGATTAATCGAGGAAATCTTTTTTTATTTTTTCAACGGTTTCACGAATTTATTCGCAGACAATCGATTCGGCGGTGGTTCACCCACGCTTCGACTGCAAGGATTTGTTGTATCCGGAATGCAGAGATCTGGTTGGTCTCAAATTACTAGAAACGGATCGCGTAAATTACCATATCCAGAATATTGGTGTACGCTGTATGTCCACCTGTTATTTAGCCTGCGGTATGCGCAAAAGAGACGGAGCTCATTCAGAGGTAATTAAAGTAAAAAATAAGTTAAAGAGTTCTTCCAGGCTTAAGAGCAGCGCGCGCTGATAAGCGACCAAATTTGAATGATTATTATATAAGACGATTGGTGAGAAGAAAATTAAATTGTGAAAAAGCATATGTGAGCCCTTAAAAATTTCGATTACAATATTTAGCATTCTCAATCCTAAACATTTTACATCCGTAAATCTCACATTTGTATTTCTCAATTATGTTTAAAATTGTGCATAGAATCAGGTTTGGAATTTGGTAAATCAGAATTTGAAATTTTAATAGAGAAATAATCTAAAGAATCGCAAAAATTGATGAAAGAATTATTTTTTTCACAGTGGAACGAGGACGGAACGTACAATATAACCGGAATACCCGCGCGATTCGAACAATACAAACTGCAGATCAACAAGATTTTATATCTGGATCAGAGCAAAAAGCAGGAGCTCCTGAAAGATGAAGAACTTAAAATCAAAATAAAACATAAATGCGCTAAGATGAATCAAGAATTTCCTTATTCCGAAGAAGCTTCTGAAATTCATCATTGTTATGGACGATTTTGTTGGGAAAGCTTTATTTTTGAAAAATGCATGAAGGAGAACAAGATGCCCAGTGCAATGTCCGATTCTCAGAGGTTCTTGTAATTTTAGTCGAAAAATAAAAACCCTATAATTAATTCTTAGGGTTTTTCGGAAAATTTGGGTTCCTTGGGGAGAATTTTCAATGAAATTCCATTCTCAGCTCGTCGTAATTTCCGTCAGTCACCGAAGTATGGCGGAGTCCTGAACATGACCTTTTTTTCTCACTTGGCGGATCTCCAAATGCATTTCTTTAAGGCGACTGCCACGAAAATCGATCTTTTTTGCGAAACATCCTACACATGTATCTGTGTCTAACGAATACTTGCCTCCTCTACGATTTGTAATAAAATTGTGCAGCCTGTTTATAACCAATAAAACTATTTCAAAAATTTGAAATTTATACATTATTAGACATGTGTTAAGAATAATAATAATAATAATAATAAAAGAATACCCTTCTCTTGTTAGAATTTTGGCTATAGTAAATTTTTTCATTCGTTTAATTTGGAACGGAATGAAATCTATAAATTATAAGACATGAGTTGAAAAAAATAACAATAATAGAAGAAAACCTTTTTCTTGTCAGAATTTTGGCGATAGTTCATTTTTTTATTTTATCATTCGTTCAATTTCGAAAGGAATGAAATCTATTAATTATGAGACATCAGTTGAAAAAAATAACAATAATAAAAAAAAACCTTTTTCTTGTCAGAATTTTGGCGATAGTTCATTTTTTATGTTATCATCCGTTTAATTTCGAACGGAAAAATATTTCCGTCCGTCGTTATCGTGGATTTATTGCGAGCCATATTTCCGTTCGTTTACTCAGAGCCAGAAAGATTACAGTGGACCGCAGAACTCGTCGCACGCATTCGGCATATTTTCGTTGGAAATAGGTCGATCAAATATTATGATGAGAGGGACCACTTGTGCGCGCACGGATTCAGAAGTCGACGAATGCGGTTACACCAATCAGAAGCAAAAATCGAAGAAGCTAATATCATTGTCAAATCTTCTATCGTTAAAAAAAGGCGAAAACGGTGATTCGTATGCTCGTAAGACTCGTATTTGACAACGGCTTTGGCCGGAATTTATCACGACGGAGAAATGAACATTTGTTATTTACGACGCGGTATTTGGTTTGCAATTACGGCGAGTAAAATCGTTAGAATCTTACGCAATTCGTTGATATAAAAAGCACCGAACGCGATCCGACAAGCATCAGTCGTTAGAAAAGAAGAAAAAGCGAATCAACTATGCATCGATTCGTTTGTGCGATTGTGCTTCTTGCGGGCTTGGGACAAGTAAGTTATAACATCGAAGAATCTTCGTTCGAAGTTATTCGGATTAATCGAGAGATTTCTATTTTTTAACGATTTCACGGAATTGTTCATAAATAATGGATTATTTTCGTAACTTAGGAGGTTACGGTTTGGAGAATCCCCTTAAAAATATAATTCCTTCTTATCTGAACTAAAGAATTACGAATATTTATCTCGTTATATTCCATTCGGACACTTCGGATAACAAAGCAATAAATACGGAATTTATAGAACTTAAGGATTTGCAATAAGAAAATTGGGTAAAAAAATTTTTTATCAGTATTTTATTTTTCATTTTTTGTTGTGTCATTAAAATTTTTGATTCTGTGGCTTTCACGATAGGTGATGATAATAAGAATATGTTGTAAAAATTTCAAAGTGATCTGAAACTTCGTTCAAAAGTTGGAACTTCCACAGGGTTTAAAAAAATACATTGCTTTATTATGTAATATCTCCGCCATTTGTTAATATTTCTGATTTTTTTTTTTTTTACTTAACCATATACTTAACCATGTGCATAAATGATACGTGAAAAAAATATTATTTCCGTGGGTCATTTTTTTTTAACCGCGTCTAGAAAAGTGCCTTCGAAAATCGGCGGAATCGCGTATATACGGCCTTAATTCCCCACCCTTAGAGGTGGAGTATTTTCTTAAAATTCAAATGGGACTACCCTCGCCTATTTAATAAGAAAAAAAGAATCATTAAAATCGATTGATTAATCGGTAAAGATATCGCGTAACATAGACCCAAAATAAAAATATACTTCAAATGATATTAAACTTCGCAGACGAAAGGTTCCGCGAGATACGGCTTCCTGGTTGTCGACAACCGGGTGTTTGATGACGAGGAATGCAGAGAATTGTCCGGCGTCGGAAATGAGGATATGGATTACCATGCCGGGAATATAGGCATACTCCGCAATTCCACCTGTTTAATAACGTGCGTGTTACGTAAAATAAACGGAGCCGATTCTGAGGTGATTATGACTGCGAAAAACATTGCCAAGCTCAAAAATTTCGATTTTTATCATCCACAATTTTGACTCAAAATTTCAACTCAAAATTTGACTCAAAAATTCAATTTCGGCGAACAATTAAAATTTTTCAATTTTGTGTATCGGATTTTTAATTCGTTTGGAGTAAATAAAATCCCGGGAAAAATTAGAATGAGTGGAAGCTGATTGATGAGAGTAGGAGGGAAAAATAATTTTTATTAAAATTTCGTACATGAGAATTTTGAAATTTCGAATTGAGCAATGCGAAATGATTTTGGGGTTTTGGTTTTTAACTTTAGAAAAATTGATTGACGAACTATGTTTTTTCACAGTGGAACGAGGATGGAACGTACAAAACAGCCGGACTAGATAAAAGATTAGTTAAATTCGAACAAGAGTTGAACGCGATTCTAGATTTCGATCAGAGTATGAAGAAGCGAATCCTAAAACATCATAAAAACCGGAACGTTATGAAAAAAAAATGCGCTGCAAGGAGTGAAAACCGTTCTGACATAAATATTTCTCATCGTAAATCGAAGTTCTGTTACGAAAGCTTCATGTTTGAAAAATGCTTGTACGATAGTGAGTTAGCCGATTCATTTATCCACTCTTACAAATCCCCGTGAATTTGTTCCTTGTTTTTTTTTATCGGATTCAAACGATTTTTTTGGTTTTTTGGATTAGATCGGGTTTCTTATTAATTAATAAGCAACCCGAAAAATCCAAAAACCCTTGAGGATTGCGAATGAAATTCCATTTCCGGTATGTTGCTATTTTTATCATTGGTTCAAGTACGTCGCAGTCCTGAACACGATCTCTTTCTACACTCGTGTCATCCTCAAATAATTTTTCGTTCATCAGGCTATCATCAGATTTTTAAATTACTTTTTTCCCGACAACGTCAATAAACACATCAATATGTCAACGTTTCATCTATCTCAGATTTCGGTGATCGATAAAAATCTGAAAAATTAATACGACCTTCATCCACCTTACCGACCTTGACACAATGTCATTTTGTATTTTTAGTGATAAGATATTTCAATAAAACTGTAGCTATTGCTTATATTCAGGGACTTTTGTTCAAAATTTCCCGGAATTTTCTTAAGTCCTTTCTTCAAATTTTCCGAAAATCCAAATCCCCAAATTTTGCAATTCCAGCCGGGTAATGTGGCGAAATTTGAAAACCCAAACCTTGAAATGTCAGACAGAGCTCGGTAACTTCAGCTCCGAAGAAATTCGATGCAAAGAAACTTTGTGCATTTGCAAATAAATCATAAAGGGATCAGAAACGTTTGGATGTTGTCGTTTCACGTGCACTTGGCTATTGTATGTGTGTGTGTGTGTGTACGTAGGCTCTGATGCGATCAAAGTTCCGCGTGTACGGCTCTCGGTACGCCCTGAGATGGAATATTCACGAGACAATATAGCCAAATATAGATTATCGAAGATGGAGAGTATTTGACGGATGGGGACGAAGTTAAACCCTTCGAGTAACCCGATTGTGAATAAATAAATAAATGAATAAATAACCCGAATAAATAAATAAATAAATGAATAACCTAAATAAATGAATAAATAAATAAATAAACGCAGACCTAAAAACTCTTGCAATTTTATTTCCCACGAATCGACAGCTGAAACGACGAATCACGTTTAGAGATTTTTCCATATTTATTTGTTTCAATTTGTCTGCAAATCGCGAAGGCGATCAAATCAAACGACGACCAGTTGATTTATTTTATTAAATTTTATTGACTGTCGCTGGGAATTTTTTAAAATGTGTCACAGATTGAAATGGGACTGAATTATCGACGCATTGAGATATTTTATGATTCGTTGAAGCCCGGATGATGAATCTTTGAATACTTTAAAGCTGTCATCCGTCGAACACGGATAGCTCGGCTTTAGTGAATATTCGATGGGAAATTTATTATCCATGGAGCTAGGATCAAAATCCTCCGCTGTTGTCGACACGCACGGTTAGCCCATACGTTTTGATTATCGCGATCTACGTTCCCGCGATATCGCACACGCGTCCCAAACCTCATTGCAACATGTAACATTTACGTGTGTGATCCTATTAAATCACGTAAATAATCGGTGATAGCTCGTTAATTCAGTTAATTATTGTCATGTGCCAGTGAAATTGTTGCTTATTCGCGAACGAAATTTACCGCATGCGAGGTACCACGATATCCACGAGAAATATAATTATTGGAGGAATTGAGATAAAAATTGTCGCTGCAAAACGAGAGAGAAATAATTTTAATCGTTTGAACAATTGAAAGAAACAACTATCTCTCCATAAGGCAAAGAGATGATGAAATTTAGTACCATTTTATAAAATATCAAGATAATAATAATAATAATAATAATAATCTTATCATATTATTATTATATATATAATGATGATGTTGTCATATTATTATTATGATTGTTATTATTATTATTATTAT
This sequence comes from Sussaba pulchella, assembly GCA_963971145.1. NCBI lineage: Eukaryota > Metazoa > Arthropoda > Insecta > Hymenoptera > Ichneumonidae > Sussaba > Sussaba pulchella. The sequence continues at coordinate 1,568,718 of OZ020165.1, read as the reverse complement.
CATTATTATTCTAATAATAATATAATATTTTTGCAGCAATAATTATTAATCAAATAATATTTTTTTCTCCAATCGTAAGAATTTACATCAACCAAATTCCAAAAATATTAACACTGCTTTTCCACCAAACAATTTCCATCTCCGATTATCAAATAATTTCTATACTCTATAACTAAATCGAAATTACCCTCGCCCATGCCTTTCCCGATCCATTTCTCCACGTACTCGAACTTCCACACCGCACCATCCAACTCACTGATTCTCCGTCATTCTTTGCGCTTCTAAAATATCGCCACAGCGATAAACTATCAGTTCACGGGGAAGTCGGTTGTTGGTCCGTTGGGCCGCGCGTAGTCGGCCAGAAAGGCGCGGCCATGGGCCCCGGCGATGGTCCGTGTATTAATTCACCGGGTAGCCGCGTATACGCTTCCCGATGGCGTGTCAACCAACTGTGGCCGACTAAAACTCCGACAACGTCGTTGCATTATACACTGCTTGTGAAATGGGACATGAACCAACGGCTCCGAGCGTTGGATAAAACGAGCATGCAGCCACCCACCTCCCATTCCATCCTCGTCGTTCAACGGATAAACGCCGCATGACAGGCCTTCGGCCAAAGTGCCGCTGCCCGTTCTCGGGTCAATCCTTCCCCTAACGCTCGGTTGACGCCAGTCCGAATGCTTTACCTGGCCGCGAACACTCGGTTAATCGAATAATCGCATCATTTCCCGTGCTTCTATATCGGCACGATGGACGAGAACGTGATGGCCAACGAGCGCATTACCGCTCGTCGTCGTTGTACATCGGAATGTCCTGTATGTATGCGTAGTACATCGGCCGTTTCATCGAATGAAGACGATGGTTCGGAACGTCTGGCATTGGAAACGTTTGGGAAAATTGCAGGGTGTTGGGCTTGATAATTTACATGTATTTAATTTTTTTCGGATTTATTTCTTCATTGTTTGGGATATTATTGTATGGGGCGTTCCGTGTTTTTTATTTTTTAATTTTTTAGTGTCTTATAGAGAATGTTATTTAGATTTGATGGATATTTATGTAAAATTTTGTATTTTCTTATTCAAGCCAGAATTTTTCTTTTTTTTTTCTTTTTTTTTCGTTCAGGATGAATCCACGGGGATTAATGGGAGATTTCGAAAATTGGAAAGAGCATGGAGGCGAGAGTTATTGTGATGGGAATTCGAAAAATTTCGATATCGTTAGTACAAGCAGCGAAAAAAAAATGTCGATATTTTTTATGTGTTGACAATTTATATTTTTATATGCTTTGATTGGATCCAAAGATTTATAATCAAGTACTGACATTTTTAAATAATCATCTTGAATAAAAAAGAATTTATGTGGTTCAATTAAATAAATATTCGTCAGCATATTTTTCTTTTCGTTGGATTTGTCTTATTAATTTTTTTTCAGTTTCATCATTTTAATTTGATCGAATCTAATAATTATTTTATAATTATCCTGCACACCCAGAATCATCGTCGCGACTAAAATTGAGAATGCCTTTGACGATCCCATGATTATCTTCGTTGAGAGATAATTATTCATCGCTACGAATATTGCTGGAGAAATAATTATTCATCGCTTCAAAGGCAACTTCGATCGCATTTCAATTTATCGAAAGCTATCGAATTATTTCGCGTCTTCGCCGAAGCATTGTCACGGACAAATTGTGTAATCCGCTCGACAATCGAATGATTTATCGATTTTATATTTTTTTCTCTGTCGTCGCATCAAACGCGTATTGTTTCAAACGATACGAAATTAGTGTGCCAGTCACGTCGATGCTGTTTCTCAACGGTCAATAACCAACGTATATTCGTCACGATGAAACTCACAATTTCGATATTGATTGGGAGAAAGAAAAAGCAAGAAAAAAAATCTTTGTTTTGCGAACAGATACGATGCAACCCCCCGAAATATCGACGTTATCACACACAAGTATTGATGTTTCAAAAAATTGTTATTTTTCACAGTTATTTGAGGCTTCGAATTAAATTCGTTCGACATTTTCAGCACCTGAAAAAACAAGGAGAAAAAAATAACAATTTATCGAGCGTACAAAACGATGAGGGAATTGCGGTCTCGTGTGTCCAAATATTTTTCACGCGTATTTGGTTGGGAGATGATTGATATTTGCAGCAAACGACGATGCAACCGGTAACAATATATATATATGTGTGTATACCACCCAGAGCTCACGCAGGCTCGGATAAAAAATTCGTACAAAAAGTCCATTATGATTTTTCTTTCTGCATCCCTGCAGAGAAAAAAAAATCAAGGCTCGGGTTGAAAATCTGTACGGGAAATCTATCATGATTTTTTAATCCGCATCCTTGCAGAAATGACATCCAGGATCGAATAAAAAATTCGTACAGAAAATCCATCACGATTTTTCACTGGAGAGAAATATTCTTAGGAAAAATGCATCGTGATTTTTCTTCCCACATCCTGGCAGTCACAAAGTCGAGGATACACTGGAAAACCCTTGCGGAAAATTCGTGATAATTTTTTCTCCAGCATCCTCGTAGCCACAAGATCGAGGCTCGACGAAAAAATTCCTACAAAAAATTCACAATAATCTTCCTCCTCTCATCTTCGTAACCGCAACATTCAAACTCCCCCAAAAAATCCACAGATTAAAATTTGACAACAATTTTCCCCATCTTATCCTGTCAGCCCCAAAATCCGGGTTCAAGTGAACAATTCCTCCAAAAAAAAACCCCAAATCTTTTTACCCCAATCCTCGCAGACACGAAATCCGGCTGGAGTAAAAAAAAAAAAAAAGTCCCCAATCAAATTCATCACGATTAAATTCTTCCTCCACCCAGACAGATCGATCGGCGGTCAAAGCCGGTTAGGAATCGTCGCGAAATCGAGCGTCGAAAGCTCGGAACATTCGCTGACGACACAGACACCGAGAAAGAGAAATATATAAAGGGGTCAGCGAGATCCGTGAAATCGCGAGTCCGGAGAGTTACCCGAAGTACGTATATAGATCGTACTCACGTACTCGTATACGTCTTTCCCTCTCTCTCTCTCTCCCTCTCTCTCTTCTCTCTCTCTCTCTCTCTCTCTCTCTCTCTCTCTCTCTCTCTCTCTCTCTCTCTCTCTCTCTCTGCGTGGTGGAGTTACGGATCTCTCGCTTGCACGACTGTTCAACTTGGCCAATGCCGGAGACGGATAATCGTATTTGTCAAGGGCCGAGTGGTACGCGAGTGCTCTCTGTCTCTCTCCCTCTCTCTCTCTCTCTTTCTCTCTCTCTCTTTTACCCTTGCTCGTGCCTCGGTTCCCCGTCGTGCCCGCGGTTCCTCATCTCCCGAGAGCCGCTTGGTCGGGTGTGCAGTGGGAAAACGGGGGCGGGGGGAGGGGCGGGCTCTTTGGATTGGCTACATAGCCACTGCGTACGGATAGGGAAATATATATATCAGGGTAGTTTTAGTTTGGATCGTTTTCGAATTTTGTTGATGCCGGGGTCTCACACGATTGAAGAATAACGGGAGAAATTATAGGTTTAATTTGACATTTTTAGAGACGTTCTTACTATACGCTGGAGGTGAAATTTCTTGTTTGGAATACATGCAATTTTTCTATTATTCGGTAATTATGTTTGCAATGAGGACTAATTGTTCCTGGAAAATTTTAATACTATGTGGAACTCACAGGTATGAAGCCGTCTTTTAAGAAACAAAAATATATACATATATGGGTCGTCTCATGTCGAGTCTACACCGTTTCCCTGACGACTATCATCTAATTTAATCGAATAATTTCTATATAACTAGAATATTGGAGAGCCCCAGGGTCCCACATTGGTTGTGTTTGTTTGAAACGGTAATATAGGGTATTTCACTTCTATGTTTAGAAGGATGTGGACGCCGGACCACTAAATATTCTAGTTATTTCAAAATTATCACAATAAATTTCTCCGTCCAAACGTGGCGTGAGATAACCCATACATGTACATTTTTTCCCGCAAAAGTAGACTTCACACACCTTAACTCCACACTGTATTAGATTTTCCCAGGAACGATCAGCCACCCCACCGATATAATTACCGAACAATAAAAAAAACTCAAATTATGCCAAGAAATTTTGTTTCCTTTTACGAATCAATTGAAATCCCGGCGCGATAAAAAATTCAAAAACGATCCAAATAAGCACCACCCCGATATATCTCGTGTGATAGTAAGCGAACGTTGCTTCGCCACCGCGTTCCTGTCCCGGCACCGTCGCAAACCGCCCCCGCAGTGGCACGGCTCGCTCGGTCTGGTCGCGTCATCTCCATCGGAACTGTCAGACGTTAACGTGGAATCTCCGAACGGCTATAAGCTTCCCGTTCCAACCCTCTCGTCTCACCCTCACCCGCATAGTTATGTATCCGCTGTGAACAAGCCATATTCACGACTAAATATATCTCATCAAGGGGGGGGGGGGAAGGAACCCAACGACAGGCCGGATTTTCAAACAGTAGGTAGCAACGTTACGTAGCAGACAAGCGTCTGAGTCTCGAATAACGAAACTCAAGAGCCGACCGACATCCGGAAGACGACACAATCTTGTCCCAGTATAATATCATTTCTTCCTCGTTGTTACCATAACGCTCTTACTTTTACACCCACTTTTACAGCCATAATGACAATCACCGTCTTTGTCATCGACCTCATCCTCCGACAAACTCCAACCTCCAACCTTCGTCCCGTGCTTTTCAAAAGCACTTTCTGCCGCTTCCTTCGTCCATCGTCGTTCTCTTATTTCTTTTCTGATTTTTTTTTTTCATTTACTTCGTTTTCTTTTGGTTCTTTTTCAACTGACAGTTTTCCCTAAGGGCAACAACCAACCCCGGAGAGACTTCTTATCTTCATTGGGCGATAATTCTTATATTCCTTGAGTTATCCCGGAACTCGCGGAGCTTTCGGAGCAACGGAGACCCGCCGCGCGGTTGACGGAGACCCGGCTGTCCGTCCGTCGGGTGGACGCGGTATAAGCTGGAGAAAAAAGCTTCGGGAACGGAAAGGTCTCACACCAACGTTCGTACCGTTGGAACAACCGACAGCCGGCCCCCGCTTTTAACGAGAAAACTCGAAGCCTTCTCTCGCCAATTTCAAACTTTTTTTTTTTTTCAAGCACCGACACAGCTTTTTGCATCGTTTTTTTATTCGTTTTTTTTTTGGTTTATTTTTCCACTACTTTGTGGAGGATTTTGTTCGTTTTTTTTTTGGGTTTTTTTGCGATCCTCGCCGGGCCTTAATTTCATCTTGGGTTTGGCGCAATTCCGACAGCCGTCGTCGAGCTTTTCCGCGGCTCGCGAATTATTGGGGCAACGACCGTGATCGAACCGTAATGGACCGTGGCTTGGATTGTCGATGATTGATTGTGATTTGATTTGATCGACGAGGATCGAATTTTTCGGACCGATTTTATTCTGAAATCGAGGATTGGGGCATTCGTTCAATAAAAATGTATTCAAAATACTTTTATTGGTGGATCGAAATTTTTATCTAATATTAGAATCCATTGCGAAGAATATAATCAAATAAATAAATAAATTTAAAAAAAATAAAAAAATAAATGACAATAAATGAATAAATTTAGTTATTTATTTATTCAATAATATTATGATTATTATTTAATAAAAATTATAAAATAACAATATTATTATTATTATTTAATACTGATAATAAATAATAGAATAATAAATAAATAATATAATTGCGATAACAATAATTGCGGTAATGATCTATCCAACTTCTTCACTATTATTGCAGGAATGGAACATTTTCAATCGTTCGATAATAATTTATCGAAGTTATTGTTTTGGAAAATCATTTCAATATGTTCTAATATATATTTATTAATTCGATCAATTGACCTTCCGAAACCTTGAATATTCGGAGCTTCATTCCCCACCCGACGAAGATATTTCGGTTTCAGCGAGGGATTAAGCTTATTCGCCCCAAAACGCCGGTGAACTTTGCATCATCATCAAGCTAAATGCGTTACGGCCGGCGTTACTGTTACAAGTAGATAGTGCATGTACACCACCGCCCCGTTTAACATCCTCGTGTACTACGCTACTGTGCTCGCTGCTTCTACTGCTGCTGCTGCTCGTGCTTCTGCTTCTGCTGCTGCACGACAAGCGAATAGCCCGTGTATGAACGCGCGTAGTGACACGAGTGATAAAGCTCGTCCTGTGATATACTACGCGTTGGGTTGTGTATCACAACGACGAGAGAGCTACTTTGCTGTGAGATCAACGGTTCTCCGACAACTAATGCACGAGCAATATCTCGAGGACATGCATAGCGCTCAGAATTTCGTGCGTCGATGTAGCTCGAGCTATGTTTTTAATAAGAAAACGAGCTACAGCCTCGGAACGAATCGTGGAACCACTGCGTTCAAGGTCTCGAAATATCCGGTTTCGTTCGAGGAATTCAGAAAAAAATAGATTAGTTAAATTAAAAATGGCGGTTTTGGACTTATACAACTTTTTATTGTCTAATCGTTAATCGATAAGGATTTTACTGGTGGAACGTTATTATCTTTTCAACTTCACGATAATTGCTTCTAATGGTGTCTGAGTTCCGGTGGAATGTCTCATACACACACACAGAGTTTTTCTTTTATTATTTAACTGCAGTTGAATAAGAGACCTTGAAATTTCCTTATTTTGGGAAGGGATACATTTTTTTTATCGGTACTGAGTGAAGAAAAAAAAATCAATGGCTAAACTAATATCGAGATCACAAGCCTGCAATGTCATTGGCCTGGGTTGAGATTTATCGATCTGAGAGACTATATCGAGACGAATTTTTCGTTATTTTTTTATTTCTGATATCCGCTCGCAATCTCGTGAAATTGATGAGAAACACTTGGTCCAAGTGGTAACTGCCGGTTTTGGTCAGACGTGAAACCACGTCGAGAGTACGACGCGTATCGAAGGATTAATGCGCTGCCCGTCTCGATATCACAAATCTTGTCCGGTGGTTCGTGCCAACGATCTTCGTATCTGAAGCCCGAAGCAATAATCGATCGCTTCCACCGATGTCGATAATCATAATTGAACGTCATCTCGTGGAGCAAAATTTCATCGCGGAAAAGAAAATAAAGAAAGTGGAGAATGTGACGAAAACTCTTAATCCGGATATTTATAAGTAACACATTTGTTACAGATTGTTTCATGTGCAAATCCATGGATTGATTAATTTAGAATTTATAGATTATTTTAAGAAAAAATGCACTCTTTACTATTGTTTTAGGAAGTATTTTACTTTGATACAGCGCGAGACTATTATTGGCAGTATATATCCGACTTTCTTAATTACTGGGTTTTCATTATTCTCCACCAAAATTACTCGGACACATTAAATACAACTGGATATACAAAAAGTAAATTCATATGTCAAAAAATCAAATTAAAATCTTCAAAAAAATAAATGAATCAAGAAATAAAATCAGAAAATGTTCTAAAGTGTCTCTGATCAATTGTAGATACATCAAATACACCAAATATGGATAGCCACGTTGACAAATGATGGTTATAAAAATTACAAAGACGATTACTCTCGGTCATGTCAAAATCTGTGAGGACACGAAGTCCCAGCATCCGACACTCGTCACCGATAATCAAGCACGGACTTTTGGCACACATAGAGCGGTGTATCCACAGGTAGCTCGTTGCGGTGGCTCTTTGGCCTCTCAATTATCGGGCTGGGTCGTCGGCTTTCTCCCTCGATCACGGCTTCGAGTCGTTTCGACTCGCTCGGTCTCACTCGACTCGGCAATGGCCCCCGGGCGGTTCGAACCCTCGTCGTCGTCGTCGCCGGCGCACGAAGCCAAAGGGGATGACCGGATGGATGGGGCAAGAGAATCACAGAAGCGGCTGGTCGAGCATGAGAAAGAGGACTACCGAGTCCGGAGGGATCGTTGAGATAAACCAAGGGTTCTCTCTACAATCGTTGTGCCAATCTCAACGCCTCCCCCCCTTCACAGCCCTGCGCTTCTCCTGGTGACCTCCGTTATTCGCATATCTCGATCGAAGGATTATTCGCGGTAATCGGTTTCGCACGATTACGGAAATTCCACTCGTCGAATAATCTCCTCCTCGGTGGGCGAAGCGCGACCTCTGTGTGCATAAGGCAACGTACCGATAGTTCGTCAGGGGGTGGGCGAGGGGGGGAAGCTGCGCGGGTAAGTAACGAGGTTTCGCCGAGGAGGAGAGGGTGGAAGGAGGTGAAAGTTTAATCGAAAGGTACCGGCGGTGAGAGCCAAAGTGAAAGAGGCTTCGAGAGCGAATTAAATTGCCGCATATGCTCAGATATGTTTGCGATATAACCGGATTTTCACAGTCGCAGACGGCGTGATTAAACTCGTACACGTTGGAAACGTTTGTAATTGAGTGGGGGTATTTTGTGATAGTGAGGCGGTATTTCGGGGAATTTGGAGAGAGATATTTTGTTCGGGGGATTTAATTAGATTGAGTCGGTTTGTATTTTTGGCGATATTTGGACATTTTTTGAATGGTAGCATTTTTTTAAATGTTTGTCAACGTATCGAGGAATTATTTTGCAAGTTTGTATGAAAATGGGATTTGATAAAAAATGAATATTATTTATCAAACTGCTAACTCTCAGCAGTCTAATTTTTTGAACGTATTTATGGAGAAACTCTGATTAAATTCGTACACATCGAAAAATATGTAATTAGGAATTTCTTAACGACATGTCATACATACATAATATTATTAAATACCTAACCACACATTTTTCTAACCAAAATAAAAGAAAAAATAATCGACATCACGTCTGAATCAATTCTGCAGTCGAATTAAACCTTCGAAGGTCTCGATCTCATTTTCCGAAATAGTCCCAAAAAAGTCTTCTAAGAAATTTCACTGGATAATAATATATTGCACACCTTATCAATGAAATCTCACGGATTAAATTGTTCGGTTCAAGCACGATGCGCGTGCGAACCGTAATTATTGAAATTGAATTGAACGCCGATGTAACAAGAACCGAGCAATGCATGTAAGGCTCGCACGAGCATACGGTCACGATGAACGGAATATGGGTAAAGGTCTCTCGGTCCGAACGCGAGAGTGGGCTACATATGAATGCCGTGCAGTTACGTACAACTGGCTACATGCAGTTATACGACTTGGCTCCTCCCCCCCTCGTCCTCCCTCGTGCTGTAGTATTTGCGTGGAACGTTCGAGCTATGCCGTTGTTCGTTTCGTAGTACTCCGGACGTTCGGAATGCCGTCGATACTACTGTACCCCTCCCAAGGGTATATACATGTTGACGATATGTACGTATGTATAGATAGAATTTGTGTGTAGAGATCCACACGACATATTTGTCGGAGAGAGTACGCTCGAGAAAGAGAGAGAGAGACAGAGATAGAAAAAAAAGGAAATATTTTGAATCCGTAATAAAATTAGTCATACAGGTATTATTCAACCTATAATAATAATAATAATAATAATAATAATAATAATAATAATAATGATATTAATAATATTAATAATAATAATAATAATAATATTATTATAATATAATATTATTATTATTATATATATTATAATAATATTATTATTATATATATAATAATAATTATAATATTATTATTATTATTATTAGAATTATTATTTTTTCTCTGGGCAGGGCCAGGTCCCAAGCTGGCCGATTTTCTGTGCAATACCTCATATATATATTGCCCTAAATTTCCATACATATGGATCTACAATATATTATATATTTTGATGCATAATATTCCTTTCTATATAAAAAAATAGAAATAAATATACACATAAATACGAAAAAAATACAAAGCATGTATAGATACAGAAAGAGACGTAGAAAGAGAGCGAGAGAGAGTCGTACGAGAGTAGCGGCCGAGAAGCATAGATGTACGCATCGGCGGGACGTGAATCGTAGTTGAGTATGTCCCGGTACCAACACAGCAAACATGGCACAGATAGGCGCCTCTCTCGTACCCGGTATATATCGTGGTAATACTATGTAGCCGGAGAAGAGCTGGGTTTTGCGAGAAAGCCGGTGCCGCTGATGCCGTTGCTGTTGCCTACTGCCGCTGCCGGTTGACGAGGGATGCATGCACAAGCTCGGCGCTTTCGTGCCGTTGTGGCTGCTGCGATAACGAGGATAGAGAGATAGAACGAACGTCGGGAGGGAGGGCAAAGTGTGTACGTTGAATAGAGAGATAGATAGATGGATAAATGAAAAGAGAACGAGAGAGAGATAGGGAGAAAAAGAGGGAAAGAGAAAGAGAGAGGCTGGGAAAGGGAGAGAAAGAGAGAGAGAGAAAGTTATAGCAAGAGCAGTGACACAGCTTGGAGCACACGTACGAAGGAAGGGTGTCTCTGCCCTCTCACCTCACAGCCGACTAGTTTTTCGTTAGCTCGACGTCCCGTGAAATCTGTCACACCCTTGCCGCTCTCTCGCATGTTGGCTGGCTGACTGCCTGTGTACCCCCCCTTCAACCCCCCGCCCTCCCTTCGCCCCAAAGCAGAGCCTACCCATTTCATGCCTCCCTCGATGTGTCTGTACGCTTGTTACACACGCTTGTGCCTCTACGTGCATCCTCATCCGCAAATGTGCCCACGTGTGCGTGTATGTACGTGCGATTGTTTTCATCGTGTGCGGGAGTAGGTGAAATCAGGCGACGAGCGTGTATTCGTGCTCGTTGCCACAACGACAACGGGATAAACGTCGACGACGTACGGTGGCCGGCATCGTGACGACTATACGATAACGATCACGGCTTCGAGCGGCTGACAAGTAGTCGTATCGGGAGAAAAGTAGTATAGGCAAGAGACACACAAGGAGAGACGGGGGCAGGAGGGGGGGGGGGAGCAACGCGGTAGGTTGTGCCGTACATGCCGGGTCTCCGATTTTACGGGGAGGGAGCCGAGCCGACGCCAGCGTCGTGTGCAACTCTTCTGGTGGCTTTGATCGCACGGGTATAGACGCGCTTCGGGGTTCGTTGTTGTTTTTGTTTTCGTTTTATTTATTTTTTTGACGTTGAACGACGCGTGTTACACGGGATGTAAGCCGAATGCATGTGGGGATGATAATTTCGAGAGGGTTTGGGACGATGGTCCTCGGATCTGTGATGGACAAGGCTTTTAATTGCCCTGGTGAATAGGCGACACGGTTTATTGATTGATCGTTTTATGTGTTAATGAATACGTCGTGAATGAAAGTTGCGTTGAAATTTTGTTTCGGGGTTGGCGGAATGTTGATACGAGCTGAATTGTCTTTCTGATCGATGGCGATGTTGAGTTAATAACGCGAGGAATTTTGGGAAGAAGGAATTACGAAATTAGAGGTCTTTTTGGGGCTATGGTATGCATTAATATTCTATTGGAATTAATTGAAGTAATAATTGCTATTCTATTAATATTATTATTATCAATTATAATTATAATTAATAATAATATATAATTATAATTAAATAAATATTAATATTATTATTATTTTATCATAATTATAATTATAATAAAATATTTTATATAATAATTATACTTATAAAAATAAAATATATAATTATATAATAATAATAATAATAATAATAATAATAATAATTATTATTATTATTATTATTATTATTATTATTATTATTATTATTATTATTATTATTATTATTATTATTATTATTATTATTATTATTATTATTATTATTATTATTATTATTATTATTATTATTATTATTATTATTATTATTATTATTATTATTATTATTATTATTATTATTATTATTATTATTATTATTATTATTATTATTATTATTATTATTATTTATTTATTTATTTATTTTGAATTTTCTAATTTTTTGTAATATTTATTTGTTGAAGTAATTAGCTGGAAAACAGGCATCTCTGCGGTTGGCAACCCCGTGTTAATTTTACACAAATATATTTTCAACATCACGAGCATGAAGAGCCAAATGAATACGAATTGTACACCTAGCGATACGCAAGCAATTCTTATGCGTCACGAAAAGTACAATGGGGAGAAAAAAGAGCGAAATGTACGCGCCACGTTGAAAAATTGCACGAGATTGAAACATTCCGTGAACATTGTTTCCAGTTTTTTTTTTATTGTTTTGTTTTGTTTTTCTCCAACAGGGTAGCGTTGAAAGACCGGTAATGGATGAGAAATTTCATGACGCAGACGCGTGCGGTTATTGTTTTTATTGATTATCCACAAAAATGCAAGCATGGAGAACGCGAATGTAAGGAATTGCTTTGTATCGTAGCCGGCCGTTTGTGGCCCTGAAACGAGAATTCCTTTTGATGATAAAGGATGGTTGGGAGAGAAAACCTTTTCGGTAAAAAATCACGTTGGATCCTCGTCAAATTGCCAAAAAACTCGAAGCCCGTTGGAAAATAAAAACCAACCTAAGAAAATTAGTTACCGCAAATTATTTACTCAACTTTCTTCCCTGAATAAATAATTTCGCTGATACAAAATTTTTCTCCTTCGCAGCAATTGATGAAAAATAAATATTATCCACCAAAAATTATTTCCTGAACTTATTCCCGTCGTCAATAACCCAAACACAACAAAAACTTTCCCTCCACTATCGTTTCCGATCAAAAACAAATATAATCTACTAAAAAAAAAATTCCCAACCTTACTTTCTGAACAAACAATCAAAAAATAAACCCTACCAATTTTTTCCCCGTCGAGACATAAAAAAATTTCATTATTCCCAACTGTATCACATATATAATGACACCCAGCGTCATACACTGTGATATCGAATCATCGGAACTTCGCAAGATGTCTTACAGGTGCTTTTCGAGATCCTTACCGTCGACACCAGCCGACAATGGACTTCACGTAGAACCAATACACGAGACAACGTTCTCCGCAATCGCAACTTCGAATCGAACCAAAAAAAAGAGACGATAGAGGGCATTGCGATCATTTTGTAGAGACTGCACGGTTCGCTGACCGTATTGCTCTCCTATCGCTTATCGTTTATTCTTTCTCATCGTGTCCTCGCCCTTGTGTCGCTCTCTTCAGCCTGGATCGACAGATTGCGACTATTCTCGATAGGCGGCCGCGCGAAGGGGAAGAGGGGGAGGCCAGGGGGAGAGGCGGGAGGGGGGGGGGGAGTAAAAGATAGAACGAAACAGAGATTGGTTATGCAGCATCGAATATTCCGGGATGAAGGTGTAGTATTGGCACACGAAGACACAGGATGTGAGGGAGAGAGACAGTGGGGTGGCCGGGGGGTGGGTGGGGAGGGGGGGGGGGGGGAGTAACCCGTGGACGTTGGATATACCCTATCGATCACGGGGTTCGTCCGCGCGCGACGCGAAATACCCCTTGCTTGCTCTCGCGTCGTGCGCGGCCTCTCTCGGACTTCCTCGCCTCTCGTCGTTACTCTTTCATTTTTTTATTTTCATTTTTTTTCATTTTTTTATTTCATCGTCGTAACCGTAACGCCAATAACCGTGGTCGTTACCACACATGCACACACACAGGCAAAGGTGGATGGTTACATGGTCGATGTGTGAGTAGTTGAGTACACAATCGCAGTGTAGTTACGACGCAATGTTTTTTTTTTCTTTTAGGTTTTTTTCTTGATGGAATTCTGTTTTTTTTTTAGATGGGTGACACGCAAATTTATGGAACACGTTTTTGAAATATGTATATTTATGTGTGAGCGCTCGAAGTCAGGAGGATTAATGAAAATCGTTAATTAATTAATTATCGGTTAATGGTGTTACTTTTTTCTGTCATATTATTATGAGATTTATTTGATTGGAAGTTTTTGCTTCGTGTTATTAGAATGCGGAGAATTTTTAAAAATCGCGGCAACCCCTAAAATCGTAGAATTGAGTGCATTTTTTTGCACGTTTCTACGGAAGGGAGGTACTTTGAAATAAACGAGTGCCGCGGAAATCAGACATTTTTTTTTCGAAACTTCCTAATATAAATAAATAAATATAATTTCATTAGACTACTCGTTATTTTCACCATTTAAATATAATTATCGAAAGGACATATTTACTTTTTTTTTCTTTGCAGAATGGAATCGATGGGGCCAAGTGTTGCAATTCAGAATACGAGACGGAAGAAGGATATGAGAATTTTATTGGTTGTAAAAAAATATCGTGGAATTGTTTTCGGATACGAAAGTCGAAATGGAAGGAGAGTGGAAACGGTAGATATTGAAGATAAACGTGATATCTGGAAAATTGATGACGGTGCGATGTCGAACGTCGTGGAAAATGTTTCATCGAGTCCCGTACGTGATTCCGGAAGGTTTTCCGGCTTCGTCGGGATTACGGTGGAGTTATATTGAAATTTGGAATTACGATGCTCTTATTTGAAGAAAAAAGTCGACCTCAAGATTTTTGTGAATTTTCGTAGCAATTCTTGGAGATTTTTCTTATCCGTGTTGATTTTTGTAGATTTTTCTAGATCTCTGTTAATTTTTATGAATCATGTAGATCTTTGTATATTTTTTGTACAAAAAACGGAACCTCAACGTTTTTGTAAGATTTTTATATCTTTATCGATCCTTGTAGATTATCGTGAGCTTTTTCAAATTTCGACGATCATTCGCAATTACGTAATTAGCGCAATGGTGAAGAATTTAATACGTTAATGAGGCTGGAATGGTTTCCACCGCCGTTTGAAATTTAATCAAGCATCGACGTGGCTATTAGCGGAAAAAAAAATGAAAAATGAAAAAAAAATCACAAATTGCCTTCATTTCCGACAGCTCACGGAACACGAAAATGCGCATTGAGTTACACAGAGTAATTGGAGTTTTCGAACGAACCTGCGATCGGCTGCGCTCCATCGACTTTAACAGTCAATACATATCCGGCCACTCTACGGGTCATACAAAGTGTAACCAAGTGACTAATTTATTTACAAGCCTTTAACGTTATTATTATTATTTTCACGTCGATTACGAAGTGAAAAATATTTGTGGAAAATAAAAAAATTACCACTGCAACAATTCCTTCTATTATTTATTTTATTTGATTCAAAATAAAACGTGAAAAAAAAATGGTTTAAACCGACATTGAAAATCTTATTTTTCAATTTATTTTCCTGACAAACGAGTGGGAATTTTTATTACAACTTATCTAAAACCTGATACGAATACAACTCGAAAATCTCGACAGACTTTCACGTGGAAAATGAAGAAATTATGAGTGCAACATATTTTTCTGTTATTAATTTAATCCGATTTCAGATCTAACGTGGAAGAAAATCAAATTCACATCAAAATCTCGTTCCTCAATTTTCCCGACGACGACACACGAGCGGGAATTTTCATTACAACTAATCCGAAACCTAATACAAATACAACTCGTGAATCCCGAGAGAATTTCACGAGATTCCATTCTCAATTACGACACGATCTTACCCAGATTGTTCCCTCGAATTCCCGTCTCCCGAATAATTCCGTCGAGGCATTCAACGTAATTTAATCCGTGACGAAAAAACCCCGAACACAATTTATACGGATAATTCGTCCGTCCAATTACGATTGAAAATAGACAATTTCCCAATTAGACGCGAATTCTGTTGAATGGTCTTTATCGGTTTTTTTTTATCGTTGTGTCTCGTTGACCCGGAAAATCTTGACTCGTTTGGAGCCACGGAATTTCAGTTGAGAATTAATTATATTATATTCGTTAGAGTTAGAAATTTAGTTAGAGGAAAATAATATTTTCTCGGAATATTTTGAGGGTGTACTGTCAAGATACTATAATTAAAAATAAAAATTGTCAATCGAAAAATATTTGATTCTTTTTGATTTATTAATTATTTATTTGAAATTATATATATTATGTTATAATATATTATCATAATAGTATGATTTATAATTTATATATAATTTTATTATGTCTATTTTGAATGACAAAGATGGGAAATTTTCGAAAAAAAATAATCAACAAAATTATGAAAACAACTCGAATAATTACGATTATTTTGTCAAGTCTCACGAAAATTCGAATGAAAAAAATATTGCGGGGTCATCCAGACCCCCGAGTGACCGTCGAGGGTTAAATACGAGGATGCAAATATAGCAGCGGGGACGGAGTGCCAACAGAGGGTAGGTGAAAATCAGGCCGTAGGCATACTATGTATATGCATCGGTATAGTACACATATCTATATCGACAACATATACAGGGTGGTCCACGTAAATTGCACACCCGGTATAACTTCCAAACTATCCATCGTATGCAAACTTTTTCTCCACACAATTTCTACAATTTTAAAGGTTGCATGACATAATACATAATTTTAGTTTATTGGCAGAAACTTTTTGAAGATATCAGTGGGTCAATTTCGTTTTTGTCAATGAAATTCTGCATTTTTTGTGCCAAATTAGGGAAGAACGTAAAAATTCGGAATAAAAGAGCTGACCTGTGTTTATAAGCCCTAAGCCCGATAATTCTACCGTTTTAAATGTTGCGTTGCGTAATAAATAATTTTAGTTTATAGGCAGAAGGATTTTGAAGATATTTGTGCGTCAACTTTATTTTTGTCAATGAAATACTGCATTTTTCATGCCAAATTAGGAAAGAACATAAAAATTCGAAGTAAAAGGGCTGACTTGTGTTTATTAGCCCTAAACCCGATAACTTCGATCCGCAATCCGCGCAAGTTGCGTGAATCACCCTGTATACAGCGTATCCACGTTAGGTGGGATGAGTATAACGACTCGACGTTGCTGACGTTGCTGCTCAGCGTGAGCTGCTTCGGGAACGTGCGAGAAACGACGTATCTCGACCCGGTAACGCACACGCTTCTCATCGTAACATCCAGCAACCATAGAATATAACCCCGTGCACGAGTGGCACATCAGTATAGCCGCGGGCTTCGAATTTTCCTTATTACCCCTTTCCATTATAATATTATCCGCTGCATCACGATAACGAGTTTTCTCCATTTTCCCAACGTCTCAAATTTCCAAAAATTCAACGTTCCGACAGGTCGATCGATCGAATTATGATTCATTGATTAAATTCGTTTGTATCTCGACAAGACCTATTGCGTGTTTTTCTAACCCTCGTCGCAGAATCGTCGATCGAGAGAAGAGCGAACATTTGATTTTGTGTCGAGTCGGGGATCCGGATTCCAAAAAAGATCCAAACTCCTTGAAAACTATCGTCAACGGTGATGAAACACGGTATCTTCAATACGAGACACGAACTAAACGCCAGACTCCGGAATTGAAGACTTCGCGGGAACCAACATTTAAAAAAAGTGCATATGCGAAAATCGAGAGTGAAGAATTGTCATTTTCAATTTTTTTTTTCGATCGCAACGAGCTTATCCAGTCACCGGGGGAGTATTACTCGAGCGTTGTGAAGCGTTGGATGAAAAGAAGGAATCGGGTACGTAGCAGAAATATTTTTCTTGTTCACGAGTGCATCGTTGCGCGAAACTTTTTGGCGTTTGAATCGATTCAGGTAATCGAACGTCGACCTTACGCTTCAAATCTGGCACCGTGCAAATATTTCCCGTTCCCAGAACCAAAATCACATCTGTGAAACGTCTTTTCAGCGACATTTTCACCGCCCCAAAAGCCTGTAACCTACATTTTCAGCAGCTATACAGCCCAGGAACAGCACAAATATTTTTTTTTTCAAAGTTTTTGAACCGATGCGATGTATGCCCTTCATCGAGAGAGATAAATTTTAAACGATATTTTATTCCAGTTTCATTTCCAAGCGAACAAAGCGAGCGTCGTTAATTGTTTCGTAACTTTTGGGAAACACCGACGTGCACAATTCGAAATAATTGCAATTTGTAATTTCTGCCAGAATAGCGAGACAAAACAGACGTCGTAGTCGTCGTCGTCGTCGTCGTCGTGATACGAGCCAGTTGCGCTTACGTCGAAATTATTCACCGGAGGTGAATTTGCAGTCTCGGGGAAGGCAAAACAACGAACCGTGTCGTCGTCGGTGGTTTGCCGATGGATGCCAACGGTTCTTGCCCACAGTGTCGCCCGCAGCCCGCAATTACACCGGGCGTACACAGCACACCCGTGGAATTCAATGCTATTCGCCACCTCGCGAACTCCACTCATCCCCTCATGACCGACGTGGATTCATTTATCAACCACGTAATAAGTACATGAATGTAATTGGTTTTTTTAGGATATAATATTTTTTTATTCCCGAGATATTGTACTGAGTTCCTGATAATTATTTCATTCGAAAGAATATTGTTGATTTCGAATTTTGACATCCGTCTAAATAATTAAATTCTTCCCTTTAGATTCCCATTCGATTTTGGGGTAAACGTATTAAGCCATCAATCTTCAAAATGAAATGATGTTATTTTCAAATGTTTGATAGTCAAAAAGATATGAATTATCTTTCGAATAAGTTTACAATTTTAATATTGTAACCAGATTCATTGCTTGAAAAATGTTATACATGCAGATACATTTAAAAAAAATTGCAATTTAATACTTCTAACAAAAAAAAATCAATCTAAAATTATTAAATGATTATTTTCCACAAGGCCAATGTTTTATACTTTTTCGAAATACGAATCAGCATATTAGAAAATCATTTTGAAAGCTCCGTGACCGCAGAACGACGAACTGACCATAAACCTACCCAAGTTTCATTAAAACCATTCGTATGCGTTCAAAAAGGACGTACGAACTTAACGAACGCTGCCTCAAATCATCTCGGACTCCACCACGCGCTGAACTTGGGTTTAAAAACGATGTCGGGAATAATTACGAGCGTGTGATGATATAATACGAGGACGTGGTAGCCGCCGGGGTGAGAAGATAATAATGGTGAGTGAGTAAATGGAAGGGATGTGAATCTGCATACCTATAACCGGGTTATCGTATGGGGAGTAGTCGGCCAATGGAAGTCGTAGCTCGGAATAATTGTCGGAGAGAGAGAGAGAGAGAGAGAGCGAGAGACAAAGAGAGAGAGAGAGGAAGAAAGAAAGAGAGAGAGAGAGAGAGAGAGAGAGAGAGAGAGAGAGAGAGAGAGAGAGAGAGAGAGAGAGAGAGAGAGAGAGTGAGAGAGAGAGAGAAAAAGACAGAGAGAGAGAGAGTGAGAGACAAAGAGAGAGAGAGAGCGAGAGACAAAGAGAGAGAGAGCGAGAGACAAAGAGAGAGAGAGTGAGAGACAAAGAGAGAGAGAGAGCGAGAGACAAAGAGAGAGAGAGCGAGAGACAAAGAGAGAGAGAGTGAGAGAGAGAGAGAGAGAGAGAGAGAGAAGGAGAGCCCTGAGCCCGAGGGAAGATGGAAGCTCGACGATAAGGTGCATAGCTCGGATCGATGAGGAGTCAGAGAGCCCCCGAGTGCGACTACCTCCCGGCTTGTACTGCGACGCGTACAGCTACAACCCTTAGCTTGCCAGCCAGCCGCTAGCCAGCAGGTGCTGATCGAGGTTCCGAAAATTCAATATTCGCGACAGGTCGATAAATCGCATTAAAACGCTCCGAAAATTGATGTACCGAATCGGCATGGCTTCGACTGTCAACGTCCCGAAGGATCAAAATCCTGAAAAACGTAGATATAGGAACAGCGGCGTAGCTCGTTCGACCGCGGTGAAGATGGCGGCAATTCGGAGGCGGATTGATAGATTTGGACAATAGTTTGGCTTCGTCTCGGCGTAGGGCGACTTGTTCTATTCGGACGGACGATCGGTGATCCGTGAAAGTTTTGACCCGCCGATGGTTTGAGTTTTCGGGATTTTGATCTTTCGGGACATTGACGGTCGGAGCCATGCCGATTCGGTACATCAATTGTCGGAACATTTTGAATTCGATTCATCGACCTGTCGAAACATTGAATGTTCGGAACTTCGATTCGCATCCCGGCCTCCCAGCCAACCAGACAGCAACCACGGAAGGTCCTGGTATATAACGTCTAACCCCGAAGACCCGAAGGTATATAACCGTATCCCAAAGTTGCGGCTTACGAGAACCATATCGCCAAGGCTTTATGATATATATGTGTATAAACTGCATCGGGAAATCTCTCGTGGGCCAAACGAGCCCGCATGAACGCGGTGCGAGTTCAATTACGCGCTCTCGCTACCGGTAACCGCGTGCTATTTCGCATTAGGCTTAACTCAGCGTAGAGAGGGGGGAAGAGGCCGTCTTGAGCGCGGCGAACTCGGACGGGACGAAGAAAAGTTATTCGAACCGATCTCACTTGTTCAAATAAAGCGGAAGAGAAAGAGTGTGAGAAAACGTTTGGAAAGATCACGGATTGTGCGTTGTGGGAGCCGTGAGAGCGAGCTAGAAAAATATTGAGAGACAAAGAGAGAATAATAATAATAATAATAATAATAATTACAATATTCATAATAAAAATAAAATAATAATAATAATAATATAGTATAGTATAATATAATATAATAATAATAATATAATATAATATAATAATATTATTATTATTATTATTATATTATTATTATTATTATTATTATTAATAATAATAATATTATTATTATTATTATTATTATTAATAATAATAATATTATTATTATTATTATTATATAATACTAATATATATATATTATATTATTATTATTATTATTATTATTATTGAAAAACGATGAGAAAGAGGGAGAGAGAGCTGGAGTAGATATACCCAGGACGTGCGACCGTCGACAAGATGCGCGGATGGTATGCGGGCCAGTAGGTCGGTAGCCCCCTCCGCGTGCGAGAAGATATCGCATATATAGCATGGACCAGAAGCGAGTGAAGAACCGATGATCCACCTGTATTGTGTGTCGAAGACCGGGGCAAGTTGGGGCAATTTCCATTCCCTTTCCGGGTTTTCAGCAATTTTTTGAATTCCTATAAGTTACGGTTACAAAAGAGGTTGAATTCTTTATTGGCATTTTTTCAGTCACAAGTTGCGTTCGGTTCGGCTTTACACAGCCGGTTGAATTCTTCGATTGAATTCTAATTAAATTCCTCGTAGATCGCAGTAGCTTTTTTTTTGGGCGTGTGACTTCTTTTTTTTTATGTCTGCAGTGTTGCGGAAATTTGTTTAAACTACGAAGGGCTATAAAATGATGAGACGATGGACGAACGAAGATGTTTTTCTTTATCTTTGTGAGAAAAAAAATCAGTCAATGGTAATAAAAATGGAAAATTCTAATTCGAATTATATTAATTATCACCACTAATCATATTAATAAAATTAATTACCTCCACACTATAATAAAGAGACAATAAATATATATCGCTGTTATATTCTATGCATAGGTTATTTATTATAATTTTTATGCTGTCAATTAAAGACAGTTTGAATCAAAATTGAATTCAAATTAATCATCAATATTATTCCTACAATATACGATACTACAATATAATACTATATCATTATTACCATCATCTTTAATCATTATTCATCATCGAATACATTTTTTCAAGTTCCAGATTTTTAATATTTCCCCTATCACAAAATTTTTATAATTCAATTCAGCTTTCACGGTTGATCCAGTAGCCGGTTCTCGATCGAAAATCGCTCCGTAAAAAAAAAAAACCCGGTCGCCCCGATCGACGTTCGCGCGTATGTGCACGAACGTGCGTCAATGGCCGAGAGATCCTCATCTCCCGGCAAAGCGCGTTTCGCGAAACGAAACACACGTGTGGCGGTTTTTCGAGATACGAGAACTCTCCGACCCGCGAAACTGGCCGACGCACACACACACACGCTCACGCACGCACGGTTCAACACGACTAAACGTATCCGCACGCGCTCTCTTTCCTCCCCTTTCCCCTCCCCCGCCGCCGTTATTCGCGATCCCTCTCTCCGTCGGTCCATCCGTGGAAACAGCACCTGTATGCCGATTCATCGGCTCGTTCCACCTCGCGTAAACGGGGTCTCTGCACTTTCGAGAGACACGAAAGTACCTTTTCAAACCCATCTCATTCGTCTAGTGGAGCTCGACGCACCGGGAGACAACGCGGCCGACTCGCTTGTCCACAAAGACGTCTTCGAAACATCTTCTCAAACGTTTTTTTCTAATTTTCTCCTCGCTTCCGCCGTTATTTCACTCTGGTATAAATATTCAAATCATCGTTATCGAACGTTCTAAAATATTTCCTTATTCATCCACAAGCCATTGTTGCAAGCAAATAATCCATGCGTCTTCTTTGAGACAATAAATAAGTGCGAAGTGATGGAAAAGTGAGGAAGTGAGTGCTCAAGACGTGGTTGATCGTGGGAGGAAAGAAGATTAGCGATAGTAAAATTCTCTAGGAGTTGTCCGGGCACCCTTTGACGCTCGCGTATTTACCCCGACGACGGGGGGGCGAAGGGAGGGAGGCAGGGAGGTACGCGGAGGAGGAGGAGGAGGAAGAGGGCGGTGGTCCGTGTACGCGCGTCCGGTGTACGTGATGCCGGCACCCATGTAGGAAACGCCAAGACTCAATACCCGGCCGAGCCTTGGCCCGTGCTTGGGTCACGACACTCGGCCGATTATACGTAATCAGTGCTGGGCCGTTAATGGTTGAGTCTCAAAAGCCGTACCTCCCCGAGGACTTACGGTTGCCAATACTGGTGCAATACTGGGCCATTTCCATGTAGCCAGTATCGAGACTTACAACATTTCCGAGAATTGGCCAGTACTTGGCTCCCGATAATCGGTCAAGTATAGGTAACCAGTACAGAGCCAATACTGGGTAAGTCCTGAAACCCGTATCTCTTCAAGGATGTACGGTTGCTGTTACTGACCCAATACATATATGTCGACGCGACGATATCGTTAAGAATTTTCTCGATCGTGCAAGTGGCGAGTATAGCGACCGATGATGCACCGCGTATGTATAGCCCGTAACTATTTACCCTTAATTTGTCATTTAATTGATTAAAATAAAATAATTTTAATATTAAATAATGAACAATATTTTTCGAAAATTTTTTGGAAAACGAAATATTCAGCAGTAATAAAAAAAAATAACAGAATAAACAGTGTTTACAAAAAAGAATACAATTCTTATAGAAAAACGTGTTAAAAGATATTTTTAGAAAATCATAGTAAACCGTGTCGAAAATAATTCGAACATAATAATCGGAAAAACGTGTTGAGAAGTAATTTAAAAAAATTATTAAAAAATGACTTTCAAAAAATGAACTAAAAAAAATCGTTCTAATAATTAAAAAAATTAAAGGCTCACCGTTTTTTGTGAAAAATTGTAATTCAACGCCAATAGAAAATTGCGGACGCAACCCGTTAATCGGCTATCTGGGACTCAAATCGAGCATCAAAATAAATAAAAAAAACGACGTTTCGCTTGTTCGGTCTCCGCCATAACGCCAAGAAAAACATCGCTATTGGCGCTCGCTAAGGTGCGAAAAAGAACGAGAAAAACATATCGCACAACGCCCTACGCGTAAGCGCCCGTTCTCTCTCAGCAATTCGTTCTCTCTCACGGACTCATGGCGGCTCGCGTGGTAACGCGTTGCAGCTACAATGTTCGGCGTAGCTACGACCACCGCCCCCCCTGCCTCAAAGACTTCCTCGGCGTTCGCGAAGCCAGCATGTAAATAAACAAAAAGTCGTTCTTTGTTAACGCTTTTGGACGGTACCGTTTGAAAAATATACGGAAAAAAGAGTACCGCCCCTCTTAATTCCGCAACTGCTGGGCCTAAAATAGAAAAAACAAATTGGTCCATCCTGACGACTTGCTCGAAGATCACCGGAACATTATAACGAAGGTGTTATAGATTTCTAGAAATCAGGATTTCTAGAATAATTCTAGGTGTTATAGATTTCTAGAAATCAATCCTACAAATTTATTCTTCCGTTCCAGTCTATCCGCTTGCCCTATCTTTTTTCGACTCTGTTGTGCTCTCGCTGTCTCTCTCTTACTCGCGCTCATTGCGGCGGCTCGAACCCACTCTACCCACGGACCGTGCGTAGCGCGAACCACGAAGCCAGCCACACACACACACACACGCAC
This sequence comes from Sussaba pulchella, assembly GCA_963971145.1. Taxonomy (NCBI): domain Eukaryota; kingdom Metazoa; phylum Arthropoda; class Insecta; order Hymenoptera; family Ichneumonidae; genus Sussaba; species Sussaba pulchella. Next base: position 1,544,731 of record OZ020165.1, on the reverse strand, counting down.
GCAAGGATGCACACACACACGCACGGACGCACTCCGCGCGAGGGGGGGGGGGGGGGCAGAGGCACGCACGGACCCACACCCATTCCATGATACCTCTGATGGGTTGATAATTCTCGTAACTGCTATCTCAGATGTACCTAATAGGAAAGAAAAGTAAAGCTATTTCATATAGTCAGATTGGTCTAGTGGTTAAAGCGTTAGGTAGTTAGGTAGTTGCGTAGCTTAGGTAGGTAGGTAGTCCCGTCGGTCGCAGGTTCGAATCCCGTTACTGCCACTTCGCGAAAAAAAAAGGAAATTTCTGAACGTTTTTTTTTTTTTTTATATTTGTCGAATTATTTATTAAATATCACCGTATAAAGTCTTGAGGCAAAAATATTTACCCTGATAAAAATAATTAATTTTTATATTAATTATTTTTCGGTAGACGCGTAGTAGCGGCTATAGCAATGGGCCAAGACCGACCGCCATCGCTGGGGCAAGACCGACCGCCAGTGTCGGTCCCAAGTCATCATCCCAGCAGTTCTCCAATGCTGGACCAACGAAGGCTGTCAGTATTGCGCCAGCATTGGAGTGTGCGTTGCCATCAAAGGCCCAGCACTCGCCCGAGTTTCGAACCCTACATGGGCAAGTAGGCCGAACCCTCCGAGCTATAGGCCATCGGACCATTGAGTTTCGATCGTGCCTCGCCGCTGCTCATGACACCGGAAGAAGAAAAATCGTTTTGCCGGTGAAAATCGTCGTTCGAGACCGCGCGGGAGACTCGCGAACGTCTCACGTACGACGTCGAGAGCCGACGCACTCGGGAAAGTCACTTTGAGACGACGTTGGACGGCCGACCCTCGGGAAACGACCCGAGAGTGCTTCTTTCGCGTCCTCCGAGAGGAAAAAAAAAAAGGGAGAAACAGGGGAAGATAAAAGACGAAAAATCTTGGAGAGAGTTGAAGGGAGATAAGATAAGAAGAGAAGAATAATAAACGAGTGTGAATATGTGGAAAAATACGGGAGGTTCGGCATCAATGTGCAGCCTCAACTCCTGCGAGAGGATAAGACCCGAGAGAGCACGAAATCCTATTCAACGACTGGTATGGGGACCGGGTACGCAGTTTCAGATCTCAGGTTACTCGGGACTGAGCCAGGAGGAACTGTCTTGCAACCCTCGAGTCGCTCTGAGAAGGTACGTCGTCGGTTTTCGAGCGGCGTAGACGGAATAACGAAAAATCAGGCCGAAAGCTTTTAATTTTTTGTTTTTTTCCTTGTTTGTTTTGGTTTTTTTTTGTTTTTTCTATCTCTTTTTGAATCAGCTACGAGCAGCTCCGGACGCATCGAATGGCGTCGTTGTTTCTGTGATGCATTTATTGGGATATTCGCATGAGCGCGTTATCGCGATCGTAAATTTAATTGGGGATGATTCGCGTATGTTGAGGGATGAATTTTGTGAAATTATGGCGGGGTTTCGACGAAAATTGCGTTAGAATATTATAGATAGCAAAGGGTCTGAAAATAAAATTACGACCATAATAATTGGTGTTCGATAATTCAGCTCGTGAACCGGAAGTTGGAATGTGCAAAGTGAATAAGAATAAGAGGAATTATTATATCTTCAAAATTTTGAAGGCTTAGGTTATTCCTCTGTAATTCGTATGAAGTTCTTCATATATGTTATAATATAATATCAAAATAGAATATATCTATCGTTACATGAAAAATTTAATTTTTATATTCAAAATAATTTTTTTTTTACTTTGAAACAAATTCAATCAATATAATTGGTAAATATTTGTTATACCTTTGAAATACATACATTTTTTTCATGTTCATATAAGTATATAGTTTAATATCATAGTGATAATTATACATACTATATTGTATAGTAGTGTCCAGTTTATGCAAAAATAATCAAATCCATCAAATACTGTTCAACAATTTTGAATCACAATTAATACCACAAATTCGTCCGACTTCTTCTTTCCCTCAGCACAAACGCAAGCAAAATAATGAAATATTCTCAGCCCCGGGCTCCACGTTATATCGTAATTAACATAAAATAAAATGAGAGAAAATAACCTAAAATAAAATAACAAAAAACAGAACAAAACAAAATAAAATAAATCTCTCAAAAACATCATCCTCAGGTTATTGAGACTCTACGAGGGAAGACAGTACCGAGAGGCGGCGTCTTTTCTCCAAAAATTGCCATGTTACACGTTCAAAGCTGCCCTCCCGGATATACCGATCGATCTCATAGTCGAGAGCCTTCCCCACAGTCTGTCGTTGCTCGAAGCCGTTTACGCCCGTCTTCTGGATCTCGCGCGAACGAACGACGCGAGGATCGAACGTTCCATGCTCGTAAGAATCGAGGAACAAGTGATATGGCGAATCGTTCATCACATTTCGATGACGGAAAATTTACGAGACGCGAGCATATGGACCAAACTTTTGACTACACTGTCGAGATTGTCACCCGGATCGAAGAAACTTTTGGTTTCCCGACGAAGATCTTTGGAACGAGCGGTCGAAGGATTGGGTAAACACGGTCTCGTTCCCACGAACAATCATTTCGACGAAAATCTTCGTCCCCGTTTCGCGACGATTGCGAATCGTGGTAGGGGTAGAATTTTCGGTAATTCATCGTTGAGGGATGCTGGAACGACGGGACAGAACGTATCTGGATCAACGAGTGTCGTTTCAGCGGTAGAACCACCGACCGCGCTCGTACCACTGACTGCCAAACTCAGGGACGAACTGGAAACGCGTTTGGAAGCGTACAAGTTGGCTCTGCACAAGATCGAGAGTTTGGGAAAACATAATGGGGGTGGAATCGGTGTTGGGGGCGTCGGTGTCGTCAGCGTCGGTGGCACTCGGTCCAGAGGTTCGTTGTTTAAGTTCAATGTGAACTTTCTCCATCTCTGTCTCTCGCTTTCTTGGGCTATGTTATTGGTGTCATTGTCAGAATTACGGGGGGTGACGTTTGAGTGGTTTGTTCCGTAAGGGTGAGAATCGAAGTTCGGGATGTGCAATGCTCCGACGGGTCAATGAATCGAATTTAAATGCTTCGAAAATTGATCTACCGAATATTGTTATAATAAGACCGATGGATATTGAAGAATCGTCGAAATTCTTGAAAATTTGGGGAATGATAGTTCTTGATAGAATAATAATACGAGAATTATTTAAGAATTTTTCACTACATGATTGAGCAGTTATAAATTTATGAATCTCACAGGGTCGCTTATGAGAAACCGATTTCTGTAGATGTTAATGGTTGCAAAACGAATGGCAATGAATCGCTGTAAATTCTAGCGAAATTATATCATTACGATTTAGGATCAACAGATTGATTATGCTGAGTTTCAAATTAATCGACTGAGTAATTGTCGAGAAATTAATTGAAGGAAGAGTATAGCCTGAACCAGTTGTACAATCACTGAGAGTTCAATATCGTCGAATTTGGCTTGAATAATTATTAAAAGCGGTAAATTAACTTGTAAATCTTGTAAATGTAACTTGTAAAAGTGGTAAATGACTTGTAAATCCATCCAGTAAGATCTCAAGATTCGGAACTTCGATTCGCACCCTCACATAATTAATTGCATGTGTTAACCCCTAAATAAATTATTTTTCTCTGAAATGTTTGATCGTAATTGTGTTTGAATCACAACAGCCGGTGACAGGCAAGTAAGAGCAGCCTCCCATCAACGACAGCTTTCCCTGAAATACAGCGAGGTGCAGCAGCGATTGATCGACAATCAGAGTCTGTTGAATATTTTGGAAAAACCGAGCGATCGAAATTTGGAAGATTTGATCGGTGAACTCAGACGAAGAATCGAACGCGACAAAGAAGCCTTGCGACAATGGAACGCGGTCAAAAAATCTTCCGGATTGAACAACGGTAGCGGAACTATCGCGAACAACAAAAATTCGGCTCTCGCCGCGAGTTTGCTGCAATTCTCGCGTGCGTGCAGTTTGGCACTTCGATTGATGAACGATTCGACGGATGCCGGTTACGAGGTAATTATTATGACGTTTGGATGTCAGTCGGGCGGAGAATTTTTAATTCAATCGATAATATGAGATTAAAATTGAAAACATAATTATTAGTTTGGTGGAAAAATAGAAATCAATTTGTTTGAAATTATTTGTACCTAAAGCGAATAGATAATTAAATATATAAATATAAAAATGTAGAAAAAATAAAGGAAAATAATATGAGAAATAATATGCCGAGGAAGGTTATTGAACATTATTATTCTATTATGAGTAAATAATAAATAATTATAAAATGGAATAAAATATATATTAAAATGTTTTATGAATATCTATTTTTCTTTTTTCCTTCAATTTGATAATCTTCTGATTTCCATTAATAATAAAATAATAACGATAATAATAATAATAATTATTATTATTATTATTATTATAACAATAATAAAGAATATAATAATAAATATATATAATTATAATAAAATAATCATTATTATTATTATAATAACAATAATGAAGAATATAATAATAATAATAATAATAATTATTATTATTATAAATATATATAACAATAACAATTATTATTATTATTGTTATTACTATCAATAAACTAACTAATTTCTAGATATCTATACTATTTCATTTATTTTTGTCTCTTTATATTATTGAGCGAGAAGCGAGCAAATAAAAAAAAATTGATTCTCTATAAATTAAAGAAATACGAAAAAAATAGAATATAATATAGAATATATGTTCTAATACACATATATACATATATGTGTGTGAAATTTCTCCGAGTATACGCACGACTGAGTAACAACGACTCTACGTCATTCGTTACCGTACCGCGTAACTGTGCACCACGTTCGTAACTACATATTACGTTGATTGCACGAAGGAACAGTGCCACAGGACAAAGGAACTCGAGAATTTCCGTGAGGATGGATTCGAGGCCGCGGAGTCAAGCAGCAGCGCTGGTTATCACACCGACGACAGTTGCAGCCCGACTCCGGAACCCGTTGTTGTTACTGTTAACAACACTCAAGGCGAACCGCTCGAGCATGCCGGGGCGAGTTCCCGATGGACGATCGAGCAACTTACCGATAGGTATGTCGCTCTGTACGCCCACGCCCACTTGCACACTCTCGATGCTCTCGATGCTCTCGAATCGCTGAAGGACGCCACCGATCTCAAAGCGAAAATTCTTTTTTCCGTCGTTGTTGTGAGTATCGTACAGAATATACGTATATATGCAGGGGGGGGAGGGGGGAGGGTTTCTGTTCTTAAATCGAGCTGGGTGTGCTTGCATTTCTTTCTCCCCTTTCTTCTCCTCCGAGGACGTTACAGAGTGGCACAAAAAAGAGATCTATAGAAATTTTCAATATTTTTTGTTTTGATTTATTATTTTGGAAAATAATTGATGGAAAATTTGATTCGCAAGAAAGGCACTAAATCAACGTGAACGAATTTATTGAATTAAGGAATGGACTCTGGGTCGATATATTCAATTAAACATTCGCCAAAAAAATAGAAAACTAAAAAAATAAAAAATATCGAAACATCAACAATGAATAAATATCAAAATAATATCGTTAAAAATAACAAATTCCTGTGTTTCAGTTGTCATGGCGAGTAGCCGAAATAGTTCAAACTTCGAGGCGTCACGAAGCTTGGAAAACGCTGAGCGGTTGTCCCCCGGATGCGACCTCGAGAAGTTCTCCCATAATCATCCCCCCCATAAATTCGGACATCGACGATAACTCAACGATCAGAAACCCGAATATCGCGAATAATCTTCCGATCCACGACGGAACGCCAAAACTTTCCAACGAACTGAACGAATGCATGATTCGTCAATTGGCGAGATTCGGATGCGAAACCGGAACTCGACAAGTGGCCGAAAGCGTTTTGAATCAACTCGAGCGTACGCTCTACGATTTTCCACGATTGAAGGAATGCGTGGAATTGAAACGTTACGCGTTGTTATCGTCGTCGTTGGCTTGGATTTGTTTGGCAAGAACGAATCCGTTAATTCTTGACGTCGCTCATGGTTTTGCCGAATTCGACAGTGAGATACACGCTCGTCATCACGCTTCGTCCGATCCTCACGGCAAGAGAATCGTCGCTGTTTTATGGCCCGGATTGTTGCTTCGCGAAAATTCACGAACGTCTTGTCTCTACAGAGCCGTTGTGCTAACTTAATTCGCGGGTTTTTGATGGGATAGACTGTGTAACGGCACTGCGACGGCAGGGTGGCGGCACGGGAAGGCACGGGACGGCACGATGGCGGCACGTTGGCGACACGGGACGGTACGGGACGGCAGAATGACGACACGATTACGGCACGATGGGTATCGGTGAAGCGTGCTAACATCGTATCGACACGCGACACCGGATTTGGTTCATTACGTCGAGAATAATTAATTCTAGGCTATTATTTTGTACTGGGTAACTACCTCGCTCTAAGGACACTTCGGAAAAGGAAAAAAGGAGAAGGAAGAGAAGATTGGAAAATTTTAATTTGAGAAGTGCGGGTAGAGTCAATTTTACGAGTAGTAGATATAAGAAAAAAAATGATTTCGTACGATACAAGAATTTTTCACGTTTTTATGGAGTTTTTTCGTTTGTGTTGACGATAAACGTATTTTTTAGATTTACTGTACCTATCGATAACATACGTAAACGACCCTAACAGGTTCGCGCACCGAAAAAGCATCGGTGAGTGCTGAGTGCTTTTCGGGCATTAAAAACATCGGGATTTTAGTCGGAATGACCGAAAACGTACCGAAAAAATGGTTCTGGCAACGTAAAACCGGGAATCATTTAGAAATGTATATTCGCAGCTTGTTCAATTGAATTTTTCAATTACACCTCGATCGAGGTCTCGCTGCGCTTATCGTTTCATTTATTCGTGTAATGCGCCTAATCCATTGATATTTCAACGTTTGTATTTATTGTAGTTAGAAATTGTTCGAATAAAATGGATAAATTGAGAGATTGCAATTATTTTTTTATACTGCGAAATTATCGTCGCAACGATTATGACGAAAGCGTTCGCGTCAGTTGCGGAAGTGGCGTCAGTTTGATAAAATGCGGGAATATTCATTTCTGATTATCTTGGTATAAAAAATGCGTACCTTAAAGGGTTTCCGAGGGTTTTATTGTCCTAGATTGGTCCAAGCGGTCGAGGACGAAGGATATGTACGACTTTTCGTTGTGGACGATGTATCCGAGGAGCTCGGTCGAAGGCAACGATTCGAAGTTTCGAAAATGGCGCAGGCTGCTCCTTCCCGCGGCCGCCATGATGGTTTCGGTGGTCGAGTCGTCGGGTTACTACCAGAGGGCGGAAATCACATACTTGCCGCCGGTATTTGAAGCATCGTGAAGGCAAAACTGCAATGGATACTGCGAGAGTATTGTGGTTAGTTATTTGGTTCGAATTCGCTACGGTCGCCACTTTCCGGTGGCCATTTTCGAGAGAAATAACCTACTGCTGAGAAACTAACTGCGACAACCTGAACTTGCTTCCTAGATGATTGTACGACTGTGAATAAGAAGCGGATGCGACGTAGCGACGGTAGATCGTGGCGGCAATTTCTGGAACTAACGAAGTAGAAGTTATATCCACGAATTTAAGCCGATAATGTGGATTCCAACCTAACCAAACTTTCGTTATTCAGGAATGGCTCTAATCTGTATATCCTCGAGTCTGGCTTTTTCATTATCTCATATCGCAGACGATATGCAGATAATTTCGACCAATCAACTGCAACGGCTAATTATAGAGGCTCAGAATCACCCTAATCTCTTCCTCTCTGTCTATCTTATTGCGATTTCAATTTATCTCGCGGCATACGCGATCGATATCTATATGTCGATGAGTTTTCTGTCGCTGAGTTTACCTTATGTCGATCGGCGCGCCCTCTAGTCAATCTCATCTCGATTCAACCCTCGTTCTTACCGACCGAGCTCCGGTGAGCTTCTCTTTGTTGGTTAGTTTTTTCCTCTTTCTTCGTGTTTCTCCGTGGTCGGGGGAAATGGTCGGAGATATTTACAATTTCACGGGTTTGCTTGATTTCTCAAATTCGTGTCGCACACGTGAGCCGCACAGTCAAATAATATGCAATTAAAAATGACAAAACCGTTTAACGCGAATCTTGCGAAGCAAATAATACAAGGGGAAGAACGTTTTATTACGAATTTGTTTTCGAACATGCCACTGCCCATGTCAGAATTAGGTAAATATATCGTCTTACAATTTCTAACCTCAAAAAAAATTAAGAATAAGTTTTAAATGTACTAAATCATGTATTAAAGATAATATACGTGCTTTTCAGGTGAAAATAACGAGGATTCTGAGGAAGAATCGCAGACGAGTAAAAACTGTACGTACAATATTTTCTCAATAATATTATTCGTATCTTTGTATATTTTTTAATTTACTTTGTAATAATTTTGGAGTAAAAAATGTCCCTCGCTCGCACCGTCTATGATTTCTGGGTCAGCCATGGCAGCAATGCTCAGAGTCGATATATATGTACAAAGAAATTTCTCGGCATACCTCAATATATATCCTCTCGAATAAAACAAACCCGGATGAAATCGAACGAATAGTTTTTTAGATAATAATTCCTAGGATCTATCTATTTTTTCTGCCGTCTACGCGGCAGTTCTCCGTTAACGAATGATTTTCAATAATTCAGCAAACGCCGCTGCTACCAGCGGCAAAGCGAAACGAGCTCAGACTTTCGAAGAGCTGCGACAGAAGCTCGATTCGTTGAAGGGCCAAAAAAAACTGGATCACAAGCAGAAGCTCGTCAAGAAGAGTCTCAAGAACAGAATAAAGAAAAAATCCAAACGAGAGGAACGTTTGATGCAAAAAAAAATGTTGAGAACCGAGCAAAACGCGTCGGGAGGGGCGAGAGTGAAGACGGAGGACACGCCGGAAGCGCCAAAAATTTCCAGAGCCAAACCGGTGTTCAATTCTCAGGGAAACATGGTTTTCAGCAAATTTGATTTTTCGGAGATCGGAACGAAGAAGAAACCTCCGAAGAGCAAAAAAGATCCGAAAAAAGCTCTCGAGCTGCTGCAGCAAAGAAAACAGAAGATCAAGGAGTTGGAGCAGGCGGGAGAGAAGGAAAAGGCTCAGGAAATGAAGGAGAAAGAGGCGTGGAAGACGGTGTTGGCTAAAGCCAGCGGAGAAAAGGTAATTATTTTATTCTGGACATCGATGATAAAATATAAATCGATTATATTGAATACATAATATTAAATAAATATTTTATATATCATCACATCATATTATATTATGTCACGATATTAATATTGCATTATTTATAAAATTTGAATGATTTAAAATCGAATTATTAATTTTTTTCATCATTACGTTATTATTTCTAAAAAAATATTTTAATTTTCTTCTTTAGGTTAAGGACGATGCGGATTTGTTGAAACGCACGATAAAGCGTGGGGAACAGCAGAAGACGAGGAGCTCGAAAAAGTGGGAATCGAGGATAGAAGGCGTAACGAAAGCGAAGCAGGAGCAACAGCAAAAACGACAGGAAAATATTCTGAAACGCAAGAAGGACAAGAAAACGAACAAATTGAAACGAGCGTCGAAAAAAGGTCGTGTGATAGCAGGATTTTAAGGACGTGAGTGTGTGTGTGTGTGTTTTTTTTTGTCGAATATCAATCGTGAACAATCAATGGATTAACGATGGTGCGATGAACTGTCGAAACGCCTGCGCTTGCGTTCTTGCAATTTACGATTTTTTTCGAAACTTACGAATTACCCTAAGTTTCATCATCAACGCAACGATCGTGACGAATTTTTTTTTGCAAAGTTACTCAAGCGAACGTGAGAGCTTTGATTCGAACCCCGAAGATTTGTTAAAGGGAAACGAAATAATCATATATTTTGTTCCAACATATTTTGAATATAATTTTTTCGATACGTTATTTCTTATCCTTTATTTCCTGCTCGCTGAATCTTCAGACTGATTATCTTGCAGGTTCGTTTTATTGCATAGAAGTAATTTTAAAGAGTCGACGAAGTGTGGGCGGTTTAGTAACATATTTTTTTCATTATTTTTTTCTAGACATCTGGAAGACGTAGAACTTTTTTTATAATTTTTCTGCGAACTTCAAGAAAGGTGACATAGTCTCTGATTTTTTTCGAGATTCTAGGTGCAGTAAATCTGCAAATACGGGGGAAGGGGAGGGGAAAATGCTCTATTTTCCCATATTTTTCGTTCTCGTGAAGCACGGTCGAAACTTTTTCACCGTTCATCTCCAACGTCGTATTTATCGGCGTTACTTTTATGAGATGCTTGACTTTCCAGAGCATCAGGCAATTCTCGGGGGTGTTTTTCACTATCGTTATGTCAGACGACTGCGAACGACCGTTATCCGTTTTATCATGTTGGCGTTATAGGAGGATCAACGTGATCGCGTTTGTAGGGGGTAATATGGTAATGTTGGAATTTTAAAAAACTCCTAACTCTGATGTTGGCGAAAGTGGCGCCCTCGGATAAATCCGTGGCGAAAATTGGAACTATTTATTTTTTTAGTTCCAATTTCTGCCGCGGATTGAAGAATTAAGGGCGCTGATGTCGGCGACGGTGGCGCCCTCGGATAAATCCGTGGCGAAAATTGGAACTATTTTTTTTTTAAGTTCCGATTTCTGCCACGGATTGAAGAATTGAAGGCGCCACTATCGGCGAAAGTGGCGCCCTCGGATAAATCCGTGGCGACAATTGGAACTATTTATTTTTTTAGTTCCGATTTCTGCCGCGGATTGAAGAATTAAGGGCGCTGATGTCGGCGACGGTGGCGCCCTCGGATAAATCCGTGGCGAAAATTGGAACTATTTATTTTTTTAGTTCCGATTTCTGCCACGGATTGAAGAATTGAAGGCGCCACTATCGGCGAAAGTGGCGCCCTCGGATAAATCCGTGGCGACAATTGGAACTATTTATTTTTTTAGTTCCGATTTCTGCCACGGATGGAAGAATTGAAGGCGCCACTATCGACGAAAGTGGCGCCCTCGGATAAATCCGTGGCGAGAATTGGAACTATTTATTTTTTTAGTTCCGATTTCTGCCGCGGATTTAATTGAGGGCGCCACTATCGGCGAAAGTGGCGCCCTTGGATAAATCCGTGGCGAGAATTGGAACTATTTATTTTTTTAGTTCCGATTTCTGCCGCGGATTTAATTGAGGGCGCCACTATCGGCGAAAGTGGTGCCCTCGGATAAATCCGTGGAGAGAATTGGAACTATTTATTGCAGATATGCATATTTTTAATTATTAACCAGTGCAAAATTTGTGGGTTAATAATTAATAATAAATCGCCGAACCAAGGATTATTTTAAGGATGGATGGAACAGACACGATTATTTCATTTCCGGTTGTCAATTACCGTACAACCGGCCCTTCACACTTTATTCTTTTATACACACATATTTATATATCATATATATACATGGATAGAACTATCTCTGTTTTATATACACTATATTGACAATGGTACATATTATTTACAACGACGTTTTCGTGGTTTCGGCAGCTGTGTGTCGTCGCTAGTGCGACATCGTCCTAATAATGTTAGGCTTTCTTTCAAATTTAATTTCCTTCGTTCTAATTAATTTATGTATTGTTTATTTATATTTTCAAAATTCTTTTTTTCCGAGCATCGACCTAATCGTCTAAGTCAAGCTTCGTGAGTCTAGATTTTTTTTTCTTCCGGCTAATTCAGTACAAAATTCTTAATCCTCATCGATTTAATTACATATTTATCATCCTTCTTTTTCTGATTACCGTCCCAGTCTTTGACCGCTCGTCCAGTGCTGGATAATTATCGCGTAGATTTTATTTTTTTATACAAAGAAACGATAATCGTGCGAAAGAAAATTGTTTTGTTACATTTTTAAGAGTGATCAGTAGCTGTGCGAACCCTCCGAACTGTCGAAACTGTTTTTCTCGCTTCTTCGTGCGTGTTTGTGGGAGCTAAGGTAGGCGTTTTCACTACTATAGACCGTTGCTACGGTAGGAGTACAAAAAAATGCACGAAAAAGTCCCAGTACAATAAAAGCCCTGAATAATCGCCGTTGAGCGGTCGGAAAATTTTTTTTTTTCGACTGTCTTTGCAGAAAAAGAGACTAGCGAACAGGAGACACGTCAGCTCATTCGATCTCCTGTCACATGGACTGACGACGTCAACGACATTGTGTCACTGTGCTTACAATTCTTCTTAAGACGAAAATATATTATTTCGGTTCCATTTGTTTTGAGAGATAAAAAAAAATTGATCATTTATTCAATGTGCATCAGATATTGTTTGTTACATGAAGTATTCTGTGCAACGTTGAGGGGGACCGTCTTAGGCTTCGCCCGATTTTCTCGGTTAAAAACAGCCACTTTTCCTCCTAGTTACACAATGTACTATTTATTCATTTATGTTGTCTTTTTTTTTTTAGGCAGGCTAGTGAATGTAGAGTAAATTTTTTTTCGGACCGTCCGTCTCTTCGATCGATTTATTGGCCGTCGTGGCATAGAAGGAAATTATTATATTCGCGTGAGCGATATTATCGCGACACTGAGACGAGTTTGTAGGAATTCGCGAATTTTTTGATTCGTTTCGCATCTCGAGTTTTTTTTTGTAGGCAAAATGAGTTGTTTTTTTTCTCTTGTTTCGTTCTTTTTGTATTTTGTGGGCTTTGAGGAAATGACGGTGTCAGGGCGACGGCGGGATGATGCTTCGACGGTCCTCCTCGTGTCAGTAGATGATCGGCAAGTCGAGGACGAGGGCTCCTATTATGCCCCCGCCCTCGACCTCCTGCTAGGTGTCCACCAACGTTCCCGTCGTTGCGTTCGCGTGGGTCAGAGCCGTCCACAATGGGCTGTGATCGACGGGCGGCGGTACCACCAGGGTCTTCGAACCTCTCGGCGACCTGTCGATAACACAATCACCCCCGAAATATGGAGGTATTGAATATTTATAATTTTTTCTCACCGAATCGCGTGGATCGACTATATTTGAAAAAAAAAACGCTAAGGATCTTTGAATTCTACGAATATTTCCACGAATATTATATTAAGTTGCACAAATATTGGGTAAAATATGTATTTATAAACCAATAATTTCAATGAATTAATTAATTTATTATTATTTTTATTATTATTATTATTATTATTATTATTATTATTATTATTATTATTATTATTATTATTATTATTATCATCATTATTATAATTTTTATTATTATTATTATCATCATTATTATAATTTTTATTATTATTATTATCATCATTATTATAATTTTTATTATTTTCTATTTTTTTTTATCTTCATTATTATTATTATTAATTAATTATTAATTATTCAATTAACGAATTAATTTCAATTCTTTCGAATTTTAATTAATAATTATTTTAGAGTGGAATAATTTTTTTTCTCGAGAGGATTCTTATGGAAATCAATTTTTTTAAATTTTTATAAATGAATATAGTGAAGATTATTGGGTTACCTCGATGGTACCGGGGCTAAATGCTAGTCCGGACTGCTGAGTTCCAAGCCTGTGCTCTGTTCGGGATCGGAGCGTTCCTCGACGACGGTGTCGAGCTCCAAAGACGGCAGACATCGGGACCCTCTTTCGCTTCTCAATGTCATTCCTCTCGTTGGGCGATCCACTCCGGCTGCGATAAAAATACGCAAAAATTTAATTAAACTCAATCGATTATCGTGCACATCTATATAATTTTCTTTTTCAAAAAAATGAAATATTAATATTAAAGAAATATATAATACGAAAAAAAAAATAATAAATGGAAAATCATTGATACATTTTTATCAATTCAATTAATGATGATAATAATAATTTATATTTTTATCAACTTCACTGATTTATTTAATTTTTTCTTAATTTCTATTGTAATAAATTGATATTAAAATATATATATAATTATATAGATGTCTACAAAAATGTTCGGATTTAGTGATTCTACGCAAGCATATCCGCGTAAAGGTCTCAGGGTTTTCGTTGCCCTTCATTGACCATCGGTTGCTGATGGATACGCGAATTGAAAGCTGCATAGAAATATTCCTCTCTCTCTTTCTCTCTCTCTCTCTCTCTCTTGCTCCCCGTCGATGAAGTCGTACGTGTGTGCGTGTCTGTGCATCGACGTTGCATCCGCACAAATGCGCACGGAGAGGATGCAGCGTGCATACCTCATACAGAAACGCATCTAGAGCTGAGTGCATGAAGCCCGTGTTATCGTTTCAAGGCTCGGGCACGAGGCTAAAACCTTTATCGCGAAATTTTGCAAATGCCAGACACGAAGAACTGGCTCGGGAACATATTCGGACCTCGCTACGCTGTCGACACGCGCTTTTGTCGCGATCTCCGTGCAAAGACCCGTCGACCAACGAGAAATTTCACCGCGCATTTTACCGAGCTTTAGGTTTTTTCCATTAAAAAAATGTAAAAAAACCATTGAACATTTTTTCACACCCCAAAATTTGTCGGTTTTTTCTCGCCTGTCAAAATTTTTGTATCCATGAATTTTCGTTCGATCTCGTGACTTTTTTTGTATCGGTGAACATGCGTTGCTATAACATTTATATATTTATTTAGATTATTCATTTATGAATTCCCTTATTTTTTCATTTACGTATTCATCAATTTGTTTTCTAATTAAATGTGTCAGTGAAGTTGCATAAAAATATGCGCCGAGGATGAGAAAAATTGGAAGAAGCGACGACAAAAATAATTCGAAAACTTTGAGCGGCGCGAGAATTAATTTCCAAGTTGATGATTGATCGTTCGTCAACGTGATTAATAACGTGATAGTGTCGCGAGCGCGGACGAATTAATTGCCACTCACCCAATCGATGAACAGGACTGAAACGTACGAGACTCAGAGCTCCGTGATCGAGATCGTAATTTCTTCGTCTCGCTCGTTCCCTCGCGAGTTTCGCTCTTCTTCTCAAGCAACATATTACCAACAGCGCGAGTAATGGAAATCCGAGTATGCACGATACTATCGGCACTATTATGCTCTCCGGAGATACTGCAAATTAATTCATAATTAATTAATTAATACATTCTATATATTATTATTTTTTATTATCTATTATTATCGTAAGATCAAATTTAAAAGATTAAAAAATAAATTTAGAAAGAGAAATGAGATAACGCGATGCATAATGAGTTTGCCAAATGATTTTATTTTGTCGACAATGAGGAGGTTATTATGAATAAGAATATAAATTATTCTTTTAATTGAAGGATGATTAGAAAAAGAAAGAATATAAATAATTCTTCGAAAATCAATAAAGAATTTTTACGAAACGGACGTTTCTGGACTTCTTGTTGCTTCGAATTTATCGAAAAATTGTTTATTTACCATAAACTTTTTTTTTTAATGTTTATTTATATACATAAATGTTTTAAAAACATTTTTATTTTTTTTAATCGA
Source organism: Sussaba pulchella (assembly GCA_963971145.1). NCBI lineage: Eukaryota > Metazoa > Arthropoda > Insecta > Hymenoptera > Ichneumonidae > Sussaba > Sussaba pulchella. The sequence goes on along the minus strand of OZ020165.1, from coordinate 1,529,273 downwards.
CGTCGCAGCTGTTTGCCTCACGTGAGGTCATTAAATCCGAACAGATCATTAAATTGTCATCGACCGAACTTTCGAAAACGCTGTCATTCTATATCTAACGATCATTTAATGGCCATTTAATGATATCCGAATGAATCTGTGTCACAAAAAAAATTCCTAACCGATTTGACATTTCCAGGTCGAAAGATTCATCAATCTTGATGTAAAAAAAATACTAATAGAAGTCGATTCGATATTTCGATTACAAAATCATCAGCGTTGTATGAACGAAAACAGGTCACGGCTCAAAGCTCGATAGGTCAGTACAAAAATAAAAAAAAAAATCAACGAAGCTCGAAAAAAAAAATGGATAAATTAAATTTCCATCATTGCTTTTCTCCACCTTTGCGAGAAATCTGACCTCGCTTCAATGCGAAAAAATTGAGGATGAGAAAAAGCCAACCTTTTGAATTGAAAAGAGAAAGAAACCATTTTTTTTTCAAAGACGTATAACAGAGAATCGGCACAAAGATTTGGGCGCTGTGCCAAAGTGAGACTACACAGACTGCTTCTCGCCGTTTGCAATCATATCTTTCTTCTTTTTATTTTTTTTCCCACCCCCCTTTCTCCCCATGGCGGCAACGCGGAGTCTTTTGAGGATTTTCGGTTTCCGTTCTTCCACGTCACTCGCACCAATGCCAATTCAAACCGGCATTGTCGCACGTTTGAATGGACCGCGAGATTGCGAATTACGACTGCGAGCGTGATTGGAAAATCCTGTTCGTGATCTCCGGGGGTGCGATTGCTGGATAATTTAAGTTTCGATGACAAACGGCGTCTAATTAGCTCGTAGCTGAAGGCCACTCGCACGTTAATCGAATGGACCCGGACCGAGCTTTTCTGGTCTTCCGGTGATCAAACCCTTTTCTCCCTTCACCTCCTTTCTCCTCTCATCTCCGGATATCTTCGACCTTCCGCCTCGTGACTCGTATCTATATTGTTTCCGGATTCTTTGCGAAGTCTCTCGGTTGATTTCGCAAAAACCGGAAACGGTCGAAAGCTCGGTCTCCCGGTTTGTCGTTGGGAACGGAAAATTTCCCGACGCGAAAAGGGCTGCGAAGCGTCGAACGTTTCTCGACTTCCGGGTCGCTCAGTGACAATTAGTCGACTTTTTCTTTGAGTATTGAGTGGTCCAGATGGAGGGGGAGGAAAAAAACTTGCGAACAAAAATTAACTTCCGGTGTTTTGAACTTTTAAGTATGACGATGTTGGCTCGGGGGTGCTTGAAAATCGTACCAAAGTGTACTCGTCGTTGTGAGTGTGTGTTGTGTGTGTTGTGTTCGTGAGGTCAGACGACTGCACGGAATATCTACTTTAGAGCATCTATTTTATTTGTTCTTATTAAATATATATATAATTATTATTATATAAGCAAGGATAGGGCAGATATTTTTTCTCTATTTTTATATTCGTACTAGATATATATTATTTGTATTGATATCTACTTCATAGATCTATAGATCCTAATAAATAAATCAAAATGAGAAGCCAATAAATAAATATAATACTTATTGGCTTCTCATTTTGATTTATTTATTACGAGCCACCCCAATCGATTTTATGTATTTCTATCAATCACATATAATTATTATCATACAAGCCACTTAATTATCAGGCCTCTATATAATTTTTTCTCTAATTTCCTATTCCTACTAAATATATATTATCTATATTCACATTTATTTCATTAATTTATTAACTTAATATTTTTCTTATCGGCCACGATCTTCTCGTTGGCTAAGGAAGGCCGCTTTCAGCGTGAAAGCTCGAAAGCTCACGCGTCTCCGTGTCACCCTCGACGTTCCGCTCGTACCACCGTCCCTATCCCACCCCCTTTTTCCTCGTCACCGCCGAGCTCGTTCGTAAATTGCCGGAGCGAGAGCTGAGTGGTGAGCTTTTCAGGATTTCTCAAGCCTCTAACTAGACACTCTATTCGAGAACCTTACTTCAATATCCTCCCTTCTCATGCTTGTCTATTTTTTTTCTTCGTTTCCTTTTTATTTTCATTTTTCAAACCATCCCCTACATGTCCGAAAGGGAGAAGCTTACTCCACGTACTCGTCGAGTTTGATTGTTTTTTTTTCTTTCTCGTGTGTATCACGTAGTTGGATTCACCGCTAATTCTCGTCGGCCCTTCGTCTCTCGCCATTCGTCGCATTCAACCGTTTCTCATCCCTCTAGGCTCTCTCGGTTGTGTTTGTTTTTTTTTTTCTTTTTGCGTTTCACAGTGGAGGCAGGGGGGGGGGGGGAGTTGCCCACGACGACTATCCACTCGTCGGACTATCGAGCCGCGAAAAAGCAACCGGTGAGGCAAAATGAGTCTGTCCCTTTCTCACATCGTTCTCAATTCTCATTCTCTCCACGTTTTCCACTGCTTTCATTTTCCCATTCGGGCTTTCATTCGCGCGAAAATTCTCGTTCTACGCAAAGTCCTTTCGACGCGCGGCCGTGCGCAGTGACCGTCTCGAATATAGTGCGGGCTTAAGGGTCTGGGGATGGTTCGCACGATTGGGAAGGCATTTTTCATAATTTTTTTCGTTTTTCGGGGAATACGATGAAAAATTGGGTAGGGGGTTGTTTTTTCGGTTTTACGTTTGACGGATTTGACTTTGCGGGATATAGATCTAATTTTTTTTAAGTATGATTTATTGTGGGGTGAGATGGGGCTTTGAAAAATTTATCGGAGGAGAAGAATTCATGCGATTATTTATTAGTGACATTGTCGCACTCACGCTGTGGATTAAAAAAAAAAATTAATTTATTAATTTTGTTTTTTTTACGTGTTGAAATGCAGACTCACCGGTTGGGTATATGTAGATCGTTGGCCTCTTGGATTGTGGAATCGTAGGCATCGTGGGCCGACCGGCTTTAACCGCAACCGACATCATATATTTTTCTCTTTTTTTCCCCTTCAGCCTCTTTTTATTGAAGTTCTTTTCCACCCTCTGGAACAAGCAAATACGAACAGCGCTTGAGTTAAACATGCGACGATGATGTTGGAATGGTTCAATATTCGGTTCATGTATTTGTGCAATTAACGTGAGCTTACGGAGAAATTTGAGAGAAATATCGATATTGCAATCGAGATTCGTGAATGTAATATATAATCACAAATTTAACATTTTATCATTTTTATTTTATTCTAAATTATTTTAATTAAATTATTTTGAATCTATAAAAAAATACTTAATAATTGCAACTCGTACAATATATGTTTATTCAACATCCATCATTTTATTCGTAACATTATTTAAGTTCGTAAAAAAAAAAACATAAGATTACGAATTTACGTGCAAATTTTTTATCTTCATTTTTTTTTTCTTGCCGAAGTTCTCGGAGAGATCGCTCATGCGTCTGATCCACACTTTGGCAAGGAGATTCGTGTTTTCGCAACTTCCGTCACCGCGTTAATACACCCCCCATCGCGAACGCGGCAGAGCCGGGGCTTCGCGCGGATTTCGGGGTTGGAAACTTTGCTTCACGAAAATTCGCGGGCTTTGTTCCGAACTCGCTAGCCCGGCTCAACGAGCTCTCAAAGCTCGAGCTTCTCCGTTTCCGCCAACGATGAAAAAATCTCGTTCGCGAATTTACCCGGGAAAATTTCGGCAGTTCGTGGGCGTGTGAAACACAGATCGGGATGGTCAGTGGAACGAGTCGACGGAGTGGTCAGACGTTGCCGGGCGAAGATATAATGTAGTCGCTGGCGCGGCGCAGAAGCGGAAGCGAATGGCTCATGTTTAGTGGACTACCGGCAATGCAGTTGGACGAATTTTTGGAAATTAATTTTGGTAATAGAATAGAATGAGTGAGTAAGAGATAGAAAAACAGAAAAGTAGAAAAATGGAAATATGGAAGTTGAGAAAAATAGAAATATAGGAATCTAGAAATATAGGAAGATGGAAAGATAGAAATATAGGAAGATGGGAAGATAGAAAAATAGAAAAATAGATAAATATCCTATTAGTGTGAATAAGTGATTAATGAAATTGGTCAGAAATGGAAAAACGCCAGCATGTGATAGATTTTACAATCAATTCCTTGATTTTTTTTATGTGACACATCATTATTATTATTATTATTTTTATTATTACCATTATTATCATTATTGGTATTATTATTATTATTATTATTATTATTTTATTATTTTGTGTCAAATAAGGTTCAAATTGAAAAGTCATTTACGTCATTGACAATTATTTACACATAATTTTTTTTTTTCTAGGAATAATGATTATCTATATGTATATATTCTCATCATTCAACGTTTATCAAGCGAAATTTATGTTGCTTTCGGGTTCTGAACACTGCAGATTGGCCAACAGCCTAATGCAACCGCATAAAATATTAAGGGATAAGAGTGCAGATCCTTCAATATATATATATACACACACACATATGAATTTATGTACCGTACAGAAGATTCAGTACTTGTCTTTCCTTGTCGAGCATACCGAAGCCAACCGGCTCATCTCGGTAAGTGCACGAAGCACGGATATATCTGCATACAAAACCGCTGGGAAACCACGCACGAGTCTCAGTAATTAATTTCTCGCGCTCCCAATCTACGTTCCATCTCGCTTTCGCCCTCACGTTGTTCGATCCCTCCCTTCGCGCGTTTTCCTCGTGTTTCGGCATTTCTGGCATTTCGGCATTCGCAAGCTGCGCCATACAAACTATCTACGTGTTTCTTCGCAATCTAAGTGCCTACTTCCGCAGCTACCGGCAGCTCGAGCCCCGGATTCTCATTCCAGTTTCGCCAGTTGCCAGTGAACGTGGATGGCCATTCGTTTAGTGACAATTTATTGAAAATACGATTTGTAATAAGTAATTATGATTAATTATCATGAAACAATTGAAATTTTAATGTTCCTGGGATAATAATGAATTATTTGGATGAATTATTGTTCTACGATGGATTCTAATGATTAATTCGATGAGTAACGTATTGAAATTGGAAAATCTTTTGGAGTTTTTAAGTTGAATATTTGGGGTCAAGAGGCCTGCCTCGATAGCTAGATCGGTGTCGCTCAATGATGGGTTTTTAATCTGTCTTGAATTCGAATGGACTGTGAATAAATAGTTTTCGAGATAATGATTCCGAAAACTCACCTATTTTATCCGCTGGCTACTCAAATCTTTACCCTTAATCATTTTATATATTAGCTCTTTCTTTCGTGGATTCCCCCCTCCTTTCTCTCTCTCTCTCTCTCTTTCGTTCTCTCCTGGTTCTTCACCTCTCTTCCTTTCCCTTTCTACGCTATTCACAACCAAAACGAAGGCGATATCAACCGAACCGATGTCATAAAGAGCCCGACGCTCGTCGCGGTAGCACATCGCTCCGAATTGCTCAGAAATTAGTCGTTCGTACGACGATTTTCATCGTACGATTCCACAAACATTACTCGTCCATCATCGCAACGGCGTAAACTCCTGAACGTGAGTAAATTTTAATATTTTGGATATTATAATTATTATCGGGATTAATTATTGAATAACTTTTGTTGTTAAAAATTTCTTTATTATTATTTTTAGAATTGTAATAATTATATGTTATGTGTGAATGATGAAGCAAATTTTTTCTCGATATTTCAATGGTAATTAATAATAATTATTCGATTGAAAAAGTAAATCAAAATTCATTCTCATCGAACAAATCTTTGCTGTCGTCAATAAAAAAAAATCGTCCGATTTGATTATCAGGTATCAACGTTCGGAATCAAGGAATCACTGCCAAACCATCGATGTTGTCTTCGATTGTTCTGCTCGCCATGGTTTTCGGGAGAAACACGGGTCCCGTTGTGACCCCTGTTGGGACCCCTGTTGTGACTCCCGTTGTCACTCCCGTTGTCACCGCCGTTGTCAACCCCGTCGGCGACCCTGCTGTGACCATTGTCGCGAAAACCGAGCCTCTTCGAGCCCAAGCTTGCATCACCCATGAGACCTTATTCGGGGTGAATGCATCGAATGCAAATGGCGTCAAAGCCCCTTGTCAGGAGATCCAATTGGGAAACGAAAACCTGGTGCTCGATCATTTGGCCATATCTACCATCAAAAAATCGTGGTACGACTTCAAAGAAACCGTTGACGTGTCCCACATATTTATCAACGATAACAACATCATCGATGTAACGACGAACATTGCAAACAATCTTCCACCTCGTATTCGCAGTTTGCACTTGTCCGGCAATCAGATAAAGCTCCTAAAATCCGGAACTTTTGAGCACGATGGCATAACTCATTTGACCTTGAATTACAATCAAATAAGAGAAATTGCGAATCATACTTTCAAAATGGGAAATCTTTCGGTCCTTGAACTGACGGGAAATCAATTGAACGACACGGAATTCGTGTCAACATTGCCATCGAACTTGACATCGTTGCTGCTCGGATCGAACGAGATCGTGGAAATTAAGGCGAATTCTTTTTCCAACCTCACCAAACTGACCGAGCTTGTTCTCAGAAACAACAAAATTGGTTCCATCGCTTCGGGCGCTCTAAAACTGCCCGAATTGATAGATCTTGATCTCAGCTTCAACAACATCTCCAGTATCGAGAGAGGAGCTTTCGCCGAGCTTCCGAAATTACGTCGTCTCGATATATCGAGAAACAAATTGACCATAATTCTGGATAAAGTTTTTGACCTACCCAGTTTGATTAGTTTGAATCTGAGACTGAACAGGATCTCGAATGTCACGGATGGAGCTTTGGGAAGGTTGAACAGCGCGATAAGGCTTAATTTGAGTGAAAATCCGATTAAGGAGGTTGAAGTTCGAGCTTGCGTGCAAAACGAGACTCTTTATCGAGTAAGCATTTTTGACGAGGGCGAGGATAATTGCACGGCGATGAAGGTCATCGATCGGGAATTGCAAATTCACGGTTTGCAGGTATCTGAATTCAAAACCGGTTGGTATCGTCTGATGGCCGAAGATACGCGGCCCGCTTTGGTGGTTTCCGTGTGGCTCAACGGCAGTTCGATTGCCAAGTTACCGAATAATTTTGTCAATGAACTCCCGCCTGAAATTGAAACCCTGCGAATCGGTGCCACGTCGATCGAACGCTTGGAAACGGCCGCTTTCAATCACAATCGCATACAAAATTTGTATCTGGATAATAATAACATCAGCACAATTGCGAACGACGCTTTTAAAATGCGTGATCTCGTTGTACTTTCCCTCATCGGAAATCATTTGAAAAACACCGAATTCGCCGCGACTTTGCCGAAGCAATTGAAAATCTTGCAACTCGGATCGAACGAAATCAGAGAAATAACTCCTGGATCGTTTGCCCATCTCCGAGCACTGACCGATCTTAATTTCACTAATAACACAATTACGACGATCCGGTCGGGTGATTTCGATCTTCCCAATTTGGTTTCACTTGATCTCACCAATAACGAAATATCAGTCCTCGAAGAAGGATGTTTTGCTCATATAAAAAATCTGAAGTCTCTTCATTTAGCCGGAAATAAATTAACGACGATTAAAAACAATATATTCATCCTACCGAATCTGCGGATGCTTTTTATAAGGAGGAATAATATCACTGATATTGAAGTTGGAGCTCTGAGACATTCGGATAAAAAGAAAATTAATATATTATCCGACTATAACCCGATGAAGACGCTCCCGGACAATATTTACGCCGAATTGCCGACTAAAGAGGTCATTTCGACGGTAGTTGGATAGTGTGATGCTTCGTCGAAAAAAAGAAAAAAGATGAAGAAAAGTTGAAGGAGATGGTTCTACACTACTTTGATACCTCAATTTTATATCACAATTCGTGTTTTTGTAAGTAACGATTGAGTAATGCGTCACTTTGCAAATTAATTACGACTTATTGTTATTATGAAATACGATAAAAGGAACACTACGACTGATGTTATCTTTATTTGTGTCAAAATTTAATAAACAAATTTTCGAACATTTTAACTTATCGATGTGTTTTTCCTTCTTTATGAATTGCATATATTTGTATGTATATAAATATATGATAAAGACCTACATATTCATCAAATACCAATAATAATGATATAACATAGTTAATATACTTATATATCATATTCTATGATATATTTATCACATCTTATTCATAATTATTATCACTATTATATATTAAATAAATACTCATTAAAGCTATAATAATTATAACAATAACAAATGTAATATAATTAATGAATCTCAGGATACAATATATTATTGTATTATCTCCATTATTATTACTATTATATATTGAACAGACCAATATATTTATTTTCATTATATATATTGGCCTAAACCCAGCTTTTCCGATATTCGGCCACTCAAAGGCTCTAAACGGCCGCTTATTAAGCTCATGATTGGGTTGTGCAGTCTTGAGGAACGAGAGACGCATTCTCCTCTCGTTCGTGTGGAATGCACCTGGTGCATAGGATACCGGCGGTAGGTATGGAGAGCTTGCGCCCTATATAGACGACCGGTTTGTCCTACCACCTGCTGCCTAATCTATCGTATATTGGCCAGCTTTACTGGACCCCAATCGTCAACACGGTCCACCTGTCCACGCAGCCGTTGCCTTATTATTCCCTTGGTCTCAAACAGGGATGGGCATTGATTTAATGAAAATGTATTTGAAACCCTTTTTTAAACAAATAACTATGATTAATTATCATAAACTAATTGAATTTGAATCGGAAGGAATAATCAATAATTAATTCAACGAAGAAAAAAATTATAATTTTAGTATTTCAGGTGACAAAGAAATAGTTATATTATAATTATCAATAGTAATCATTTAATTAGAAACGAATAATTGATTAATTTATAATAATATTGAATCAAATAAATAACAAAAAGATAAAATAGTTTATATATTTTTCCAATTGAATTAAAAAAACCTCCACATTTTCTAATATTTTCTATGCTACGTTTCTATTTAAAACATCCATTTTCGGTGCGAATAAATTAAAGGGTGTGACATGCAATATACCATGTGGCCAAACATCGCTCGGGTTTGATGCTGGAACGAGAGAGAACACCCGGTATTGGACAGCCTGGACGGAAAGCAATACGGAGATCCGGAAGCCGGTCGCGGGGGTCGTCAAAGGCTGCTGCAACAGGCAGGACAGACTGGCAAGTCCGTCCAGCCATTGCCACGACACCTTTTGGTCTTGAAGTTTCGCCAGAGCGTTACACGGCAATTCCGTCTCTCGCGGTCGTTCGTACTAACTACGGACAACAGCCACAGACGTTGTTCGAGCCGAAACAACGCGGCACTGAAGACTCGACGGTGATTAAAAGCGACCTGATTTCCCAGCGAGAGAATGGAAAATTGAATTTTCGTGCCCAAATCACTCAAGATGCCAGACGTAGTTTAGTTGCTTCGGATTGTGTTGCACGATTTCGTCGTAATTTCACGTGATCAAGGTAAAATAAAAATTCTCGAAAGTTGGAAGAAAATTGTTGGGGCGGTTATAAATAATTCCGGGAATTATTAAATCGGTCGGAAACAAATTTCAAAATAATAATTGAGATGAATTCCCGAAATTACAAAATTCGTGGAATCATTTTTAACTTCCATACGCCTGAAATGCTTAGTTAATCGAAATAAATTCTCCCAAGTATGACGACTGCTTGTCCGATAAGTCAGATTCGGATAATTCAATCACGAACAAATAAAAATTTCATCTAGAGAGTCCTAAAAAATTTGTATAATTTAAAGAAAGTTTTCAAAGGCAAAAATAACCCATTCAAAGTTTCCGCCGAATCAGTGATTTCTCTAATCGTTATTTTTCCGTCTCTTTGACATTAGTTGTCTCATTAACAGTCGATACATCAATCTTCGTATCATTTTAATTTAGATTTATCGACCTGTCCAAATTTTAAACATTCGAAATTTCTCAACCCATCCTTCAAGTTCATTTCCGTGACTCGACCATCGACCTTGCCGGTCCGAACACGAGCTGCGTGACCTTTCCTGTGACCTTGCTGCTGCTGCTGTCAGCCCCAAGCACATCGTACGTAGGTACGTACATCGCACATCCGTTCGGCTTTAAGCTTCTCGGCCATTTTGTGATGTCCATCGTACGTTGCGTGCACGAATGTAGGCGAAATAATGATAATCAACCGTGGCGTGATCCATGCAAACGATGCAAAGATCCCCGGTGCATCCTATGAAGGTATTTCAACGAAATTTATCCACCCTCTAAATGTGTTTCAACGAAATTCAATCCCGAGAATCCTTCTATCTAATTCGAGGACGTAATCACGTGACCGCGGTCAAGGTAAATACGTTTATTATTCGGTTTAACGATCGTTTTCATTCGTTTTATTCCATGATGACCTTCTGGTCTTTTGGACGAGTTGATTTCAGTGGTTTCCTTTTAAATTCTTTCGTAGGTTAATCGTAGACTCTTTTTTCTTTTTAAGCGTTCCTAGCTAACCCAGTTGCGGGGTCGCAAATAAACCTCGGGGTAGACTGAGGTATTAAAAAAGTGGAGGCGTTACGTTCTTGAAAATACTGCCAGATGTATTAAATGCTGATATATATATACGTAGTATATATGTGTATATGTATGAATACGCGGCTGTGGAAGAAAACCTTTTGTGTGCTTCTCGGTTGTTGCGCCCGTCGCAACATCCCCGAACGTCAGAAATATGAGCTCCGGACCACGAAAAAGAGGGTGAAAACAATTAGAAGAAAAAAAACGAGTACCTCACCCGACAATTTCTGGCGATTGTTCGGCAGAGCATGTGCCAACCGCGGAAGGCGGACAAAGTAGACTCTCTCGCTTTTAATTTTTTCTTATCACGTTGTAGTGGCGAGGTCAATTACTCGTGCGATTTTACGTAGGCATACTTACAAGTCCGGAAAAACTCGAGAACCGGCTTTTGTACGGAATCTCATTATTGCGAGGTCTACGAAACGTTCGTAATTAATTAATAATTAACGATTGCTTGGATGGGATTTAAAGTTTTTATTTATTTTTAATATTAATTTTTTTCCATTATTAATTGCTTGTTTTTGTTTTTTATTCTTCGTTCAGTCGCGTAATTGGAATCCGGCAACGAGATCGGTAACCCGATCGGTTGAAACGTAGCGTTCTCGGCGATTAATCTTGATTAATTAATCATATTGGATTACCGAGTAACGAATTATACGTAATAAAGCCAATGATTAATTTTATTTCCGTGATTAATCGTTGAGTGGATGGAAATTGCCTCTCGAGATTTAATTGATTAGCTCGAACGTCCTGAAACAACTTTTTTACTTTCAACCCTTGATATTGTTAAATCCCATTGTGAGAACTTTTCGTACAAATTATCTGGAAGATTCACAAAATCGCTGATTTATCTGGAATCAATTGAATCTTGGACGATTAATCTGTCGACCGCCTCCACTTTGATTTTTAATTACAATCATTATTTTACAATCATCATTTTACAATCATCAAAAATCATTTCAATTCTAATTTAATTATTATTAAATTACTATTTAATCACCATTCAGCTACAATTTATTTACGAATTTGTGCAAACTCGCGAAATTGTAACAATAAATAAATATGAAACCACAACGAAGCACTAGACATAAATCGAAGGCGAACATTCTCTTGGCAAAGGTCGAAAGATTAGAAAAAGTGATTCCTTGAATTATTCGACCCTTCGATTAGTCTTGTATCGCCCTCATTAAAGATTCCCTCTCGCTATTCATTCCTGCTCACGACCCTTGCCCTTTGCCTTTATTCATCGAACTCGAAGATCGTTTTCCACCCTCGCAGCTGAGTTTCACTTACTTCTCGCGATTCTTCCGGTCCCTTCGGTCCCCCAACCGTTCTTCCACTCACGGGTCATCCCCTTAATTTCTAACCCAGCGTCAGCACAATCTGTGGCTACAAACTAGCCCCGGTGAAACCCTCCGGCCAATAATTCCCTCACCACCCTTCACGACACAATTCTCACCCTTATCGCTACAAACAATACCATTCACGACGCTGACACAGTTTTTATTTACGATACTTACCCTTCGAAAAAAAACGAAGAAAGGAAAGAAAACCCTATTTCGGTTCACTTATTCGTGCATTATTCGACTGAAACAAATAACGTAGATTTCCCAGTGGGCTTTGCCTCCTTCCACCATTTCTTTCCTTCGATCGATCGATCTAAAGGGTGATTCGGAAGAAACCTGCGATATTTCACTGCCTTACGGGGTCCGAAATTTCGATGGGAAAATTTACAAAGCCTCGTCTCGTGTGATTGATGTCTTTGAAATTAATTATCGTTGGAAAGGACATTTGTTTGCGTAGCAATGAGAATTTAAGCGTTGTCAATTTGCAGCTTTTGATCCAAAAAAAAAAATAACACGCCTCCCTAGAATCAATCTCTCCTTTCCAGTTTCAAACACTATCGGCACAAAACCATCGATATATAATTCTCAACATTCTCTTTTCACGTTATCCTATCCACCGAATCGATTTGAAAAAAAGGGTAGTTCTCGAAATCCCGAATCTCATTCAGCCGAAAACGTATATATAGATATAGTGGCGTAGCTCGTGTACCGCGTGAAGATGATTTTCGGCCGAATGAGATTCGGGATTTCGAGACCTACCCGAAAAAAAAACAAACGCTCACCGGCTACTTTTCAATCACCCGGTATATTATCCACTCACGGTTGCATCGGGCGTCGCGTAACGTTCTTATCAAATCGAACGGGAATAAAATGATTTGTTCGTCGCATACTTATCATCCCCGTCATACGCAAAAACTGTCGTCGATCTTCTGACCTCCCACGATGGCCTCCGATTCTCCCCGCCCCGCCTCGATGGCCCTTCGACCTCTCGAGGACTCTTCTTCGCCCCTCCGTGCTCTCTCATGCGGCTTCGACAGTTTCTCTTCTCGCGGAAAATCCAATCAACCGATCGACGGGTTAACCGTGCGACGTCATCGGTCTCGATTGCACGTTTGTTCCCCAGAGTCGAAATGAAAGTTCAAAAAAAAAACAACATAAAATACGTGTGTTACGGTTTATTTCCGATATCGCGGACCAAATTAAACCAATTCCTGTCGGGCGCACAGACTCGCGCTTGCCGGATGCCGTCGGAGATGTTTTCACGACCGGAATCCAATCACCTGCACGTGTAGATTCCGGTGATCGATGCGGAGCTATGCCTATGTTGTTATTTCGAGTATATATGGAACATATGAAATGTAAGGGAACGTATGGTTACGTTGATATAATTATATATCAATATATCCGTGTCTCGACGCACCGTGACAGACGTCCACAGCCGGTGCCAGATACTGCTTTGCTTCGAAGATAAAACCGGAGGACGATCGACGTCGCGGAGATTCTATTATTTCGAAGCCAACACAGCGTCCGGACGCATCTGATCCTTCTCTCGTTGCATCACGGGCCGCACCTGGCACAACCGGCTGCGCGACGTTCGAACTTTTTATTTAATGTCCTCGGGGAATTAAATTTCCCGTCCGTCCATCTGTCTCGCAGCTTCGTCCAACGACGGCTTCGACAAGATTCGAACAGCTTCCGAAAGAAATCTCGACAGCTCTTCGCGACCCGAATGGCGAACTTTGCCCACGAATTTAATTCCATCGCTTCTTGTTTTCCGCCACAAGCTTTCTTGTTGTCGTTGTAGTTTTCTTTAAATTTATATTTAAGAAGTCTTGGCGCGAATCGTCGGAAAATTTTTTTTTTCTGCCTTGTTTGAGCTCCACGGGAATAATTAACAATCACGAAAAAGATAAATGTAAAACAAAGCATGGAATACGGTTCGAGGTTTGAAAAAATGAAGAACGAAGAAAAACGAAGGAAAGAGAAATAAAATTGCGGCGGAAAATCTGTAAATTGTGAATCCGGCACGTTCGGAGTGTGACAACAGTCGTGAAAGTGCAAATACAACTATGTCTGAGCTTTTTCCGGTTGACGGTGAACTGGAAGCTCCGGGACGAGGCGGAGTTGCATTATCACTCAGCGAGGGTAAATCTACTCGGCTCGGCTCGAACCGCTTCTGCGAGCTGCGAGCTCCCGCAATCAAGTGCAACCCGAGGGCTAAGTGCACGTGGTTGCTCCTGATGGGACTGCTTTGACGCGCGGTTACTTTTGCGGATTTCGCTGAAACGTCAACCGTCTCTTTGTCATCGCGAACTCACGTGTTTTTGCTCGGTCGAAGACACGCCCGTTTAATCCTCTTAACTCCGACTCCGTAGACTGTAGATATCATTTTATGGGGTTGCTTTTTTCAGCCAGAAATTGGCACAGCAAGATCGTGAATCCACTTTATTATCTTTAGCATCAATTTAGAAAAATTTCTTAAATATTTCACAATTATTCTTCAAATATTATTATTATTATTATTATTATTATTATTATTATTATTATTATTATTATTATTATTATTATTATTATTATTATTATTATTATTATTATTATTATTATTATTATTATTATTATTATTATTATTATTATTATTATTATTATTATTATTATTATTATTATTATTATTATTATTATTATTATTATTATTATTATTATTATTATTATTATTATTATTATTATTATTATTATTATTATTATTATTATTATTATTATTATTATTATTATTATTATTATTATTATTATTATTATTATTATTATTATTATTATTATTATTATTATTATTATTATTATTATTATTATTATTATTATTATTATTATTATTATTATTATTATTATTATCATCATTATTACACCAATAATAATTTTCAAAGAATAATTTTCAAATAACTAGGGAAATATAATAATAATAATTATTATTATGATTACGTTTTTCGAATATATATATTTTTGAATGGCGAAAATACAATTATTTCAGTCGCTGCAGTGTCTGTGATTTTTTTTCTAAAGTTTTTGAGTTTCACCATTTTTAATGAATTTTAATGAAAATGAAAATTTAATATTTAAATTTCAAAATTGAGTATCACATGTGATGAATAAACATAGAAAACTAATGTAGGTCCGTCTGTCTACCTTGATGAATGCAAACACACATGTTTAGTTTTCTCATTCATGAAACTTGAAATTTCGCATGAATGGAAAAGCCGGTTTGAAACGTGCGGCATCTGTTAATATTAAATTGAAAACCGTCGGACCGCACGCTGACCTTCACTACTGTGGAATTCGTTTTAGTCGCGCGAACCGCGTCAAATCGGTTTCCGTCGCTCGACTCCGATGGTTTACGATATTTCACGACAATTTTCCACGTACTATATGTATATTCGTACGATTTCCCTTTATTTTGCATTTTTATTTTGCAAACTACTGAAAAATGTTTTGACCCGCGATTATGACTCGTCCGCTCGGGTTTATGAACGGATCCGACGAATAACGACGTTGCAAGCTCAATATTTTCACAGAACAAAGGTTTGCCCGACAAAGCGATTCCGACGGTCGGTCAGAAGAGCCCGCGAGGGATTCTGGAGGGGGATAGCCAGTTGTTCATCCGCAATTGAATAAATTAGACCGTGAGGTCGGTAATAGCGGTACCAGGGAAACACACTCGGGCCGGTAGAAGTTCAGCGATTGCTCGCGAGGATCAAACGCACGGGTTGAACCGAGCTTTCAACCTTTCATTTCACAAATGTCAACTCGTTTGTGCGGAAAATTGTTGGCTCACTCACGACCGTACAATTCGTTATCCGGAATACGTGGATTAATTCAGTGAATCGAGAACAAAATACAACAAAAAATTAAATTCTATGTAAAGAATATCTATTCAACAATATAGTATGATGAATTATAATGAGTCTATTTATTGTTATGATATAATAATGAATTATAATTCATTCTAATAGTTTAAAAAATCTTAGTTGAATCAAAATTCTCAATTCAGTACCTACTATTTATAATAAAATCGTATAAAATATAATAACTAAAATTATATTGTCTCCCAAGATCAATATAAATATGAATCAAGTAAAAATAAAATTAACTATTGCCGAAGATCACACCCCTTCGATTATTTCCCGCCATCAAAACACATAAACAACATTTTTTAATTTTCGAAGAATCCGTGTCCCAAGACCTCTCTCTGTCTCCCTCAGACCCCACCCCCCGTGAAACCAAGGCTCAGAGCACGATTCGTGGTGAAAGTTTGATGCATCTTCCCGGCAAAGCTGGAACACGAGAAATACAGAGTGGAATATAGCGAACGAAAAGATGTGGGAGAACCGAAGTGCAGTGGAATAAATTTATAGGAGAGGTCTCACGGGGTCACGAAATGGCTCGGCCGGTGGACGTTCCCGGTCGCGTTGCAAGCTGCAAGTTCTGTTGGCGGGAAGCATGAGAATTTATGTGGTTCAGCGGATAGCGAGCCGAGAGAACGTACATTACGTGGGGAATAGGCGACGGCGAAGAGCAACCGGAGAAGCAGAAGGCGCGAGGACGTTTCTCGGTCAACTAGGGACTCCGGTATCCCGTGCACGGACTGGCGAACCGACTATGCAATGTGGTTTCGCGAAAGCGCAAATCCCCTACCACAGTTGTACGGGCATGCGGATATACAGGGTGATCCGGCTAACTAGACGACTTTTGATATATCTCGTGTTGTCAATGACACGAGGAAATTTTGGAAATGGGAATTACTTGTTGTCCCAGGGGTCAAATAGTGTCCCTTACAAAAAAAAGAATGTTTTCAAGGTCATACATGTGATTTAAAGATCATCAATATATTTTTTTGATGATACTAGATGTGATTTTTATCAGGATGTGATAGAGGGCTCGAAGCCATTTCCAAGCGTTTGTCAAGGACTGACCTTTACCTGACCTCTGTCATTGGAGATTGATGAAGATGGTCGCGGAAGCTGGAACACCGGCTATGTTTATATATACAGGAGAGAGTATCGAGCTGTTGCACATGATATAACAGACGCGGGGTCGTTTAAATCAACAGTGAAAAAGATTTTTGGTCGAATTAAAATGATTAATATTGCGATTAAACTTTAAAAAATTCTAATGTTTCGACCCTGTCTTTATTAAAAAAAGATTTTTCTCTTTAATACAGCCACAAAGGTCGAACGAAGAAATATTCATGTCAAAGAAAAAGTTTGTTCGCTCAAGAGAAGTAAATACAGCTGGCAAAGCTTCTCCGGTTTGCCTGTTCGGTCCACTTTTATGTCTTGACTCGTAGCTCGACTTCGACGAAACTTCATCGTCGTTATTATCGCGTCTTGGAAGGGCGGCGGAGGCTCGAGGGGGCGGGAGGGTTGTACGGAGACGTTGGTTGAACCTTCGAATCCTGGAATTCAACGCGAAGAAGCCGAGGGGGAAATACGTGGGTGCGGAAAATGTAAGCCGAGACCGTTGCGATGGACGTTGAATTTGTAGAAAAGCTCAAGGCGAGCGTGAAAAGCGCAGGTAGATGCTCGAAGAGCGAGAGACGCGAAAAAGAAAAGCGAGAAGGGTAAATTGTCGGGCACGAGTTTCCCTCTATATTACAATTAAGTTCTTCTCGCGAACGACGACCGCTGAACTACCCTCGTTTACTCATTTCTTCTCTTCTTCCAACCCTCGCGCCGAGCTTTTTTGCCAATAAAATTTTATTCACCTTTGCATTCGGTATATCCATTAAAACTAAAATAAGGAAAAAAAGAAGACAGATGAACGAAAACGTAAATAAAAAGTTAGACGGCGTTCCGGAAGCCAATAATAATTCCAAGGGGAAAGAAGCTGTTGGGGTTGTTTTTTTTTTCTCTTATAAAAGAAATATGAGTCTTCCGTGATCTTGCGTTATCGCTCGTTCAACTCTACTTTGTGTTTTTATTAATTTTTTTATTTTTTCACGTTAATTCTTCATTATTGAGATCTTTTTCTAGATGCTTCGAAAGAGAATTCTTTTCTTTATTTCCTTTATTTTTTCAAGTGCGCTCGTGGGGTGAATTTTGAATGAGAAAAAGCTTTCATTTTCGTGCTTTCTTGGGGGTACGGTGGACATTCTGGAGAACCTTCGGCGTGTCAGCGAATAAGGCCGTCGTCTTCGTCGTCGTCGTCGTCGTCATCGTCGTGTTCGTTCCGTTCTACTCCTACGGCCTTTGAACCGTACTCGTCGAGAGTCGAGCGGTATACGCTTCTTCTCACTGGCACGATGAATCGCGAGAAC
The DNA here is from genome assembly GCA_963971145.1 of Sussaba pulchella. Classification (NCBI taxonomy): domain Eukaryota; kingdom Metazoa; phylum Arthropoda; class Insecta; order Hymenoptera; family Ichneumonidae; genus Sussaba; species Sussaba pulchella. Next base: position 1,511,110 of record OZ020165.1, on the reverse strand, counting down.
GCCAAGACTCGCTCGTTTTTGTAGTTTCGTGCTGGAATGGCTGAAGGAGAGAACGGAAAAAAAATTATAAAAAAGAAAAAGAAGGCAAATAATAAAAAAAGGAGAAACAAAGCACAAAACGCCTGTGACGAAGGGCTTGGTAGAATGGAGACCGATGAAAACCATGCGAAGGCACAAAACCACCCTCTTTCGACTAAAGAGACTCTCCCGCAATAACTGTCGAGCTTCTTGAATTATATTACACGAAGATGCATACTCGCCGGACGTGGAAATGTACAGGCCGGGGATGATTGTTGCCGCCCGCGTCTTTCGCGAATTACAACGAGCTCGGTGCAAATTTGTTTTGGTCGTTTATAATATTTAACGGGTTGGGTCTTTATCGTTGAGATATTGAGAAAAAAAATTGTTCGACTGCAGAAAAATGATATAGAAGTCATTGGAAAAATGTATACACCTTCGTTAAAACTTTGATGGCATGAGAATTGAGTCGGTGATATTATAACTCTTTTATTTATATTTTTTCGCGAATTTTGAGTCGATAATTATGATCGGCAATTTTTTTTGGCGACCTATCGCTTTTGGAACTACGAGTTGGAGTGTTTGAATGAGAATCTCGTGTATTTAGAAAAATACCGAGGCCGATTATGGTATGAAAAAGATTTCAAGATTCATTACAATCAGAAGCATCGAATGACATCCGGTTGAGAACAGATTAGAGTTAGTTTTAGACTTCTAGAGAAATAGCTCGAATCTTCTTCGAATCAAATATTGTCGATGATTCTAAGTGTAGCATATTCTGAAATTTTTTTCCCAATGAAAAACTTCTTCACACGACGAAATAAAAGTCCGGGAAATAATAAATGTATCAACGTCTGATCGCTTATTGATCTGTACTACTCGCTCGCGACATTATACGCCGGATTTCGACCGTTCGGACCGCCGCAAATTCGTCAACGACGCGGCTGGATAATTCGTTCACCGAACGATCGACAATCGGCAACAACGTTCGTCGATTCGACGGAATAATCAAAGCAGAACGATCGTTGAGGCGAGATAAGGTCGAGAACGTGGGTGAATCGAATCCAACGAAAGATCGAATGATTGTTTGCTCGAATCGAGAACACAGAAATTCCATACGCACTTCGTTCTCGCAATATCGTCGTTGCGAACAATGCTTTATCGCAATACCACCGTGTTTCATTATCACGAGACAAGGCAAATATCGTTCTATCTTACAAGCGTCGTCATGAAACGTTTCATTCATTTTCCTCGCTTCTCGCGAAGCCCAGGTCGATTTCATTTCCTCCGATGGATATCAAAAGTTTCTCCGGCTACTGTTGACTCCCTCGCGAAGACAAAGAACGACTTTTCCCCGAGATAATAATTTATCGCTCGTGAAACTTAAGCGCGACGAAAATTCGAATCCACAAAGTGCGTTGAAATTCCGAGTTTGATGAAACACCGTCGTCCGCTACTCGACGGAATGGAATTTCACTTTTCACGGCAAATATTTTTTCGCTTCGATCGAAAAAGTTTTTTTCACGTCCGAAGTTATGACGAAACATCATCGCGTTCTTATTGCTCGAGGGGGGGAATTGTGTGTGCGATTTCTCCGCTCGTTCTTTGTGCGGATCTGCGTCGCGTGGGAGGCAATTCGCTCGATGAGCCAGCGAGAGCTTTAGCCAATTAACCATTTTATTCGCTTTTGCTGCTCTCGGTTCATTCAAGCTTCTCTGAGTAAATAATTTTCTTGCCTGGAATTTCCTTTCTGTCTACATTATTCAACGGACGTTCTTCGTACATTTCCACTTTTACGTTTCTTTTCTTCCATGCATCAGTACTACCTGCAGTTCTTTATTATTATGTAAGTTACTTGATTATTATTATTATCATCGTTTTTTCTTCTCTGTTGATCTTTAAATGTTGACATTAGTACAATTTTAGACACTCTAGGTCTAAGTAAAATCAATTATTATTATTAATTGATAATAATAATAATAATTCATTATTATTATTATTATTGATTAATAATCATAATAATAATGAATTATACGCTGAATAAAATTATACTAAAATAGCGTTTCTCTTTAAAAATATCTAGCTATATGGAAAGAATCATTTATCACGCTCTTTTGATATTTTGCACTATTTTATTATTATTATTGATATTATTATGATTATCATTAATATTATTATCAAAATCATAATCATAATAATAATAATAATTATTATTATTATTATTATTATTATTATCAATATTAGTATGTGAGTTATTATCACATAATACATCATCTTTCATTTTCATTCTCCCATCAAAGCTATCTTCAATGGAAGCATCGAGGCGTTGAAGAACGATTTGCCGGATGAAAACGAAACTTCTTTTATTTATTTTTTTCCGTTCCGTCACCGCGAGGTTCCTCGTGGACCAGAAAGAAAATTCAAAGCCAACGAATTCACGCCGCTGGCGAATAATAGACTCTCGAGAGACGGCACGATCGTAGGATAAAGACGACGCGGAAAATCCGGCCGTGAAGCAGAAAGCTCTTGCTTCCCTATTATTCTCGATACTACGATTTCTTTACCCGTAAAGCTCTCTTGGCCTCGGATATCATTCGTCTTGCACTTTCATCATCTTCTCGGGGTAGGCGCGGTTGTTCCTCGGTTCGGTGACTCACGGGTTGGAATTATAGTACAGCTTTATCAAATCCACGCGCTTTTCGATCCTGGGGGAATTTTCTCGTGACCGCGCGGGAAGGAAAATATGTTTTTCAAAGTTTTCCCCGAGCTTGGCAGCAGCTCAACGGCAACAGCAGGCGTATATTCTAATTTTTTTTCGGGGTTGACGAAGCTTTTGGCTTGCTTCTTCTTCACTGTTGCGGTGAGGTTTTTTTCGTTTGTGTTTTTTATCGATTAACATCGTCGTGTCGATGGCAAGAATCTTTGGAGAGAGTTTTAACGATATTCCAATACTTTCCGAATTCTTCTCTCGTGAGAATATCTTTTTTATTTTCTTTTCTTTTAATTTTTTGAACCGTATCTGTATAGACACTGAATAAGACGACGAGGGAAGAGAAATTAGAAGCGGTGGTCTTCATCTATTCGGGATTCAGTCGTTTCAATAATAAATTCAACGAAAATATCACCCTTAGAATTGTAAATTTAAAGCATATATATTTTGCGCCCTTATTTCGTGAATAAGTGCGCGACATTTTTATAACCAGTTTTTTTTTTCGTTTGTGGGCATCGCGTTTGAAATTTCAATTTTTAACAGAGTCCTCGATATTTTGGCAAAGATAGAACTTCCGGATCATGAATATTTGATAAATTTTTCGGTAGAATTTCGTGACCGGATCGGTCGGGCTCTGGGAAGCGGAGAAGATGAAACGGAAATGTCCCAGCGATAGAGGAATCGCTGGCGCATATTTTATATATACGTATATACAATATGCGCCGGAGTCTCTCCGCTCGCGAGTGCATTTTATGCGATTCAGTGTCAAAGGGATGGAGAATATATCCGCAACGGCCGACGGGTGCACAAAAAAAAATCAACAAACAAAACAAAACAAAAGACACGACGAGTGAAGCGATTGAAATAGACGAGAAAGAGGATCGATGAGTCAACAAGAAAATTGAATCTTGCGGCCAGTTTGACTATTGTTCTATTTACTACGTTATTGTGGGGTAAAAAAATATTTACAAATGAGTTATAGTGAACTGAAATAACGTTTCTTCGATCAGACAAATTTAATTTATCGATTTTAACTCCTAGTCTGTAAACATGGGTCACTCGTGCCTTGCCGGAATGATGCATTTTTCACATTTTTATTTGCTTATATGATTCCATCTCCAGTTTCATCGCATATTTTTTCACTAGAAGCAGTTGCAGTCCATAGAATAATAAATTATCAACGTCTGACTATTCGTTGACCTTCCTATCATTCTACTTACGAAAGTTCGGAAGAATTTTGAAATAAATATCAGTTGCTTATACTAACTATATCAGTCATTTTTCTCATCCCCACTGCATCCTACCTTAACTGTGTTATTTCTTTCAAGAGTTTTTAGTCCACCTACGTTTCTTTTTCATTTCGGTCCTGTTCTTTATTTCTTTCCTTCGCGTATGCCACTTGACCCAGCTTCATTGTCAAACACAAGCGTGCACAGACGATGACAGAAATGCTCGTTAGCCCTCCGTTTCTTCCCCCGCACTTCCGGGTGGTGCACTCGAACCATCATTGTCCACCCTCGACCAAGCCTTCGCGGGAGGAGGGGGCGGAAAGGTAGACGTCGAGAGAGCAAGAAGGTAAAAAAAAAAAACAAACGAGAGATAGTCGAGAGTGCTGAAGAGATCGAGAGTCGGTTGTTGACGAAGAGGGCTGATGGTGCCGAGGTTCCTCGCGAATGGAACATTATGGCATCAGGAATGGTCGACGGAGCGATTTGAAAAGAAAAAATTAAGTCACATAAAATAAATAATGAAATAAAATAAAATGTACAATCTTTAAAGAAAATGGAATAATAACGAAATAATAATTATAAGATAGAATAAATTTCTTCAATAATTAAGTTTATTGATTATTTAGTTGTGATTGAAAATTAAAAGCATTTTGTTATATTTTTCTTATTTCTCAAAAATAGTTGATCGAACGATTTAAAAAAATATTTATTACTTTAAAAAAAATCGAAACAAAATAATAATAATAAAATAGAAAAAAATATCTTTCTATAATATTGCGATCTGTCACATAGTTGTGGATTATAATTAAAACCGTTGTTCGCTTTGTATTATTGTTTCTTCCAATTTTTGGTTGGATCGAAAGTTTTGTGACAAAAGTTTGTCGAACGACGCAGTCTCGCTGTCAGAATTCGAACGTTCGAGGAATTTAGTGGGAATATTCGCGCGTTATGAGCTACTTTTAACGTCATTGATTAAACCGGAAGCCAGTTTTCCGTTGAACGGATTCTCCTCCGGGAAACTATCGCTCGGCGTTTATTTCCGTACTTCGCTAACCGAGCTTTCGAACTGATTATCGCAATTTGAATATATTTCATTTGGGATTCATGACGGCCTGCCGCAGATTCGAAAGGACAATGGCTTCGGCCCTGAGTTCGTTCTCAATGTTCGCTGTTTTATATATATATAGGTGGATATCCGACAACTTTCAAATCCCCGAGCTTCTTGGTCCAACTCCGATTCTCGGCGCTTTCACATTTCAGCCCGCGTGACTTCATTTCTCTCCGTATATTTTTTTTCTCGATGTTTTTTTATTATTTCTCCGAGACTTGGGAAAGTTAGGAAAATTTTCGTATAAAAACAATATTCGGATTTCAGAGCCTATTTTCGTGAATACATAATTTTTGCCATAGGACTAATTTTCATAAGCTGTTTTTTTCTGTACTCGAAACTTTGTGAATCCGAAATTTCTCTACTCTTTTGACAATTTCCATTGACAATTTATATCCCACCGTAATGTCTCACAGATAATAGTTCCAAAAATAAAATCAAAAGACAAAGTCAAAGGCGGAGCAAAGAAAGAAAGAAAAAACTGTAATGTTTCGTAGTTTAAGGACGAGATGGGGTTGGAAAGGTACGTGAGTGGAAAGTATTATGTCGCGTTTTACGGTGTGTGCACGGATGGACGATTAAATTCACCGGAACGATGTCGGAAGTTACTACGCACGCGGTTACAAAATTTTATCGCTCAACGATGGCGAAACACTCGAGAAATGCATTTAACTACATCGCTAGACACTACCGCGATCGCTCTAACAGCGTCTGTTATGTGTACACAGAGAAAACTGCGAGCCAATATATACAGGGTGTCCCGATGATAATTTTTTTTCTCAAGGTTTTCACCTCTACTATCACGTCATGATGAAAATAATATCTAAGGTCATAAAAAAAATGAAAAAAAAAATCATTGACCTTGAAATCCGAAGAAGCATGACCTTGAGAATGATTTCTTGCTAAGAAAAATATTTGATCCTCTTTGGACAACAATATTTCGTGGTGTTGTTGAAAATAAGCGAGATATTAAAGCTCGTCGAGTTAATTGGGACACCCTGTATGTATAAGTCTTTATGTATATATGCTTGCAAATTTAACGGACACGACTGGCGGAGTATCCTTCCAGGGGATGCCGTTAATGCTGAAAGGTGTGAAATTTTCACATCCCCGGTAATTGCCACGGGACCGCAGAAGCCTTCTGCCACCGACGGCGTGAAATATAACAAGTGCAAAAATATTCACAACGCAATTTTCACGGTTACGTAAATAGGATCGTGACGCTTGCCACATCGAAACGAGAAGCTTGCGTCGAGTCAACCTTCCGAGCCTCGTATGTGTTAACAGCATGGCCGTAAAATGTGACGCAAGAAATTACGTTCTTATCCACAATCGCGTTACGGCGAAATGGGAAAATTCTCGGAGTTTCGTCGTGGAAAAATTATTTTTTACGATAATATTCGGGGAGAGAATGAAATGTAACATTTTTTTAAAAATATTTTTGCTTCGTCGTAGGAATGTTTTTCGAACGTGGAAAAGTAAAATATTTTGGGAAGGTTTGGAAAATCGAGTTGGGGGTAAAAAATCGTACGACGGTTTTGGGTGCTAAAGGGTTGGAAATTGAAGAGCTTGAACAAAAAACAAAGTCATAAACAAGGCGTGGTGGATCGTCCTGAATTTACTATTTTACTAATTTACGTATTGAATTGTTGAGAAAAAATTTATTTTGTCGGAAAATGTAGTTTCTAAGACAATAAATAAGGTTTGGAAATTATTTATCGCAGCGTGTGAGAAACCCACAGAATGAGTCGTCGATGTTGCTAAGTAGAAATCAATACTCGAACCATTAGGGAAATAAAAAGCCTATGGACGTTCGACCAAGTGGCCAGGAACCGCGATCATGAGAAAAAAAATTTACCGCTTCTGTGAGGCCTTAAAAAATTCATTTTTTCCTTTATCTCGACCCTCGTAAGCTCGTCCCGCAAGCTCTAGTCCACGCTCGAGGGAAAATTCGCCGGTAAACGAGGGCCAAACGAAGGACAACGAGAAATCGAATTAATTGGACGATATTTCAATACTTTCCGACGATCGAATATATCGCGAAGGATAATAAAAATTAAAATAAACGGAAATGAAAACAACAAAATTTTTAATAGCGATTCCACGTCGAAGCTCGAAGCGACTTCCGTCGCTTTAATCAATCAATCGTTCTCTTTAACGAAAAAAAAATAAATCAATGAACAAATGGAAATTAATGAAAATTCATTTCGAATTAAATTCTCGCAGTCTCGCAATAAAACGAGTCAAACCTTTCAATCGAATCCTTCATTCCATTTTACCGCAATTAATTTTCTCCCCAACTATAATCCGAATTTTTTCAACTCGATAAAATCGAATTTAAATTTTTTCCTCGGCAGTATTTAGCTCAGCAGTTTATAACAGCGATTCAATTTTTAATTCTCGATAACTACACTCCCGCTGTTTCCCTCAATTAGGTCGCAAATCATTTTCAACCCTCCAGCACCCTCGGAAAGAGCGTTCGAGTTTCCAGCTGGAGAAATGTAAACTCCGAAGTTGTACGGCTTTACAATTTCAGTCGAGGCCTCTCGTTAACCTTCGGTTTCACTAACTCCAATATATCCGTTTTCTTTTTTTTTTTTGCACGTTCAAGTCTCGGCGAGACCGTCATCGAGCCTCGCCTCGCTTTAATTTCATACGTTTAATCCACCGGATTATATATATCCATATACAGGTGACTATTCGTGACTGAAATCGTTAAAATCCGGTGCTCCAATATACAGTATCATAGCCGAGAAAATGAGACACGCCCTTGTTCGGCCGCATTCGCAATTGACGTGGAATAATGAAGCAATGGATTCCCAACGGATGGCTCGTAAATCATCATTATTTCAAAATTTTCCCTGTCTCGCCGTTGAAAAATATTGTCCCGGTTAAATCAACGATTCCTCCAACGATAAAATATTATCGAAAGCACAAAATTTACAACGACGAAGCTTTTTACATTTTTTTTGCTTCAAAAAAATTGTTTTTCAACCCTACGCGGCGCAGTAGCACAGCTGATTTATCGTGTAATGGATAAGTGGGACAATGCATTACCCCATATTCGTAACATGTGGGATAATGTTCGTATTTGATGCAGATAATTTTTATCCAGTGCATTTTTTAATTGTAAATAAGATCGATGAATAATAATTTTCTGTTGACTCTAAAAAAATATTGAAAAAGTTGTTGACGAAAAATTAAAAACTTGGCGAATTTGTCACGTACTTTGGATATTGAATGGGCTAACCTGTCACCCCACTTATCCATTCTAGGGTTAAACCTCGTTGGGCTCACGAGGGTGAAAACGATTTATGGAGAATTCGATGTAACGTTTTGCATGCAACGTTCGTCGCGTCACGAAATTCTACGTCCTATACGATGATAATTCACCATCTTCGGTTTACTCTTTGTGCCGTGCTTCGCAGACACCCGTGGCTTCCGCCACTCCTTCGATCTATTAAGCGCGAAAGCGTCGCCTTAAGAATGACGAAGATAAATTGAATATTATTCCGGTCTTTTTCATTCCAACAACGTACATCAGATCGACATCAGCTGTCCCGTAGTCATATCGATTTACTAACCTATCAATTATCATACCAAAATCAAAGTCGAAACGTCAGTAAAAAAATAAAAAATACAGACGTACTGGAAGTCCTGAAAATAGCGGAATAACCAAAATACCAACATTTTCGGTTTCTATCGATATTATTGAATATATATTGAATATTAATTTAATGCCTAGTCAATATTAATCAAACGACATTTTATATCGTATCATATTCAATTTAAATTCAATTATATTGAGTTCATCCAATTTTCATTGAATATCTTGCGTTGGAAAAAAATATTTCTCATCACATAAATTTCCATCGACAATTTTTTACTTCACGTTATTATTATCATTGTATTATTTTTCTAACCAGTCGTTGGTTCAGACCTGAGGTTAATTCGTTGAGTCTTGGGACGAAGGTCTCTCATATTTCGGTTGAAATCCGAGCCAGAAATATCCGGACGATTTATGGAGTAATAAGAGTCGATGGTGGCTCGACGATAAAACCGATGATACAGATTAGACTCGAAGCCGGGTTTCTCTCGGCCTCGGCACGAACGCGAGTGAAAGAGCAAGAACGCCAAGGGCGCAAGTTCGCGGATCAGCGCGGTGTGGCACAGTCGGCCCCCCGAAGGGCTCGAGCAGTCGAACGGAATCGCCCGAAGGGGCTGCGAAATCGTCCGAAGTCAACGATAAACCGGATGAAAAGCGCTTGTGTTCGTAGTCGACTGCCTGGAATATATCCGCTCGTCATATCTCGTGTCGACAAGCTACGTGTCGATATTTTCAACGATGTACATCGATGCGCCTCCGTGCAACCAAGATTACGGTGCATTACGCTCGGTATTACCGATACTATTGGGTAAAAAAGACATACGATAACGATTATTTTCTAACAGGCTTTTTTTTTTTAATCCGTACGTCTTGGGAAAACTAAGGAGAACGTTTAATAATGCACTCATTACAAGCCCATGGGCGAATTATCGAGAAAAAACTGGGTATACTTTCGTCGAGGCAGCTTATTGGGAGTTACGTAGGTACGGGGAAAGCGAGGGAGGTACTAAGTGCAATTTACTCTGAGAAATTGTATCATGCGGCGCTGTTGTAGACGATAAGTCAAGTCAACGTAGTATACGTATATATAATATACGACACAGGACCTATTTTATATGAAATTTCCTCAGCTTCCTGTATTAAAAATTTTTTTTAAACGTTGAGACTAGCACAATGCTTTTAAAAATGCTTTTCGTACTTTAGATTTGGGTGAAGAGCTTTCTTTTGGTCCAATATAAAAATCAATATTTATGAAGGAAATTTCAAACAATTTCACATAAATATGCACTTCGAATGTAACTTTCGACGATTTCGACGACATGCGCTTCAATTTGTCGTCTTGATTTGGTGGAATCACCCATATACATCCTTCACGAAAGAATCAATCTAGTTCCTTAAAAAATCGAGCGAGATATAAATATTGAAATGAGCCTCCACGATTTAAAATCAATCTCACAATAAAATTCCATCAGCAGGCTATAAATAATTCCAATCTTCTCCAAATCAAACGTCATTGGATGATTTTGATCATAAATAATCTTGCAATTCATCGTCATCGACGGGAATTTATTTACACGGCGCAATCATCGCTCAGGGAACAATAATTTATCAACGTCCGATCGCTCATTGACCTTCACTACTGCGCGCTCGAGATTATTCGTCGGATCTCGATCGTTCGCTCCGCCGGATAATTCGTCAACTGTCGGACAATTTACTTACCAAACGATTAACGATCGACAACGATGTTCGTCCATTCGACAAAATGGTCGGTGTATTATTTCGTTATCCGCTGTGACAACAACGACGAATCTCGTACAAAAGAGCTCGGACGTGTGGATGTGTTTTTTTTTTCTTCTCTCGGCAGTAGAAACATCCCCGGGCGAACACCGGTTCATCATTCACTCAACCAACTGCGCGCAAACGTTTCTTCATCGTCAACGTCACGACGACCAGCAGAAGGGGGGAGGGGAGGGGGGAGGATGTCCGTACGAGCGAAAAACAAAAAAGTTAATTGGACTCTCAACCCTCTTGGCTATTAGTCGAATCGTTGAACAGAAAAACGTTGATAAAAACTATTCCCAACGCGTACTAACGACTGACAATAGTTAATGGAATATCAACAACGCGATGGCGGCCGAGCAAGATGATTCATGTAATTTCTTTCCGACGAATTCAACATAACGAAGGTTTTGCGAAAATTGAATTTGATAGAAAGAAAATTCGTAAATCGCGCGAGGATCGATCGATCCGATAAAATGGGTCTCTGGTACACGTTTATTTTTATCCACGGCCTCGATTCTGTAATAACAGAATATTTCTTGACTCACAATTTTATCCACTTTGTTTTTTTTTTATTTCAAATTCGTCTTTATTATATTTGTTTCGAAGTTTCTCGTTTTTGTTTTATTTCGATAAGTCGGATATTGATATCGTTGACGCTCGTTTGAATAACGATGAGCCACGAGGGTGTTGGTAGCAGATGTGACGATCGCGGCACTTGCACGTACACAGATCGACACACGCACGCACACTTCGCGTTCCCGAGGAATTCGAATTTTTGCTTGGCCGGAAGCCAATATCGCGACCAAACTTTTCTTCAATATACTCGGCAGAGGCCTCCGGCCCGACCGCACCGCAAACTCTTTTTCTCTATACCGTTGACCTTAATTACTCGAAACTAATTACAACCAAGTTGCAACGATTTACTCCTAGTTCGGCCGAGAATAAAAAAATTTAAACCAAAGACTCCGTGAATTATCATTCAATTATCACACAATAATTCAAAGAAATTACAGAAACAATGAACGAAGCCAAAAAATGAACAAATTTAATAACTTGTTACCCTAAAGTTCGTATAAAAAATAATTAACACGGATTTTATTTTTTTTGTGCAATTTTTGATGATTGAAAATTAATTGTTACAATTTTTTTCGTGTCCTCGTGCGCGGCCGGAGCTCAGCCGATTTGTTATGAGATTTCGTGGGGTTTGTTCACGGCGGCTGTTGGCCGACTGAAACGCTGCCGAAGAAGCATTGCACCAGCGTGGTACGTTGGGAAGCTTCGTGTTCACCCACCTTCATCCTTCGGTGGTTCCCATGCGTTTCCCTTTATCGTCGCGCAAGCGCAACCCCCCCTCCCCTCTCTCCAACCCCGGTGAGGCTTTTCAACGCAGGACATCCCTTGATTCCGCTCTCGCTCTCTCTCCTTTCATTTCAACCCTCTTCCATCTCTCGATCTCTCTCTCTCTCTCTCTCTCTCTCTTTCGTAGTCTCTCTCTTTCTCCTTCTTTCCGGTTTTATCGTGGCGTACGCAGGGATGGGCATTCATTCAATGAAAATGTATTTGAAATACTTTCATTAATAAATGATCATGGACTATAATTAATCTTAAATATTATGATCAATAATCGTAAAACCATAATTCATCCAAATTATTTCATATCATATTATTATAATTAATAATAATAATAATAATAAATAATAAGTAGTAGCAGTAGTAGTAGTAGTAGTATATAATAATAGTAATATGATTATTGATATTATTATTTCATATTTTTCATTTATTTATTATTTTTTTATTTATTATGTTTTTAATTTATGTTATATTGCAGAAATATGAAAATTATAATTGTTTTATTATTGTAATAATTATTGTCATTCTAAATTTTCATTCTAATTGATGATAATTAATCATGTTAGATTGAAAAAATATTTCGAATAAATTTGCATCGAATTAATATCCATCCCTGCGGGTACGAAGGGTTTGTTGGGCGGGGTGGGGTGGGTTGGGGGTGTGTGTGCAGCGTGCGAGCTGCATAGCACACTTATGCCAGAGGGAAGTCGCTCGATTACTCATTTGCTCTCTCATCCTCTTTTCCAACTTCCTCCCCCTCTTCCTCATTTTCATCCCCCTCGCCCCTCTCTGTCTCTGTCTCTCTTTCCGGTTTTATAGTCGCGTACGTAGGGGCTGTTAGAGCACAGCGTGTGAGCTGCATAGCGCACCGATATGATATCACGGAACCGCGGCTGGGCAACCACGAGCAACCCTCTGCTACCCTCTCCGCCCCTTCCATGAAATTAGTAATGCGATAGTTCTCAACCGTAAAATCAACACCCGCATAATCGTCACCCCTAACGGAAAATTGCGATCTCTTCATGTGGAAATTTCATTTTTTGTTATCAACAATGGTTTCGTCTCGTCATCCAATGAACAATGGATTCATAAGTTATTCACCATTTTTCGGATTATCATTCGAGACGGTTGTTTAATTCTGCGGGACGTCATTAGCTCTCGACGCCCTGGAATGTAGATCTCATTATTTCCCATTTTTCTTTATTTTTCTTTCGTCCAAGATAATTTTCGTTCTAATTTATAACGATTATGATTTTTTAAATCATGGATTATTATTTTTTAAGGTCCGATAGATAATTTTTCTTAAAATTTCGACGTAAAACAATGATTTTTAATCACTGAAACTTTCATTTGCAAACTCATTTTATTAATTTTTTATGAAAGTTTTATATCTTAGGAAATAAATTGATTTTCGTTGGTAGTTTTGGGACACACCGTGTATAAATTAAAACGAAGCCGTGGAATACGGAAACGATGAGAAATGCATCGGTCGAGGATGTAACGCGTTGGATGTTGTTCACACCAGGACACGAGGGAGGAGAGAGGGGAAGAGAGGAAGGGTTGAGGGGCGGCCGATGCTGCCGCCCATATTGTGTGCCAGGTTGTTGGACCATTGTGTGTTCGTCTCCCGGAAGGGCCGTGAGCTTGCAACCTAAATAGGCCGCATAGTCATCTCGAGTACATTACACCTGCGGTATACGGTCGTCATACATGTTTATACAGATATATGTACATTAGGGTGTCCCTTAAAATGCTAATTTTGGATTTTCGATGCTCTCACCCCTCAGAAACATTCAAGGTATATAAAAAAACATGTGGACCAAATTTCAACTCTCTACTCCATCGCAAACCCGTTCACCAAAGCCCTTGAAATTCCCCATTTAAATAGCATTGGATTTTTCGATGATTCCGTTTTAATTATGTTTCGAAGGTTTTTTTCGGTTGAAAAAATATGACCTCTCACCAATACAACGTGTGGGCATTCAGTTTGGAAAACCTGCAGTTGAATTCCGCTATTGTATATTTTAATGATCGGAAAGGGTTAAATTTAAAAAAAAATTTAATTTAGAAAACATAAAAAATTTTACCTTTTCGGTCTTCATAATATAAAATAGCGGAATTGCGGTGGGTTTGCGATGGAGTAGGGGGTTGAAATTTTGTCCACACTTTTTTTTATATACCTTGAATGTTTCTAGGAGGTGAGAGCATGAAAAATCCAAAATGAACATTTTAAGGGACACCCTAATGTATATATGTGTGCGCGCATGTATGGGTTTCTATACATATCTTGGTGTGCGTTTGTGTGAAGGAAGCCTACGAATCAATGTTCCGTGAATCGAAGCCGTTGCCGTACGGTCTCGTCGATGGAATCCGAGAAACGTCGACGTAAGTTGCCGGTGAATTACATTTCGATATTCGCAACAGGGGATTTTCATTATTTAGGGACAGATTGTTTATAATTTTGATACGAAAAATTGGTTCTAAGATTATTTATCAAAGTCTGGAAATTATTTTTTTTAAGCTATTTATTAAATCAATATCATATTATTGAAGGTATATAGAAGAATTAGATAATATAGAAGGTATAAAATATATAGATGAAGGTATATATATTAAATAGGTATAATGATATAGAAGAAGAATAAATAGAAGGTATATAGAAGAATTTGAAGTTTTTGCAATATTTTATTTTATTTTATTGATGGTAGATGATTTAATAATCAAGTTTGTATATTATACGATAGAGTATTTATTATTTTATATCGATTATTATTATTATTTAGTTATAAATAGCTTATAATTAGTATAATTTAATATTTTTATAATATTATTTTATATATTATAATTTTATAATGGTTATAATTTAATATAATATCCAGCAATAATAGTTAGTTAATAATAATAAAATTTACTATAATGTGTTAATAATTCATATAATTCTTATTTATAATTCATATAATTCTTATATATAATTCATATAATTCTTATATATCTTCCAACAAAAAAATAATTCGCAGTCTCCTACTTGTCTTTTATATACTGATAAAAATCTACAAATTTTTATTTTCAAACGATTCCCATCATATCCTATTTCTATCGTTCTATTTAATTCCTATTAATATTATAAACGCGACTATTGAACGTTCCTTCACACGAGATGAAAGAGAATCCGTCACTCATGATTTCCCCATAGATTCGTCACGTTTCCGTTACGACGAAAATCACGCGCCGCTGAGATCCACTCTGGGCTCACGACCTTCAATGACATTATCCCCGACTAATTGCCCGTCGCTAATTGCATTAATAATCGGTGATGGCGTCGGCCTCCGAACAATTTTCGTTCACTCCCCATGCGCGTCACTGTGGCACTTCCAGCCTCCACCCATTTGATATTCGGCCGACCACACACCTGCTCCATGAAACGTCAATTATCCCGCCAATGATCAATGGTGCGAAATAATCATAATCAAAAATTCCCAGCTTCTCCAATCGGATGGAAAATAATTCGTCATATCGTGGAGACGTTTTAAAAAATAATTGATCGATCAAAATCGAACCCTTCGGCTGTTACGGCGGTAACTGATTGCGAAAAGCGGTTATTGAATTTTTAATTCGGCTTATCAATAATGTTTTGCCGCAATGGTTGCCGTGATTGCCGGAATTAATCAATTCACGATAATTGTGGGATTATTGGGGATCGCGTTGGATACAATAATTTGAATTGTGAATCAATTTATACGAGGGATTATTGGTATCGCGTTGATTATGCAGCTTATTTTCATTTGATCGGAAATGAAAATTTTTGCCTGTAAGAATTTTGTTTGTTTTTATTTATTTATTTGTTTATTTATTATTAAATTTATTTAATGAATTCCTCTGTAGAGAGTGAAAAAATCAGCAATTCGTGCTGATAACGTCACGAAAATAACCTATATGACCTAAATTTTGCCCTATAAGAATTTCGATTTTTTTCATCCATCTATTTATTTATTTATTATTGAATTCATTCATTGAATTCGTCTGTAGAGAGCGAAATAATCGAATTTCCGATAACGTCGCGTGCTTTACAAGCGTTTTCCATTGCGACACACGTACGCGAACTTCGCGATGTAATTTGAAATGACTGGAAACGATTTTAGCGTATCTATATTTACCAAAGTTGTCTCAATAATTCCGACAGTTCGAGTAACGTTAAAACGTATTTGTGTACATCATTTATCCGTCTCCAATTATTTCCCCATTCGTATAATTAAAATCCCGTCGTAAAACCACAACGATCACGATTTTATTTAAAAAAAATTTTTTAAACTACGAACGTTTTTCATTTTCTTTTTTTCTCGTTGCTTTTGTGCAGTACCGGAATCGAGTACGATTCAACGACGCCACAGTCGTTCGGTCTATCTGCTATCGATACAAAAACGTTTTTTTTTCCCCTCTTTTTTCCATCGATCGCACCGAGAGTTTCTCGAAGTCGCATCGACTCAAACGATTTATTTGTCCTATTATTGTTGTTTTTTCTTTTTTTTTTTTCTCGTCAAGCTTTGATGTCGGACCCGATGTGGAAAAATATACGGGAAAATGTTTTTCGGACGTTTGGCTCGACGATTGCCGCTGGCAGGCCGAAACCACACCGGACGACATTGTGACGTCACAATCGAACAAACGTACTTTCGATCTTTTTTTTTTTTTTTTTTTTTACCTCTGTACGATTTTCGAGTTTTTTTGGGACAAACTGGGTTTGGATATTTTCATCCAACGCGCGGTTTTGCCACGTCGATGAAAGAAGACATTTTTTTCATATTTTTTTGACGTTCTCGCCAACGTTTATTCTTCTCGCTCGGACAGCCATACATTTTTATTTTTTTTATTTTTTTTATCGTTTTCAACCTCGTCGCTCGGCTCACAAGCCGATTATAAAAAAGATTACAACTCGTTTGTCTTTATTTCACCCGTGTAACATTAATTTACATACAATATAGATATATATTACATTTGTTTTGTTTTGTTTTGTTTTCTTTTTTTTTTTTTTTTTTTTTGCGTTCGCATATCATTCAGAGAGATACTTGTATATACATAATATATTCATTGTGTTAGTGGGACGAAAGCACGTAATGGAAAATTCGTCTCTGTTATTTTTTTAAATCTTTTATTTTTCCTGTTTTTTGAATTAATTTTCTTGAAATTTCTACCTCGTTCTCTTGTTCGTGCCGAATGCCAATTTCAAGAGATTAACGATGGGCGCTTCGAGGGCTATCGAGATGCAGAAGGACACGAAATAAGACGCCACGAGATTGCCGAAGTAAACAATCAGCTGCGAAAAAACAATAAAAAAATTTTAATAATAACAGAAATAATAATAATAATAAAATATGATAAATATAAAATATTTTTCGTATAGAATGATAATAATTATAATAAGATACGATAAATAAAAGGAATTTAGGTAATTATGCAGAAAGTGGACGCCACCCCGATTTCCCTGAAATTCAAATATGTTATAGAGGGCACTTTTCTGAGTAATTTCATATGTATATGTTGGGCGCGGAAACCAAGTCTTCATATAGTAATCCGTGTTTGAAAGTTTCAAAAACGACTTTCGAAATTCAATAGATTGGCTTTGTTTACGTTGTATTTTCCACATTGCGGTGCTTAATTCATGTCTTACCTTGCCCCCCACCCCCCAATACGGTCGGGGGGGGGGGGGGGGGGGGGATTGAAACTATTCGGCGGTCGCTCTGATTCGGGATGGAATCACAATACTGTGAATCATCGATACATTTTTGTTGATCCACAAACGGCCGCTCATACACAAAATATTATGCCAGAGTCGTTCAATATTTTGTGTATGAGCGCCCGTTTGTGAATCAACAAAATTGTATCGATGATTCACAGTATTGTGATTCCATCCCGAATCAGAGAGACCGCCGAATAATTTCAATTCCCCCCCCCCCCCCCCCCCCCAACGTATGGGGGAGAGGGGGGCAAGGTAAGACACGAATTAAGCACCGCAATGTGGAACATACAACGTAAACAAAGCCCATCTATTGAATTTTGAAAGTCGTTTTTGAAACTTTCAAACACGGATTACTATATGAAGACTTGGTTTCCGCGCCCAACATATATATATGAAATTACTCAGAAAAGTGCCCTCTGTAACATATATCCATCCCAGGGAAATCGAGGTGGCGTCCACTTTCTGCATAATTACCGGAATTTATTATAGAAAAAAATTATTATAATAAGATATAATAAATAGAAAATATGAATAATAATAATATAATAATATAATAATATAATAATAATTCAGAAAGGAGTGAAAATTTGACAAACGATTTTGAGATTAAAAAAAAGATCATTTCATGGATTTTTCCCTAACAAGACCGAAGATTTTCCGTCGGGCTTAAGAAAACGCTTTACTAATTGAAAAAAAAAACCCCCACAAAATTAATCCGAATAAAATGAATGTTTAATAAAATAATAAAGATAATAACCACGATAGCGTTGTGAAGATGCAGCGGTCCGTCCATTTGCGAGCTCGTGATAAGCATGATGACGGGATGTACGAGGTAAGCGCAGTAAGTCAGCCTTGACAGCGGATACATCAGCCTGAGTGACAGCAGACCGTTGACCATTGCAGCCGAACCGGTGCAACACTGCACGACGATGAAAGCCACGCCGATTGACCAAGCCGTGTGACCAAGTGCGGCGTAAGCCGAACTCGCGGTCACCGAAAGATCACCCGGATATAAACCGTAAACCACCGATAACATCACAGCCGTCGATAAAATCCATCCGACGAATTTTATCCACTGACGAACGATCGGAAACAAAAAAAAAAAATGTATTTTTCTGGGAATAAAACGAAGAAATGGGGATATAAAAAATTGAACGAATATGAATAAAACCACGGATTGCGTCAGAGTCATCAATAAAATTCATCTGGAGGATTTGATCCACTGATAAACAAGTGGCAGCAATAAGAAATAATTTTTTTCGAATTAAAAAGAAAATAGAAATATTAAAAAATGTAATAAAGATGCTAATTTAGAGAGAAAAAAAGATGAAAAAAGGATGTCATCGTAATCGACGGATCTTATCACAATAGTTGATAAAATCGATCAGACGAATTTTTGATCCAACGACAAACGATTGTCGGAAAAAATTATTACTCTCGAAAAAATAATAAATATATAAAATTCAACGAATATGACAATTCGAATGAAAAAAAATATAACGGAAGGATGTGACGGATTTACTCACGGTCGGAGTGCGTAATTTGCACTTGGTTTTGAAGAGTAACCACCCGGTTATTGTGCCAACAAAATACGGTCCGGCTCTCAGCCACGGTTTATCGTACAATTCGTCGAACAGAGCAAATGGCTCTTGAATTCTTAATCGACGGAAACAAAAATATAAGTAAACAATTAATCATTCTAATTAATTGAGGTAATAGTGGAGAAAAATAATGAGATTAGATGATTCAAATAATTCAATAAATCAATAAATCCTTAATGCATCGAATCAATAAATCGATGAAAATAAAAACACGAAGGAAACAAAAATAAAAGTAAACAATTAATCCTCTTAATTAATTAAAGTAGTTGTCGGGAAAAATAATAAGATTAAATAAATTGAACAATTCAATAAATTAATAAATCCTTAATTGATTAAATCAACAAATCGATAAAAATCAAATCACGAAGAAAACACAAATAAAAGTAAACAATATTAATCCATCTAATTAATTGCGGTAGTTGTCAAGAAAAATAATAATATTAAATAAATCAAATAATTCAATAAATCAATAAATCTTCAATTCATTAAATCGATAAATCGATAAAAATAAAATCACGAAGGCAGATATTTTTATTTGACAATGCATTACCTCGCTATGTAGTCATTGGTGTAGGCAACGGTGAACGTCGTGAACCAAGACGACACGATGATCAAAAATACCCCGACCACGACCGTCTTGAAGTACTTGACTGACAGAAGCAGCAGAATTATTCCGAGTACGTAGAATTGTGTGTCGTTCGCCATGTACCAACTCCACAGCATGCACTGTTGGCAAGAGAATATTTTTCCACGTTCGGAATTATTCAGTTCGTTGATCGAATCTTTCGCTCGGCGATGACTTCGATAGACGTCAATTTTACGCATCAAATCCGTAGCCGAGGATGCTCTAATCGGTAATGTTCGATATTTATGTACCAAGGATGTACGAAAGCGAAGAAAAAATGATTAAATTTATAATAGCACTTTTAGCACAGAACTTATCTGACCTAATGCGAGTGAAATTTTCTCAACTTTCTGAAAGAAAAATATGAAAAAAAATCTCAAGATACGCGCGCCCTTGAAAAATAGCTTTTTATTAATTAAAACTCAATTTCAAGAGCTTTCTGTCAGTCTAAAATTCAAACTTATATTTTTTTCGTGAGTTTGAGAAAGGTTTACACAAATATGTGATTTCAATGTAAATTTTATTTTTCGATAAGATTCTAAAAAATGTAGTTGCAAAAAAAAACAATCAGAAATATCACGGAATGCCCTATATAGCGGAAATACTGAAGAAATAAAACCGAAAAAAAATCGGTTGCATTAATTCTATCAAACACACAATCCTGAAATTATTTCAAAGATTTCCAGACACAGACGGTCCGAAACGTCATCTCGATTTGGTGAAATAGCTCATATATATTCATCCGCGAGTCGCGCCTGACTTGGAAACCGATGAGACGATAATGCATCGAGCTCGTGAGTTACGTGCTGCGTGAAAGCTCGAACAAACGTGAAAGCAACGAATCGTCGATCAATTATTCGACGTCGTTGATCATCAAATTTTTTTCCCCATCGCTGTTTCGTCGCGATTTTCGTTGACAATAATTTTAATACAACAATTTTGATACAATAATATCGATTTGAATGAAATAATGAAACGGAACGTTCACGAAAATTTGCAAGATTTACGCGTGATCGAGTGGTGGAAGTTTGAAGTTGTCGTTTCGATCGTGGGTTTTTTATGGGGTCCCTATGGATTTCTTCGGGAGCTCAGATCGATCGTTCCATCTAAATTATCCCGAGGTGACGGTTCGTATCTCTTCCCTCAGTGTCGACAAGACTCGCCCATGGCGAATTAATCGATAACGAGACGCTTAAGGGGGTCCAAGAGGGGAACAAGAGGATGGCAACCGAATTTAAGCCCAAAGTTTTTGCGACTCTCCCGTAAAACATGCGAGCCCGTGATAAAACCACCAACTAGTTTCTCGTAATATTTTTTTCCTCCGCAATCCCACGCCGACTTCGTGCTGCAAAATTGCCGCAACCCGGAAACGCAAAAAAAAAAAAATTGACAAAAAAAGAGTAAACAGGAAGAAAAAAACATCCGCCGAGGTTGCACGAATATTCAGGCCTCAGACTCGCTTTATAATAACTTTTAAAGTGCAAAAAAAAATGTAATTAAAGATAAACAGATGAATGAAAGTATTTAAAAAGAAAAAAAGAAACGCGAAGCTCTTGAAATGTTATTTTTTTTTTTTTTTTGGTTCTCTCGCGTTCTTGTTGGGAAAAAAACGTTGCTATTTTTTTCCGTTGCTCCGCAATTAATTCGGTTGCGTCAAATATTTGCAGAAACCGACGGCGAAACGCGGACGAGGTATGCCGTAAAAATAAGGAAATATGTAATTGTATAGCACGTGCTGAATAAGCGTTTGAATTTCGGGAAAATAATGTTTTTCTCACCGGCGTATTAGAAGAAAAAAATTCTCTCGATGTAGCTGATTTTTTCAGAGAGAGAGAGACAAGAGAAAAACATATATCAGACATGAAAATATTTAATATAATAATAAATACGACAATAAGATTATTAGATTATTTTCTTATGATATGAAATATATAAAATAATAAATACACGAAAAATAATAATTTCGGGGTATGATTAATTATTATTGTTATGATATTATGACGAAAAGAGAGAGAGAGAGGAAGAGAGAGCGAGAGAAGAGCTAGAAAGACATAGATCTAAAATTGAAATAAAGACGATCATAACATTATTATATTATTTCCTCATTATATTATATATTCAATAAAAAAATACGCAAAAAAATAAGACCATTAATTCATTACCATCATTATTATTATATAACTCACGAAGGGCAGAAATAGAGGGGAGACATGAAAAGCCAAATATCTACAATGAAAGTAAATACGATCAATAATATTATTACATTATTTCCTCACCGTATCATATATTAAATAAAAAAATACGCGAAAAATAATAATACGACCGCACCATTAATCATGAACATCATCATACAACGTATGCTGTTCATGATTAATAGTGCGTTCGTATTACTATTTTTTGCCCATTTTTTATGAGAAGTGAGAGATAAATATATGCGAAAAACGACGAGAAATACGATCGAAACGATTGACTGATCCGATTTTATTTCCATCGGGGTATATCTCGTCCCGGCTTTATCGTCGTACGCGAAGCGAATAAATGAAAAAGCCAGATGTCACGAGATCGAATCCGTAGACGTTTCCACGTGGCGAAAGAACGACGGGAGCCAAATGCGCGACGGCGGGGGCGGAAGGGGGTTGTTGGAATGATGCGCAGCGTGCGGTTTCACGTGAGCAAAGTGGAAACGATGCATCGCCCCTCGGGACTGGTATTTAAAGCCATGGAGGTAAAACGAGATAAACCCTTCGGGAAATACGTCGAGCGTCGACAGGGGGGGGGGGGGGGGGGGTTGACGCACCCCAACGGGTCTCGATATCGCGCTGTCGCGTCGCGGAAACGCGGGGAAAACCTTCGACGCAGCTTCCAACGGGCGGGACGAGACTAAACCGAGTAGGCTTCGCCGTAGGAAAATTGATTTTCGATGCCCGACGTTCGCACTCGACTGCACGAGCTTTTCATCCGTTCATGTTCACGATATTCTACGTTTTTGTGTGTGTGTTTTTTTTAAACAATTCGACTGTATCTTAGACGGTTTTGGAAGAAAAAACATCATGAAATTCCCAAGCGTCAAAATCTCAAAATGATTAAAATTTTATTTTTTGAGAAAAAATTTAATGATAAAATATACCGGCGCCCCTTAAATAAAGATTAATTAAGCTGAAATTTGAAGGATATTTTTAGAGGTCAACTTCAGGATTTTCAACTGTGAGAGGACATTTTTTGCCAAATGTCTAATATATATTTAGATTAATTTAGTTTAATGAAAAATCATTGGAATAAATTTTTTTAAAATCTAATTTGACGGAAGTTTTTTTTTTAAAAGTAACTTTTAGTGCTTACCATTTCCGTACGTGGATAAAGCGAGTTGAGGTATAGAGCGTTTCGCCACCAAAATTTTTCGCACGTGAGATCGTCGATGATGGCCGGTGAGAATACGGTAGTGGCTTTGGCGTGCTTTATCGCGACCTCGTTCATCCCAAGCACGTACAGATAAGCCGGCGTCAATCTTTCCGAACGATAACGAGTCGTTCGAGTCCAAACGAATTAACAAGATGGAGTAAAACAAACAAGAAGATAATTTTTTCGTCATTTCTATGGCTTTTGTTTTGACAAACAAGAACTTATTTGTAGAAATAATGTCGATAAACAAATGAGAGTTTTAATTTTGTCGATGAATTGGTGATTTTCATTGATCTATTATTCGTTCGGTACGTCGGGACGAAAGCTTCGACAGATTATAGACGATCGATCGATGGAGAAAGTTCGGAGATGCATGAAAATAGCAACCCTCGCCCTCGAGAGAGAGTTTCGAAACTGGGGATGGTAAACTCACCTAACGAATCTGTAGATTATCATGATGAAGAACTTGGCTGAGCTCGTTCTCAGAAAATTGTTCTTGTCGGTTTGAACGCCTCGGAGCGATCGATAGAACAATATCGTCACGAGAAGACCGCTTAAGAACAGAAAAATAAATAACTAACTTATAAATAATAAATTTTAAATATTTTTAAATATTGTTTTATTATTATATCTAAAATATAATAATTATTATATATAATAATAATATATATATTATTAATTATTAATAATAAAAATTATTATAATTATAATTTATTTTAATTATATTATATTATATTATATTATAATTATAATTATTTGGTTATTTTATTATTTTTCTTAAGTAATAATAATAATTAATAACTTATAAATTTTTAATTTATAAGGATATATAAATATATATAATAATAACAACATAGAAAAAGTATATGTATATATTATTATTCATTTAATGTATATTTTGTATAATGTAAAAAATAATAATATGTAAATGGATCGATCAGAGAAAGTTGAATCAAATTAAAGATCTATAGAACTTCTGCCGAACTTCTCCAAATATTCTAATCAAGTTCAGATGTTCGACCAAATGTTTCTCAATATTATATACTTTAAATCGAAAAGCTAACGAAATATTTTTCTTCCCGTGAGACACCCAAATCTCCAATAAAGAAATTTGAAAAATATCATCACGATAAAATGATAAGAAAGATTATGTTTGACGAACGACGAACTTGTCAGAACTCACCTGATGAAGAAAAACGTGTCGACGGAAAAAGTTGCATTGCTGACAGTCTGGAACATGAAGTTCCGTTCCGTTACCGTTCGCAGCGTTTTATTTTCTGCGATAGAAAGAGAAAGGCGTGAGCACATCGCCGGAGGTTCATCCTGAATATTAGGGGAACGTCGGAATGTTTATAAATTTTATGAACCGCCCATATGTTGGGGAGTTTATGAATATATATATCGGTGAAAGTTTTCCTCGCTCGATCGAATTTGCGGAAGAGACCGTGACGCCCTCTTCGTCGTTAAACGACGAGGAACTGTGTATGGGCGAGGTTACGATCGTTGTTTTCTTCGCATCCCCCGAGGCGAGGACCGTACGATAATTCGAGCTCGCTAATTACCCGAAACCGGATGCGATTACGTAGCTGGCGAAGCGACATCACGCTTTTTGACGTACATTCATGTTAGGGTGGGTTAAAAATAGGCGAAATTTTTCGATTCTTTTGGCATTTTTTACATTTTTAATTGCATACTTTTAGAAGATATCTCTTTAAATTTGAACTAAATCGGACAATATTTAGAGGTTCCGCTTTTACGAAATTCAATTTTGCTTTTGATTGACACGTGAGAAAAATATTTTTTTAGTGATAAATAATTTTCCAGATAAGGGGAAAATTTCGGGAATGGCAAGTAGGCGCAATATATAGAATTAAGGTCACTCACAATGGTAATATTTTTTATTCCACGATACAAAAAAGTTTTTTGGGTATAAACAAAAATCATCTAAAACTTAGAAAAAAATTACCAAATTTTTGTTCATCGTGAAACAAAAAATACTCTTATTTTAATTGACCTTCATACTACGTGTCGCACTCATCTTCCACCCCGAGAATATTTCTTTTCCCTGATAAATTAATTGCAGCTGTAAAAAAAATGTATTTACGTGTCAATCAAAGGGAAAATCAAACTCTTGAAAGCAGAACGTTTAAGTATTGTCCAAGCTCAAACTTAGACAGATGACTTCTAGTCGTATGTATTTTAAACGCAAGACCTTTTTTCAACACACCCTGATATGTATTTATTTATCCAGTGGTCTCAATTGGTCTATTTATCCAGTATTTATCAAGTTTACCATTACTCTCAAGATGTTTAGCAAATTTTCACGAGCGTTTCGGACGAATAATCGTCCACCCACGCCCGTATGAAATTACCTGCTATGCTGAATACTTCGAGATAAGTGTGAACCATGACGACCCAACTCAAGGACAACACGCGAAGACCGTGAAGACACGTGAGGCTGTCTCGTGCCGCTTTTTCGGTGCTCAATATCTTGCTACCGTTTACAATAGGATTGAAACATGCCAAACACTTGAACAAAAAACCTGCAAGCCATTGAAAACGAATAAAACATTTGTCAAAAGAAGAAAAAGAAGAAGAAACGAAAGAAAAAAAAAAAAAAAAAAAAAAAAACATTGTCGCAAGAGGACTTGAACTGATGACCCCAAGGACGGATGGGAATAAATCTCGGCGGGGATGCATCACGCGTTTCCGACGGATAAGCTTTCTTTTTCACTGACCTTTTTCATGATTCTCGAGCTTCGGAAGTGAATCCTCCTTGGCCGTTTCCACCGTCGATCCTTTGTCCGTTTTTTCTATCAGTTCTTTGCCGTTATCTTGTATCATCGATATTCTACGCTCCTCCGGAAAATTTTTGTCCGCGTAGGTGCTTATTCTCTCGTTGTTGTTCGAACCCTTCGACGTTGATTCGACGTCGATTTCACGATCGTACGTCTTGTACTCGCATATAGTTGCGCACAGCATTAGAAACATAATAACGCCACCTACGAAACTGTAAAGAAAAAAACGAGAAAGGGGGTGGAGGGTTGATAAAATGCATTTTTCACAATTTTTTCTCGTAATTACCGCAGTCGAGAGTTGATACTACGGTTGTAATTATAAATTGCGAGACGGTAGACATTATAAAAAAATTTTAAAAAGCGGTTTTGAAAAAATATACGCAACAACGCGGTTGTGATACAAAATTTTGGCGAGAAGCCAGAATCAGTTTGGTAGCGTTTTTCGGTACGAGGCGCGAACGCCGTCCTCGGGGCAGGTTTGATGAGGGTTGTTGCATGAAAAACGGGTCAGCAATTTTTTTTTTCTCTTCGTTCTTGTTCGATAATTGGCCCAATTACGGGAATCAAGGGACCAACGCGAAACATCTCTCTCCCGCCTTGACTTCCCCACTTTTTCCGGTGTCAAACCCCCAATCGTGTTTCGTTTTATTTCTCGTTATCATCCCCGGTAACCAATAATTTAGCGATACCGGAGATACCGCAGCGTTTAATTATTTCGTTCGACAACGAAAAAACCACGAAAACCAAACCAAAGGGAACGAAAAATAATACACTTCCGCACCCAAAAAAGCGGTTTCTTCCGGAATCGAATTTGACGTTACATACGTGCTCCATTATCCACCCTCGTGCGTTTTATTCCCATCGGTGGCTTTTGCCGTCGAAAGCCGGTGGGTGTTCTGTTAATTATCGCGTGAATTCGGGAAAATGTGATGCAGGAATGGTATTTACGATCACGCGGTCAATGTTATTCCGATAATACCCTATCCACAATCCCAATGGACTGTAGGGGCTGAGCGGATGGTGGGTCGCGCCCCCTCTGGCCAATCGAAATGTATTATCCATCTGGTTTATCGTGAATCCACGATTCTATTATTATTATTATTATTATTATTATTATTATTATTATTATCATTATTATTATTACTACTATATATTATAATATTAATAATAATATAATAAATATAATAATAATAATATAATAAATGTAATAATATTAATAATAATAATATATTATTATTATTATGTAACAAATATAAATAAATATTTGAATGCCAATTACGCATAATTATGCATTTAATGGATACAATATTATTATGTATATAGTATAATAATAATAATTATTATTATCATTATTATTATTGTTTATTAGATGATTGAATTAGTACAAATTTATAGACCCTAGGTCTTAACTTAGCACTAACTAAGAATTTTACTAGCAACATTTTATAACTATATCACAATTATGTGATTATCGCAGCTTTTTTAATATTTTGCAACTATCCTATTATTATTATTATTATTTTTATTATTATCATTGCTATGGAGATGATCGAAGAATTTATTAATTTTCGTGAGCGGAAGTTTTTTGGCTCGAAAATGTTGTTTGATCAAGGTAAATCCTGTGGACCAGTAAACTCTCGAGCATCGAGTTCGTTTGCCTTAAATTAGCGTATTTCTCTCTTTCTTTTCCTCTCTCTCTTTCTCCCTCTATCTTTGACTCTATGTGTTTACATTCGTGTAAACACCCGAGTCATCGTGTGCCACTTATATAAATAAAAAAAACACACACAGACACGAGCCACGCATACGTGCATGGTGGCTGGCTCTTCGGCCTGTGATGAACCGTAGTGCATATATTCGCGGAATGCACTCGATGCCGCGACGCCACTTTCACGCTTACCCCCTCCCCCCCTGCCGCGGCGGCCCGTCCGCTATCCCACTTTTCCCCGTTCGATGCTCGTGCTTTCTACGAGGTTGCTTGCGTAATAAGCGGGGCCGCAGATATTCCATACGTGCAGGAGCTGACCGAACGAATCGGCATGACTCGCACGCTTATGCTGTGCTAGCTGGTAATTTTTTTTTTTCTTTCCATGGCTTACGTGCGGGCTGATTTAATAGTGGCATCCTCGAGATGAGAGGTGGCGATAGAAATAATCGATTAATCGAGATTTCGCAATCGAGGAATTGTGGAATTTTTTTTTTCTTATTTTTTTCTTGTTCTAGGGACTTTGAAGGTGAATGAAATTAGTTTTTGGGAAAAAAATGAGTCGCGTTCGGATTTATTGTTCTATTTTAGTTAATTTACTTTTAATATTTAATTTAAATTTAATAATCATTATTTTTTAATTATATATTTGCCGTTTAAAGTGATATATTTAGAATTCACGTCTTCTTTTAAAGTCCTGAATAAAAATGTTTTTCGAGAGGATCGAAGCGAGCTTTTGAATACGAAGTTGCAAAGCGCAAGATTTCTGTGGCGCTCATGATAATTATGATTCGACCCGGTATCACGGGACGTGTAAGAGGGCACGAGGGCTGACGGAAATCAGGCCGTCGTAGATAGTAACTCGCCTTGAAGCTCGTCGGCCCGTCAGACCCGTCGCAATTTCTCGACTTTGCGCAGTGCATTAATTGCACCGGTTTCCTCTTGAGCGCGACGTACGAGTGTCATTACGAGAGCAAGGACTCTGACTCGGTGCAAAGGTCCTCAAGAGAGGGATTCGTCTTGCGTACTTTCATGCATGGCTACAACCACGCTTTTAAAAACGTACGAGCACACACACACGAGCGGGAATTATTGAGAATTGCGAATTCAGAATGTGCTGCTTATGGCCTACTTTGTGCTCAATATTAATAATTATCCGGGTTTTTTTTTCTTGTGTGTTTTTTTTTGCTCCGAGTCGTTACTGCAATGGTTTTTTTCTGCGAGATTACGTCTTGCACCCTTGAAGGAGTATTTTATTATCATAGGATTTTAAATAATTTTGTTACGGATTTTTTAAATTTTTATTTTGATATTTGAGGGATGAGAATATTATTGTTATGCAATTTTAGAATTTTTTTCGAACGAGTATAATTTTTACTTAATGACAGAATTGATTATGAAAATTTTTTAATAGCAAAATGGCAACTAGTGAGATTTAAA